>JBAWJQ010001815.1:0-154001 GCA_037783105.1 Bactrocera zonata | reverse complement strand
GATTAAAATTTATTTATGGTTTCGATGTCAGTACATAATATCACTTATAAATTCCATAACTTCAATTTTAAATATAATACTTTTGCAGCTGTTATTGTACCCAAATTAATTTATTATTTAATTTTGTACCATATATCAACCAAATTAAATAATTTTTTTATTCACATTTCAAACTTTTATGTGTTCGCGCATTCGCTAATCTAACGTTTTATCCCGCGCTCGCGTTTTATTTTCAAATAAGCATATATTTTCCTCACACACACATATTTACTTTAGTCACTTCCAGCGAAATCCACGAAAATGCAAATTCTTATTTATGCTCTCATTCCTTTTGTTTATTTGTTTTTGCATATGCACTTATGCTATTTTGCCATATCTCTAATTGCCTCAGCTGTCATTAGCGTCAGTGCTAAGATGCTTTTGTCACGCACTCATTTCTCCTAAAACACAAACGCGCTTACACATCACACATCCCACACTCCCACTCCCGAGTGGCGTGCTACACATAAACAATGCACTGCACTTTAACCGGCAAACGCTTTCTTACATGCACGACTTTGACGAGTTACCCGCACAAACACTATTTCACTTATTAATTTCCCCAAGTTACCATACGATTGTAGAGTCCGCGGCAAACTGAATCAACAAATTCAGAAAAGTGCCTAGCAAACCCACAAACAACCCTCAATGCTTGTTCTTGCCGTTACGTTGCAGTTCGATGTTCGAATGTCGCTGCGTTGATTTGTTTTTGCTTTGCATTTGCTTTCCTATTGCTTTTGCGTTGTTTGTGTTTGTTTTGTTTGCCACTGCAGCGTGCTCGGCACGCGACACATAGCATTTGCTGAACTTTGCTGTTATTGTTGTGACCTTTGTTGTATGCTGTGCCAATTTGCTTTGTTTGTGTGTCGCTACTGCTGCTCGTCACTTGCCGGTCATCGTGGGTGTTCGTGCATCAGGTTGCGGTGGTGTTGGAGAGTAACGAACTCAGTTTAATTAATTCGCTGGTTAAATTTGGTTTACATTTGACTGTTGTTGTGTGCAAATTGTTTTATTTTTGGTTTAGTATTGTTAAATATTATTAAAATGTGCTAAAATATAGTGAAAAGTGTGTGTAAATATGTGCGCGTGTGTTGGGTGTAGTGAAAGTTTATGTTTTTATTGTGATAAGTGTGTTTTTTCAGGCATTTCTCGATGCTTCTATTGCCGTGCATCAAAGCGTCATTTGTCGCCATTTTGCAAAGTAGAAAAAATGCATAGAAGCGATGTGGCTTATTTGTTTCAGTGTGATTAAAGTGCGTGGTAGATATTCGGGTAGTAAAGTGATGTGTAGTTAAATTACTTGTGTTATTTGCAAATTCAAAAGTGGTTATGCATACATACATATATGCAAGTACATATAGTATATTTGTATGTATGTAAGTTCAGTGTGTATATCAATTCGGTGGCGCAGTTGTGTTGAGTGGAAAAAACTACGATTGACAGTAGTGCTTTAAAGAAATGCATATATTATGTATGTATGCGTGTGTGCTTTAAGTGGTAGTGCGTATTCAGTGTGTGAAAAGAAATTTTTATATACATACATACATATGTATGTATGAACTTATGTAAGACAAAGCATAGTGGTATGCTCGTTTTTTCAATGCTGCGTTGGAACTCATTGGTAAGTGCGATTATTATGCTTTAAATACGTATGTATGTACATACATATATTTGTAGGATATTCATATTCATACAATATGCGCCATGCATTGAAGGCAATTGGTTGTATATTACTTTACAACTAATATGAACTACACGTCAACCTAACAGATTTTTAAATATAAATAACTGTGCCCCGTAAAAACAGAAATTTTGCGAATTAAAAATATTTATACATATTTTAAGAAAAAATTAAATATTTGTATACCCTGAACAGGGTATATTAAGTTTGTCACGATGTTTGCAACACCCAAAAGGAAGCGTCGGAGACCCTATAAAGTATATATATAAATGATCAGTATGTTGAGCTGAGTCGATTTAGCCATGTCCGTCTGTCTGTCTGTCTGTATATATACGAACTAGTCCCTCAGTTTTTAAGATATCCTTTTGAAATTTTGCAAACGTCAATTTCTCTTCAAGAAGCTGCTCATTTGTCGGAACGGCCGATATCGGACCACTATAACATATAGCTGCCATATAAACTGAACGATCGGAATTAAGTTCTCTTACGGAAAACTTTCGCATTTGACAAGATATATTCACGAAATTTGGTATGGATTATTTTTTAAGGTAACAATGTAATCTCTAAAAAACTTGTTCAGATCGGTTAACTATAGCATATAGCTTCCATACAAACTGGACACATAGTTACTAACAGAAATGCACCTGTGAAGGGTATTTAGCTTCTGTGCAACCGAAGTTAACGTTTTTTCATGTTTGAGATACAAAATATTATCCATACAATAACCTTTGGCTGAAAAAAAATCAAACATTGACAATTGGCAAGCATTTAAAACAAAATTTACTTTCATCCAAAGTTTTTGTAGTCTTTGGCCTGCCAGAATGCGATCAGGTCTAAAAATTGGTAGGCCACTGTACATATGTACATACATACATATGTAGGTATTTATGATATTTGTCTTCAAGTAACCACTGCTTTAAAGATGAAATTAAGGAGCTGATTGAACTGAGCGGTTACATTTGAGAAGGCTCATAATATAACTCAAAAACTGCTTGAGATGTAAAGGGGGTATTCTAGTCTGGATATCAAATATTGGGCAGTTTTTTGAATTTTATTAAAAAAAACCAAAAAATATTTTTACCATCCATTTTTTATGGTGTTTTTATTGATATCTTAAGAATACAGAAAACAAATTTTACAAAAAAATATTAAAAATTAAAATAATTAGAGGGGGGGAGAGACAGGTGTAAAAACAAATGGTTCATCCTGATGATATTGATCCTGACTCTCCTGGTGGTCTGAAAAAAAAATAATCAAAAGAAATTCTTAATCAGTAAGTTATAGTCCCTACCTGAGGGAACACGAAAAAAAATTTCTTTGAAAATGGCGACTGCCTGAAAATAAAAATAATTTCCACATTCGATTCCATTTCGATAAAGAAGGTACACACAAAATTTCAAGTAAATCGGTTGTACAGAACTTGAGATAATGCCGGTACCGTGTGGAAAAAAGTAGTTTCAAGAAAAACGCGTTTAAAAAAGTGAGTCAAATAGGTACTGCCCACTGCGGTACTAGGTACTGCGTCACAAAAGTAACTGTAGCTCTTAAAATAATTTTAATTTTTAAAAATCCTTTGGAGGATATGTTCTTAAGGGTCTAAATTTTAAATATATGAAAAAAAAATCGAATTTTTCAAAATTCTAGAGTAGAATACCCCCTTAATTTAAAATTAAGTATGCTTTTTTCAAAGGTGTAATCTACGAAATAGATCCTATGTCTATTATTCTTATGAAATTTATTGTTAAAATCCCAATTTATAATTTATGAATCTTCACATATAATATATAAACAGTTTTTTTTTTACATTTTCTGCGACAATTTTTTTACCAAATATATCGGAAAAATATCATATGGAATACTTTTTGAAATGATTTTTATATTGTTTTAATTATTTTAAGTTTCAGGCTACAATGGTAAGTTGTTTTTCATATTTATATTCTTAAATTGTATTTAAAGGCCAACAGATTTGAGTTAGGATGGAAAGAACTAACAAAACTTGAGATTATTCGGAGAAGATACATAGATATCTACTAAGGAATAATAGGATAGTTAGTATCTTTGTCTGACCTTTAACAATCGAAGGAGGTTCGAGGCACAGTGGAATCACGTATAATTTCCTAATTGAATCTGAGAATTATTAACTATTAAATTTTTAATAAATTTATTAATGTTGCAAACTTTTTGCTGGGTATTTTCATTAGGGTGTTTCATTTAATACTTTTTTGCTTATTCGCGGACACTTGAAATTTTTGTTTTTTATGTTTTAACATAGATTTCATTAAAGCCAATATTTTTTACTTTTATTTATTAGATCGCATTTTTTGTCAGAAATTTTCAGATATTTTTTTTTTCAACATTAGAAACACAATTTCCATGTTCGCGAAGAAATAAAAAGTTTGAATTGAAACACCCTAATGTAGATATTGAACTATATTTCAGTAATAACACTCTGATATAATACCCTGAACAGGGTATATTAAGCTTACCAAGAAGTGTGTTACACCCACAAGCAAACGTTCCAGACCCCACAGAGTATATAAGTAGTATACTTACCTAAATGATCAGCGTGATGAACTGAATCGATTTAGCCATGCCCGTCGGTCCGTCTGTATATACGCGAACCAATCCCTCAGTTCTAAGTCATAGATCTGTAATTTCCACTCGTCCTTTTCTCCTCAAGAAGCTGCTTATTTGTCGGAACTGCCGATATCGGACCACTACAACATATACATATGTAGTTACCATACAAACTGAGCGATCGGAATCAAGTTTTTGTACGTGAATCTTTCTTATTTGATGGGGTTTCTTCTCGAAATTTTAAATCTCTAATGACTACAACCTCCGAAGAAATTGTTCACATCGGACCACTATAGCATATAGCTGCCATAAAAACTGAATTAGTCCTTTTGTGGTAAACTTTTTTTGTTGACGAGTTATTTTCACGGTACAACATCTGAAAATATGAACTCAGATCTGGTGACTAGAGCATATAGCTCTTAAAAACTGAGCAATCGAAATCAAGTTCTTGTATAGAAAACTTCTTTATATCTTGTGATTCCAAAAAAAAAAAAACAAATACAATTTTAATTCAATTTTTCTTTAATGTTTTATTTGCAACCGTGGATGTGATATATATGCAGTTTATTTCAATAATTTTCTAAATAATAAGAATTGCAAATTTTCGCACTTCACTTTGCGAAAAGTGATATCAGTTTTGTTTACTAAAAGTAAATATTTAGAACAAAAACTGAAAGCTCAATTTGCTTAATAAACAAATATGAAAACATCGTTAGCATATACAGATGATGTCATTATTTATCTATGAAATAAATAAATTCTGGTCAATTCAGCATAAAAAGTCGTAAAGAAGGCAAAAATTACAAAAATCAATTTGTGTATATTCGCATATTGGTCAAGATTGAATTATTGAAGTTTTGAAAGCATTTTTAACAGGAATCGTTATAAGTGAACTGAAAGATATCTTAAAGATCTTTCATATATATTTTGTGTATATACATAAATAATATAATTTACATATACATATATATACATATATGCAATATATATGTATCTCTTATTATATTGGTCTTTTCTGGCTGCCACTTGAACATGCTTATCACATCTGAATTAGGATACTTGAAATGCAGTCTAGAAACCAGCACTAAGACACTTGTATATACATATGTAGATACTGTACAAATTTGAAATGAATGGTAGCCATTGTGCTGCCAATTAGACTGTCAAACAACATTCAACAACTTAGCTTCTAAACTCATAAGAACCATGTACTTCAGCATCATTACAAAGTAGAACAGCTGTATAAGATATGTTTAGCTCATACACTCAGACATACATATATGTAATTATGTAGACATAATTATCTGTTGAACTCGAATCGATTAAAACAATTGAAGTATCAAGTAATTCAAAGCTATCCAACAAAACTATCTACACTTTTATGCATTTGAAATCTTTAACTGCCGACAACTTTGTTCATGCAACACTTGAAATGCAGCCGAGCCAATAATATTTTCTTTATTACAGTGTGAATTAACAAAGAGTAAAAATTATGTACTAAGAGTACAAGGAACGAGCGCAAAAAAGGTGTTGCACGAATTGGTAGGCACTTATAGGCATACTTACATATATAAAGACATATGCATTTAGAGGCATAAATGGTATGATTACATAGGCGTGATAATGAAGAGGGTGGCGAGGTTAAGGGCCCCTGTTAAATTTTAGATAAAATTGAAGCATTTTTGGTTAGTTAGAACTCTTAATAGTTCCAAAGATATGTCAAGAAAAGCATATCAAATAGATAACTATATACTGACTTTATAGGAGAGGTGACTTAATGGGAAACCAAAGGCATATTAGTTAAAACTTCAAGCAAATGCCAAATGCCAATAAAACAAACAAATTTAGATAATTTGTAGACAATTTGCAGGGATAGTAAATATGTATTTAGCCTAAATTCTAATTTCTTGAGAGCATTATTTAAAAAAAAGACTCTATTGGGAAAGTTCAAATTTAGATGTCCTTAAATGATCTTCAGGAAAAAGTAAAGTGCTCTGGTTTTCTAATATTTCTGGGAAGTTTAGATCTCTAGCAGTGATACGCTGGAAGAGAGGGGTCAGAAAGTTTTCAATTTTTTCTTCTTCCTTCCGAAATAAACATAAAAAATTTAAATTGGCTTAAAAATAACACATGTAACATATGTTTTTTTTTTATTACATAAAATATTTTCCATTTTGTTCCAAAACCTTTGCCATCTTTCAGGCAAGAGCTTGATTCCACGCTGTTAAAATTTTTGATTTTACAGACAGAAATCTGATCCAATTGGTTTTTGACGTTCTGATTTAAGATAAAGGTTCATCCATCCAATTTTTCAAAGGCCGGAACAAGTAGTAATGCGAAGATGCCAAGTCTGCAGAATTTGATGGGTGTGATGGCACATCCCGTATAAGCTTCAAACCCTTTTGTTGATTCATTAAGCTTGTATGAGGTCTCACAAAAATCTGGTAGAACATCAGCGCTTTTCTATTGACCAATCCTAACCTTTTCTGTTTGTTTGTATCACTCAATTTGTCCCGCTGATCACAATATACTTCAGAATTAACCGTGGTATTGTCGGGCAAAAGCTCAAAATAAACGAACACTTTGAAATGGTACCGAACAGAAAACATACTATTTTTGTGGTGACTTCGGCCATGATCTTTTGCATTTCACATTCTTGTAAACAACCCACTTTAAGTCACCAGAAACATTGCGTTTCGAAAATCTATCACATCTTTGACGAAGCAAATTTTCATTCTGTAAGGACATGAACGTTGGCATTGGCTTGGCAAAAACAAAATAACCTTACAAATCGCAATCCTCTTTAACAAATGCACTGCCTTTTTATTTTACATAGACACCAACATACATGTCTACATATTTTCCTATTTGGTCTTATGGTAATTCGTGCCAGATGCGTTAGTGTAAATATGCATTTGTGAAGATTTGTGTGTAATCGTGTTCTCATTACCACATCGGCGAACTCCACAGGCGCCAACAAGTAAACAAGAAAGGAAGTGCATAAATAAAAGAGCAAAACTAAAAGATAAAATACGAAAACCCAAAATCGAAAAAGGCAGCGATGCCTAATAAGGCGAGTGAATTGAATGTTCACGACTTTTTAAGGATTGATATTTTCAAAGAGCACTAAGCTGTAAACGCCATTGTAAATATATGTATATAAGTATATGTATGCAAATACACACATATGTATGTATATGCAAGTATGAATTATGTTGCAAGATTTGTTAGGTTTGCAAGCATTTCAATTAGCATACTTCACACATAAAACAGAAAATTGAAAGCTACCTTAAAAATCATGGAGCAAAAGGCGGACTGAAAGGTGGCGACATGTCTTTGGTAATGTGAATAACAACTTAAGTTTTGTTAAGTAAAAATTTAAAAGCGAAAATTTTAAATTTAATTTTAGTATATGTTTTTTTTCTATTTCTTAATACTTGATTTTCGATAGGACCTATAATTTTTATATAATGGCCAGGCTTTGATTAAATTTCCGAATTTTCTACCTCAATACCTTCAAAAAAAAAAAGCAAATTATTAAAAGGATCTATTGACGCAACTTCTTAAAATGGGAGCTATAATAGTATACAAAAAATTTAAGATCTTTCAGAGACAGAGACAAACATATTTGTTTACTTTGACAGCCGGTTTGATAAATATTACTCTGGAAATCACTGTATTTCTTAAAATGAAGCTTCTATAATTCTGACTGATCTTTTTCGCACAATTCTTGTCCGCGTTTTAAGATTATACGACACACGAAGGGGCGTAATAGCCTTGGATGCCTTAAGGATCGATTGATCAATTTTATCAGTTGCTTTTTATGACAAAAATATAAACGTATTAACTACCTAATCTATACATTTTGTAATATTCTAAACGTATGTTTATTCATGAAGAACCGCTTCTATTATATGCAACTGTATTTACCAAGGTGCGAAAGGGTGGCGCAGCAGCCAAGATCAAGAGCAAAACGACAACGGTGGCAAAATCAATGCTCAATGGCGCAAGTATATATCTAATAAAGGAGATATGTACGAATTAGGGGGAAGATTGAATGCTTTAAGTACAGGAAGTTGCAAATGCGCAGCTGAAATTATTGAGAACTTTCAAGTGAGATGGTAGGAGTTGGGTGGCTACGATTTGACGCCGGTAATTACTTTTGCACAAAAAAACTTCCATTTAGTGCCTATACATTAGATCGGGTCGGTTTATGGAGAGCCAAAAACACGCGTATGCAATTTAAAAAAAAAATCGCTGGTTGGTTTAGACCTGTAGTCTCTTTAGCAAAGTTGTTTAGAATTAGACGTAAAACTATTCTCTCGTTTGATAGTAAACAAAAAAATCTACTGACCCTACTATACATACCTATATAATCCAAATTATGACTTGATTGGCTCCGAATAACATGAGAGAAAGCGAGCAAATCAGTACTAGTGACAAAGAAGGGTGTACTGTTCCATACTTATTTATCAAGTCATTCATATTTTCGCAATTTCTAACATTTATTTAAAGTAACTAATTAACATAGACTCTCTGTAACCAATTTTTTTTTTTTTGTATATAAGTCATTATAGAAAAGTATTTCGAAAAAAGACTTTATTGAAAATTAATAAATAACTTATAAAGGCTTTAAATTCTTTTTATTGGCATTACAATCTAATGAAATAGATCATCACCAGGGGAAAACAGGAAAAGAAATTTAATTTCCGTTTGGTCGAAGCTATAATACCCTTCACAAACAAAAAAGCTCGATCGTTTAGCTTACATGACCCGTCGCTGAAAAAGTCCTTTCACATTTACTCCAAAATCACTCAACGTAATTTACTATTAATGTGCTTCCATTTAGTTCAAATACTCTGAAGCGACATCACTATACCGGATATCCATACAGTCTCAAAAAACTGCGTATGAAATACCGTTAGCAAAATTCCGCTCACACACAAGCAAACGCCGGCAGCAAAAACTCAAAATCATCAAAACACAACCTTCATACCAATAACAACAACAGCAATAGCAGCCCATCAAACCTCTACAAAAAATCGCCGGTAGCGGAGACTTTTAGATGTAAACAAAAATCAGCTGTTCGCGCAACGCAACCGTTTTTTTACGATTGTTGCTGCAACATGTTGTAATCAAACAGTTAGTTGTAGGCGCAACATGCGAACATGTTGTATTTTGATGTTGTTGCTGTGTTGCTTTTGCTTTAATTTGACTTTGCGTATCGCGCGGTGACTCTCCACTGTTTTTTTTTTGCATTTTTTCTGCTTTTTGTGGACGCATTTTTCGCTTTGCGCTGTGTTTTTTTTTGATGATTGAGGAAATGACAATTTCCTGCGCCGTGCGGATGATATACGTTGGACTTGTGTGCTTGTAGGTGTAAGTTCGTGTGTGCGTGTGTTATTATGATGAATGTGTGTGTGAAGAGTTTCAGCGAAATGCCGGAATTCCTTTTAGGTTCAGAGGTGTTGTAATTTTTAATTTAATTAAATATGACTACTGGCTTTGAGGTCTTTTTTCCGTTATTCACTGTGTTATCGTTGTGTTTGTTTTCTTCCTTTTACTTCATTTGTGAATATTATAGTACAAGCTACGTTGGGGAATTTTAGTTTTTAGGCTACATAAAGATATTTAAAGCAAAGATAAGGTATTCCCTAAAGTGTTGAATGCTTATTTTAAGTAAAACATCGGATTGTACATTATATTTTAATACAGATGTATGAAATGTTGTGAAAAAGATTGGAATGAATTATTTTGAAATACATTCTGGAAATTAAACGAATTTTATATAACTATCCGAAATAAAAAGGCAACGGTGCTCTTACGATTTTTACTTATTAATCATAGACTTCGTTTTCTTCTAATTAGCTTCTGCAGATGGCGTCCGATAAGTTTCTCAACCTTACGGCATGGACGCGAAGTTGGCGAGATGCTAAGCTATTCAGTAGTAGAACACACGAAGAAAGGAGACCACCGACCCCTTCCCATTCTGTTGATAGCTGAGTTACGTTGCCCTTTCCTGCTGCTTTACAGTTGTCAGGGATTCCGCTGTGGAGGAATACTCATACTAGTCTTAGTCATACATTGAGTCTATGCTATTGATAACGAGATTAAGCATTCATTAACCCGCTTTGAACCCACGGTTAATGCGCTCACGGCTACTCATTTTTTTGAAGGAAAGAAAAAACCGCCAGAGTTTGGTTTGGCGACTCCATGATCCTAAAAGTACAGTATAAAGTCAAAACGTGCGATGATTTTCGAATGTTCAGGCACTTATTCATCTAAAAACGCAGATTTCTTGAGTCTGATGCCATTGAGTGGCATGGTTGAAGTAGAGTACCACGCATGCTGATGACGCTTTCCTGCTTCCTTGCAATGTGGTACTTTCTAGGACCCACCTTCACACTAAAAACCCCATAGAATATAATGGGCTTGAATATGGTGTCCTAGAGCCAGAAGACAACTTTGGGTGAGAGACTCCACCTTTTGCCAATGGCTCCTGCAGCAGCAGTACAAGACAATAGATGCCTTCTTGGCTCTCTCTTCGATATTAGGTTTCCATGGCAGCTTCCTATATAGAATGATCCCTAAATACTTCACTGAATCAGCAGGTTTCAGGCTAATAAGCCTAAAGTACTTGTCCGTGACGTGAGAATTTTTACCAGCTCTCGGAATGAAAGTAAATCCCACTCGCTTCTAGGTCTCCAGAAAGTTTTTGGTTTTGCTTTCCTTTTTTCTCCTAGGTTAGGTGTTCTTGATTAATGATTTCAGGATATTTTTCTCTATTTTTCCTTTCTAACGGACGTGAAAATCTTTTTCTCAAATATTGTTTATTGCCATTAGTATTGCAAGGTTCGAATTTGCTCTGACTTTACCCTTTAATTTGATTTACCTATAGAATGGAGGGTTGAATCTGTAGGATGATAAGTTCTGTGGACCATATAGCAATCTAAAATGTGTCCAAAAAATAAGGTGACATTTGAATTTAAACTGCGCGCGTCGAAGGATTTGGAGAATTTTTTTTTTCAGATTGGTTATACTGTCAGTCACATTTATGTCAAATTTCATGTCAAAATATTCATTAGTGTTTGAGATACGTGTCGTTTTGTGAGCTGCTAAAAGTGAGTTTTTCGTTTTTTGCGATGTCGAAATTTGTTGAGCAAAGAATTTGCATTAAATTTTGTTTACGGAATCAATTTTCTGCTGCGGATACATTCAGGATGGTGCAGAAAGCCCTTATTGATGAGGCTATGTCTAAAAAAAATGTTTACAAGTGGTATAGAGAGTTCCAAGCCGGCCGTGAACGTGTCGAAGACGAAGAGCGTCCAGGGCGACCATCAACCTCAACAGACGAAGCTCACGTTCAACAAATCAAAGATTTGGTGTGAAAAACCGTCGATTAACAATTAGAGACCTTGCTAATGAAGTTGGCATATCGAAAGGCTCAGCCAATACCATTTTGAAGGATGTTTTGGGCCTCAAGCGCGTCAAATCTCGACTGGTATCGAAAACATTGATTTTTTTGGAAAAAAGGCATCGCGTTGAAGTGTGTGAAACGATGCTTTCCGACTACCAGGGTGTCATGAAACGCATTATAACTGGCGATGAGACTTGGATCTAGGCTTACGACCCCGAAACAACCGATCAATCGAGCAAATATTGTGCCAAAAGAGAGCCGAGACCAAAAAAATTGCACCAAAGTCGCTCAAAAATCAAGGTCATGTTGACTGTTTTCTTCGATTATCGTGGTGTTGGGCATTATGAATTCCTTCCAACCGGTCAAACAGTCAACAAGGAATATTATTTGAACGTTATGCGTCGTTTGCGTAACGCTATCCGCCTAAAAAGGCCGGAATTGTGGAAAGACAATTCTTGGTTTTTACACCACGATAATGCACCATCCCATACTGCCCTCGTAATTCGTGATCATTTCGCCAAAAACTCAACCCATATCGTTCCGCAACCAACGTATTCACCTGATCTGGCGCCGCGCGACTTCTGGCTGTTCACCAAGCTCAAAAGACCGCTCCGGGGACACCGTTTTTATACGATAGAAGACATTCAGGCCGCAGCGAAGGCGGAACTGAAGGACATCCCGGAAAGTGACTACAACCAGTGTTTCGAAGATTGGAAAATCCGTTGGCATAAGTGCATTGCATCGGGAGGGGATTACTTTGAAGGGGATGAAATTGATTTGGAAGAATAAATAACGAATTTTCAAAATAAATTCAATGTCACCTTATTTTTGGGCACTTTATTTTTGGGCACAGTAGTATGTACATATACTGGAGTTGGCCTCATTTCGAGATCAGATTATTACTGAATTTCTCTCGGTCCACTACCTACCCTGTGCGGTCTAAAACTAGACATACCGAAACAATTGGAGATGTCAACTTAAAAATCCCTTGTTATAGATATGACAAAACAGCAATTGCTTCAAAATTTTGTACATAAATCTTCTCTTAATCAGTCTGTAAGCTCGTTTCAAATCACTCTTCGCCCAGTTCACCGAACGCTGATTTGTCTGCATTATTATTTAACTACCAAATATTATCATAAAACGACACGCAAACAAAGCGAAATTAAGACAAAATCTCAAAAATTAAAAGAGTTATTCAGAAGCCACCAACTAGTAGTCAAAAGCTGGTTTTGAGTAGCGGTCGCGTGGCCTGAAACATGAAAGCGCTCGTCAGCAACACAAACGATCGGAATTTGTAATTCGAAAAGTGCATTAGGGAACATACATATGTATGTATATTTCATTATCCATTTTGTTGTTCGAATTTTTGTAGGCCGCATAAACAAGTGCACAGTATAAACAAAACATTAGGAAAATAAACACGCAAACATAATTAACATAAACAATAATAAAGTCTCGGCATAGTAAAGACGTCGGCAAACCGCCCAAAAACACAGTCAAACAAACAAAGCGCAACAGCAGCACAACTACAACAGCCTTTTACATGTCGAACATCAATTTCAGCTGCATTGAGTTATCCATCAATCTGTGTTTTGTTGATTTAGAAAAAAAAAAAGAAAGCATTATCCGACAATTGAATGTCGATCGCTGGCAGCGCCGGCGGAGTTGATGAGTCAATTTTCAAGATGAACTCGATTCGGTCAGCGTGGTTGAATGTAAATGCTGCATTAGTTTGCATTTCGTTGTAAAAAGTTCGGAAAGTATTTATTTATAAGAAAGTTTTTTAAGGAAAATATCTTTTAGTTACCTCTGGGACTCTCAACAACTGCCGTTAACTCCTATATATCATTCAAGCATATTTTGCTTGGATCTACGCGAATCATGTCTTTGAACATAACATCTAATCTCCTGCAACTCCACCTTGCAGAGTTTTGGATAAAAGACAGTTCAGATTTTTCCTCAATTAAGGGGTACTCTAGTATAGAGACCGAATTTCGAGCGTTTTTTGGCAATTGATAAAAATATTTGATATTTTTACTGTTCTTATCATCTGTTTATTTATATTTGAAAAAATACATAAAATTACTTTCAGAAACAAATATTTTTAGTATTGAGTATGTGTCCTTGAAGTAAGAGAAAGAATTATGAGTAAACATTTTCGATTTTTTTTCAAATTTTTAGAGTAGAATACGCCTTAAGAGAAATGGTCCCAAAACTGTAGAGTGTATAATCTGAATACAAATGATTCTTAAAGGATCCTAAATTGAACCAAAATGTCCCTTGTTTTAAATCCAGATTGTCCAAAATAATATAGAAAAGAATTCTCCAGAATATCTATGATATTCACTTTTTTTTTTTTTTTTTTGAGGGGAATCCTTGAAAGAAACCGTAATTTTCATATTTGCCGCTGAAGCGCGTTTTCTCCGCTGCTGTCGCAGAAGGAACAATTCGTCCCGTCGTCATGGCTATATTTGTACATATACTCTCTAAAACACCCGCACCCCGTCACAAACTGCGTCAGGTAGAAATCTGTTTCTCCATGTTTCCTATCTAATTATGCTTGTACACTTTTAATTAGCCTGTGTGTCCATCTTCCCGTTGTAGCTGCATCCCATCCTTTTTGCTTTTGATCTTGTGGATCTGTCGTATACTCTTTTGAGTTCCATGGTCATTATCTCTGGTGGCATGATGCCCGCTATAATTCCAACTGCTTCATGGGATACAGTGCGAAATACACACGTAGCCCTAAAGAACTGAGCCGAATTGCAAACTTGGCTTTCTTAGTATACGTCTTTTACTGTAATGCTGGCTCCCATATGGGCTTACATCAGAATTGAGTCACCTAGGCCAATAGCGCTTACCTATTTTGACTTGGTTCACCAATGTTGGCCATTATTCTTGCTAGAGCAGCCGTTACACGTTCTGTTTTCTCACATACCTTTTCAATGTGCGCTTTGTAGCTAAGTCTATTGTCTATCAGCTACTATAGCACCTTATGGGTAATGATTGATGAGTTTGGTGAGCCATTCTTTGATCCTTGACGGCGCATGATTGCAGAGGCTTTCAGATTGGCCAAGTTCCTTTGTCACTACAGTTATGACAATTTCATCCGCATAACCGACGTACATGCTTCGGGAGTGGGAGACGCAGCATCACGTCATACAGTACGTTGTACAAAAATGGGCCAAACACAAAAACCTCTGGGACTCCGTCCGTTCTGGCATATTTTCTTTGTTCGTCATCCGTACCACACAGTAACAGCCGATCAGACAGGTAGCTGGATATAATCTTAACCAAGTAAGCCGGGGTTTCGTTACGTTCTGGTGCACTTATGATATGGGGCGAGTATGCCGAGTTAAACGCGGTTTTAACGTCAATCGTGACTATTGCGCAGTACTCCTTTGTACCATATAGCCACATCTGGTACCTTATATTGCCTTGTTAGCTATGCCAGTAAGTAAGCTCTCAAGTTATCCAAAGTTTGTGATGTTCGGCACGTAAAAATTACTTAGGATTATCAGTTATGAGCTATAATGAATGACATTCATTAGTCATAACTGCCTTCGAAACATAAACATATGGTTGTGAGATCGAAACCAGAGTCTAACCAAGATTTTGCTCATTATCTTATAATACATTAAAAGACTTTATAGTTAAAGGAACCGACAATTCCCTTAGAACAGTCCATTTTAAGTGGAAGTGAATGTCTCAGCGCTCCTTTTCTCCGTAACTTCCATAAAGTATCTAATACCTAAGCATTACCTACCTTGTTTAAGGAGATGAAAGGTTCTATAAATTGGTCGATTGTTAGAATGGCAATGAGTTGACAAAGTAGACTTTCTCAGTAAGTTTCTTAGGCTCTAGCTGCTTTCGATTACTTCCCATAGATGAAATTTTTGTAGAATTTTCTTGAAGTATGAGTTCTATGACCAGTTGGTATCTCCTTTATCGAAGATCTGCAAATATTTTCACTTTTTATTTTCTTTTATGATCGGAAAATGTACTAAATGGTTTCACTTTTTTTAAATTCTAGCCTTGCGATATTGATTTTTGAATCCATAGGTTATTGATCTATGCGTGATTGGAACGCACTTTGCCAAATTACAGAAGTTATGTTTTTTAGAATATGTGACCTGGTCTACGGAAAGGGGGCTTAGGTGTCAAAAAATCAATTTTTTTTATTTATTTTTTTTCAATTTATTTTTTTATTTTTTTTATTTTTATTTTGTTTTTTTTGACACCTAAGCCCCCTTTTCTTAGACCAGGTCACATATATTGACTTCGAAAATGCTCAATTAGCCAGTAGCTTTTATTATCTTCCTATATCATAAAGTGGTTTCATCGCTCTCGACCTTTGGTATTTTTGTGCTCGAAAACGTGTTCAGACTGACAAGTTATCCTAAAGAGATCTCATCGATCACCAAATATTTTCACTTGTTCTACCTTTTATGGGTATTTAATTTCTTTTTTTATGACATTGTAGATTATGTTTCATTTCTTTCAGCAATTTTTATTGCTTCTAATTTGTCCGACTACCTTTTTTTACTTTCTGCGTTTAATTTTACGATTTGCTTTTATTGCCGTGCATGGCTATTGATTAAGTATGCATATTAAAAGTGAATTTCTGATTTGGAGTTTAAGGCACTCAAATTTTGGACTCTAGATACATAGTAATTTCCTGAGTAAAATTAGATTTTAGAGATTATCTTGCGTTGGTGTAACACTGTTGGAATTGCAAGGAAAAGTGATTAAAACTTGTAAAGAAAGATAAACAGAAGATTCCAAAATATCATTGACCCAATTGCATCGTGTTGAAATTAACGCAACGTAAATTGTAGTGCCCATAACACTTACTTCAGTAAACAAATTTACATAGTAAATAGTAAGTACAGACAATTATCGGCTTGTTTACTATAAATCACAGGTCGAAGGTATTGAAAATTAGGAGTAAATAATATGAAGGCTTGTGCACGGTTCTGAAATGAAAAAAATGTTTCTAATAATTCATAGAAATTAAAAAAACAAAATTACAAAAGTAACAAAAATATTTATATAATTTATTATATCTAATTTATTTTAATTACTACTATAATTTGTTTTAATTATTATTGTTTTTTTTAATATTCATTTTCTGATACCATTATTTTTTCACCTAAGCACGTTTCACCGTTTCACCGTTGCACCGTCTCTGTAACTCTTTGCCCTTTAGCTGTTAGTAGTTTCCGTTATTATTAATGTAAGCCCATATTTTGTTATTATTTTTGTAATTTATTTTCTTTTCATTTTATTTGTGAGCGAACATCGTCTGTACTCGTATGTTAAAGTTCACCTGTAGTGCTGCTAGCAAATTGGAATATTTAAGTAGCTACAAAATTTCTGATTTTACGCTTTGATACGGACACAATAAATAGTAGTAGCACTATGGGCAAAAAGTAGTAAGACTCTGTTCATAATTTGAAAATTCTTCGTTTATACTTCAAAATCTATGTCTTCCCCCTCAAAGGAATCCCCTTGGTCCCAATACACTTGTGCCAACATTTCTTCCAATCCTCGAAAAAGTTGTTAAAGTCTAGTTCCGGAATAGCCTTCAATGCGCTTAGCGATTCACGTTTAATCTCGGTCAAAATGGTTTCCTCGGTCAGGTCGTTTGAGTTTGAGTTGGGGTTTTGATCAGCATGCACGTGTTTCTTTGGCTTCGGCTCACCTTTGCCATGATATCGGACCGTTTGATCGTCTGGTTCCGGGTCATAAGCCTAGATCCAAGACTTATCGACAGTAATAACTCATTTCATGACATCCTGGTAACCGGAAAGCATTGTTTCACAGACGTTAGCGCGACGTTGTTCGAAAAAATTTTGTGATCTTGTTTTCACTTTTCTTCGGCCAAAATAATCTTTCAAAATGGTTTTTATTGATCCTTCCGATATTCCAACGATGCCAAAAAGATCGCTGACTTTTAATTATCGATTCCAAGAGCCCATTCTATTATTTTATTGACGAGTTGATCATTAGTTGATGTTGTGTGCGCCCCTATAGGATATGGTTCTGAGCCTGCCTTTTCGAATAAATTTCTTAGTATCATCAATCGAAGATAAGAGTAGAATGGGACTTGGATTCTTCCTTCGGGAGCCGTCCATCAACTCTAGTCTCAGATTGTAGCGTATTTCAAGAGGTGGTGGTTAACACCAAGGTATCTTGCTGAGAAATTTACGCTGAGTTATCCGCTTTTCGATGTCCTCTTCCGTTCTTGCATTGGAGTGAATGGGTCAACTACCAGAACTTTTGCAACTGCGAGATCCTTCTGTGCCAGAGTGAACCCTAAGAGACCCTCCGAAACATTTCCACTTATCAAAATGAATCTCGCCGCAATTCTAGGTGGGCACTGTCCAATAGGTAACGCGATGTGACTAAATATTTTGATGACCGCTCTTTGTCAAAGCTATGTATATGGAGGAAGGCGAGGTGGAAACATCTTGACACTTATTCCTCTAATGCCAGGCTTTTGCCAGACTGAGATAGAAAAATATCTCGGTAGAATCACCTTTGAAGAACCTACCGAAGTGCTTCGGACTGATATTGACCGCCTTTATTTTTGATGCGCCCCTTACGTTTCGTCGATTTATAGGGGGATACGCTTAAAGAAGTTTTTACGTAACACATAGAGGAAACATCTGACCAAGTGTGAAGCATCTATTTACGGATCAATCTTACGATCTAACTAACCAAACATGTGGTCACCGAGAGAAAAGCTTAGGATTTTAATCAATGCAATTTTTAAACTCATTTTAAATAAATCTATCCGTTTCCAGGGTATAAAACAAGTAAATCATACACAATATCAGCGGTACCACTCCTCCACATAAAATGAGCTGCACCGAAATGAAAGGCGGAAAGTTTACAAGATATATATTTACCATAGATGAATAATTATGTTTGCCACAAAATCGATGGGAGATTTGTAAAGTAAGTTTATATGTGAGCGCTTTCAGCTTGAAATTCGGTTGGCCCAACGCCGTCAGCTGCCAATCCCAGCAGCTATTTATTCACTTCATCACCCACTACACACATACACACACACACAAACAAACATACCTCTAACGGTGATATAAATTTTCAATTGCATTTCTTCACGTTTTTTACTTGTTTTGGACTCTTTTTTTATTTGGGATGCATCTTTGTTGCCTGCGGCGGCACAGCTTTTGGTGCGCTTGCTCCACAGCTGCCTTAACATACATGCATAGATATACATATATATGCACATACTGGTGGCACCTTTCGTCCGCTTCACCGCTATCACCGCTGAGTAGTATTTACATTTCAATTTCCATTTCCATTTCCTACAGCTTACTATTGTCTTCTGCCGTTTTACGGTAATTTATTTCTGGTGTTTTTATTCCTTCTAATGTCCCGCAGCCAAAGTGCGAACTGCTCGCCTACAACACCTTGTTGTTGCCCATTTTAGCGATTTTTTCACCTATTCACCGGCTGAAAATGGAATTCTTCTGAATTTCTGTCGGCTGTATTTCAATTTCTTTTTTGTTGTTTGTGTTTCTGTTGGTTATGCGTAGAATTCCGGTTGCATCTTCAACATAATGTAAGAATAAAAATCCCACGGCGTGAATGTGGTTTTCGTGTTCCTTTTCAGTTTTCCTGCTGACCTATAAACGATTGTTTTTAGCCGCGAGTGATAGCCAAGTTGAACTCTTCGTATGTTGGGTTGTTTATATTATATAAATAAATATTGGGCACTGGAATTTTCTTGTTCACTTTTTGTGAAAAGTTATTGAACTTTAAAATTTTAGTCATAATATGGAAGCTTTTTGAGAAGATTTACTGGTTTCTTTCTCAGACTAACAGTTAACTAACTGTTATTATTATTTGGCACCAAGTAAATCATTGCGAAATAGATTTAAGAGACACAGCTCTCTCATTGCTCTTAATTGTTAGCACTCTAGACGCATTGTCAAGCAGAACTGATCATTTGGGATTGACTCATGATTC
The DNA here is from genome assembly GCA_037783105.1 of Bactrocera zonata. NCBI lineage: Eukaryota > Metazoa > Arthropoda > Insecta > Diptera > Tephritidae > Bactrocera > Bactrocera zonata. The sequence continues at coordinate 134,283 of JBAWJQ010001815.1, read as the reverse complement.
TTCATACAGCTTCTTGTCTGAAAACTAATTTCGATCAACTTTTTCGCTAATATTTTCTTCTTCTTTATTGGCGGAGACACCGCTTACGTGGTTATAGCCGAGTTTACAACATCGCGTCAGTTGTACTTCCTCTTCGATGTTTGGCGCCAATTGGAGATTCCAAGTGTAGCCAGGTCGTTCTCCTCCTGGTCTTTCGAACGGAGTGGAGATCTTCCTCTGCTTCGAATCACATGGCCTAGCCAGCGTAGCCGCTGTATCATAATTCGCTGAACTATGTCAATGTCTGTATATCTCGTACAGTTCATCGTTCCATCGTTGTCAAGACGCAAAAGACAGTACATCTTCCGCAGAACCTTTCTCTCAAAAACTCGTAACGCCGACTCATCAAATGTTGCCAGCGATTGTGCCATTCGCTGTGTGGCTTGTGGCGCCGTCCTGTTGGAACCACATATTGTCCAAGCCCACATCATCCAATTCGGGCCAAAAATTATCGGTAATCATTGAACGGTACCGATTCCAATTCACAGTAACGTGTAGGTCTTGATACGGCTCAATGACGCAATGGTGACTCATGGAGTACGTGTGGATTGCTGCCTGACCAATAACGCATATTGGGCTCGTTGACGAAGCCATTTAGCCAGAAATGAGACTCATCGTTGAGGATAATTTTGCGATGAAAATCTGGACCATTTTTAAGTTGTTTTTCAGCCCAATTCAATAATATACGACGCTTTTGGTGGTCAAGCGGCTCCAGTTATTGCGTCAATTTGATCAATTTGTAAGGATATAGGTCAAGATCTTTTCGCAAAATTCGTCACAACACCGTCACAGGGCTGCCCAACGCTTGAGAAAGACTGATTTGGGTTTTCCTCAATTGATGTGCTAACGGCAGCAATATTCTCGACACTACGGGCACTTCTTTGTCTCACTGACACGGGAACACTCTGTACTGAGACTGTGGTTTCAAATTTGTTTACTAAACGCTCAATTGCTTGTATGACTGGACGATTATGACGACCATAAATTGGACGTAGAGCTCTTAAAGTTGAGTCCACTGACTCCAAATTTCGGTAGTAAATTTTAATAATTTCGACTCGTTGTTGGATCGTATATCTTTCCATGATGGAATGTCAAACCTTAATAAAATAAATGTCAAAAGAACAGAAGGTGTTCCTATCGATCTACTATTGGAGCGTCCCTATTAGAAAACCCGTTACAAGAAGTGTAGAAACAGTTTGAAGATGAAGAACTGAAGTCATTACTCGATGCAGATTGCTGCCAAACATATGAATAGCTTGCAGAATCTTTGGAGCCATTTCAAATTTCAGCCGGATACATTCAAAAGTGAAGCGATTCGTTAGGATATGTTAGGTTAAAAGGTCGATCCAAGAAGGATCTCACTTGGACAGCTTAGAAAGACAGTCCGTGGTTACGTGCCTTTCATCTGTCACCACATGATCAATCTGGTTGGTGGCTCTTCGATCCGGCGGCAGCCAGGAAGTTTAATGAATTTCCTTATGCTGGAATCTAGTACTATAACCATATTTTGGGCCCGGCGAAGTTCACCAGGATTACTCTTGCCAACAGGTGCTACTTCGGACTGAGTAGGCAATTGAAAAGTAAAGTCCTCTCTCGACGAACAAAAACCAAACTCTATAAGTCGCTCATAATTCCCGTTCTGCTATACGGTGCAGAGGCTTGGACGATGACAACAACCGATGAGTCGACGTTACGAGTTTTCGAGAGAAAGGTTCGAAAGATTTATGAACCTTTGCGCATTGGCCACGACGACATTGACATAGTTCAGCTAGGTCATGTTGTTCGGATGGATGAAAACACTCCAGCTCTGAAAGTATTCGACGCAGTACCCGCCGCGGGAAGCAGAGGAAGAGGAAGACCTCCACTCCATTAGAAGGACCAAGTGGAGAAGGACCTGGCTTCGCTTGGAATATCCAATTGGAGCCACGTAGCGAAGAGAAGAAACGACTGGCGCGCTGTTGTTGACTCGGCTATAATCGCGTAAGCGGTGTCTACGCCAGTAAAAAAGAAGAAGAAGTCCACCAGCCTCAGTCTATTTAGGAATGCTTCATCATGGAGGCTAAATTTACCGACCGTTGTGCCAAAGATACCTTCTTTTACATCGTGGAGGGGGTAGTTCGCATAAGTGCGCCCCACCAGACATTGAGAAAATGGCTCTAAGAATATGAACCGACATCTACCAATAAAGAAGGGTAAGACTTCCAATCAGTTACGAATCGCTGTTCAAACAGTTAACTCTTTTTTATTCGTTAATAAAGTTTTTTTTACCGAAAGAAGGATTCTAGGTCAAATTAATCAGCTTTTAACTGACAGATGGCTTGAGAAAAAGGTCCTAACAATGGAAACCGATCTTTACGATTAAAGAAAACAGTTGATGGGCGTACTCTCTTTCTCTCTATATCTAATCTGTCAGTAAAGTCCACGTTCAAGAAAGTTTTCTAGATTTAGAAATGACTTCCAATCTGATATGAGTCGTTATTTAAACAGTTAACTTCCTCCACACTGGAAGCTTGCATTTCTACACTTAAATTCCTGCTCCTTTACACACACTGCTAAAAGAATCTACAGCTACTTGCATGCAACATGCAACGCTTCAACTCAATACTAATTGTGGGTGCAAATGACCGCGTTGCACGATGAACGTATTAAGTAACCTGCATGCAACATATGAAGAGTTAAGTTCACTACCTGCCACAAGCGCTGCAAATGTCAATTAATAAAAGCGTAAAAGCGCAGAAATGCGTTCCATTGATGCCTTGCCCCAAACAAGGTGCAGGCTATAATACAGGGTCAGACTAAAAAAAGGCGACGCGGATAAAGCACCAGCAGCGGCAGCGGATATAAATGCAACACTAATGAGCATGAAATGCAACTACACGGAAGTGCAGTGAGAACTCCACCTCCAACATACTTACGTAAATAACTTTCATTACAGAGCTCGTAAACTGCCCTTCCTTGGGCGCGTTGTCCTGCGCCGTTAACCGGCAGCACTCGGCTCGTGCAAAATAACAGTAAACAGTTGAAATTAAAACAAAGCAGATGAATGCACACATGCATTTATTGTAGTTGTTGTTTTTTTTTTTTTTTTGTATTTTGTCCCCTCTTACCGTTATATACATATATTTACATATGCGTCGTCTGTTTTCAGGTCCATTTCAGTCGCGCCATGCCAGCTGGTCAAGTGCTTTTTTCGCCACTGTTTTATTTCAATTTCCATTTCAAGAGATGAGTTGTTGCTGCTGCAACAAGGAGCAAACAACATGCAACATATAAAATTGCAATAAAGATTGCCACCCTTCGCACTTTAGACACACATATTTCGTGTTGCATTAGGCGCATCTGCTAATGTGGGTGCGAGTGCATATGTATATGTGTGTGTGTTTGTTGCTCTTGCCACAAACAGCACACTTTTACTTGCGCACTGTCTGCCTGCTGGCAATTTCTGTCTACTAGTGGCATTATTAAATCCCCTTCCGTTTCACTTACACCCAACCAAATCCATACATATGTTCGTCTGGACAACTGGCCTTCGACTGTATCCCCAACCCCACATTCTGCTCTCAAACCCTACCCAACTTAAAATATGGTTCATTGTCATATTAAGTGCTGCACTTTTTCGCTCCCAACTTGTGCGGAAATGCCTCCCTCTGTTGCTCGTTCGCAAGTCGTTGCGCTGCGCGGGGGTCTCGTGCTGCCGCCTCGTATGTCCAGTGTGGCTTTGTTATGAAACAGATGAACATATTTAATGCCGCTTGGCTGCGTGTGTTGAGTAGGTTTTATTATTGCATTTTATTCATCATATGACGATTATATTAAGCGCTTACCAACAGACGTGTCCACTAGACGGAAAGTGAGCGTCGGTTATTAAATCCTCGCAACAAGCTGGGGGAAGGTGCATCTACATGTAAAGCTGGGGGTTTTACGACCAATGTAGTGTTCGTAAAAAGTTATGAAAATAGTTTTATAGCAATTGACTATTTATTTTTTCTTGCTTTACATCTGTATTTTGTTTAATATATATAATTGGATGTTTTAAGTTTTTAAAAAACAATTTTCATTAATACTACTCACATATTGCCCGATATTTGCGTTAAAATGTCAATCGGAGGGTCGAAAACCTTTGTAATGGATATGTGGATCTCGCAGGAGTTTTGACCCGGTTTCACCTTTATTTGACAATTCATTTTAGACAAAAAATTCTCTCTGAATTTCTATGATAAATCTCATCCAAATGTGCGGTAAGTTCGGAAAAAGTCAGTCTTTGACATTGAATTTCGTATATTCGGTGTCTGAGCGTTTGTAAAGTTATGGTCCGACCATATTTCGGCGTGAGACATTTCTTAAAGGTACTAAATTTACTTGAGTAACGTCATTGTGGTGTACGAGGTGTGTTCAAAAAGTATCTCGAATCGTAACTGACAGTTTTCTTTGATTGATCATGAGTTCTTGCCTCAGGGAAGAACGGTCAATAAGGAATATTACCTGCATATATATTATAATATCTCATGGGGATTACTTTGAAGGGGACAAAATAGATATTCATGAATAAATAAATAATTTTTGAAAAAACACAAAATTCGCGATACTTTTTGAACACACCTCGAATGCAGTACATTTCTGACTGATTTCGCACTTGGTTTGATTAGAAAATGAAACGAAGGTTTAAGCACCTCGGCGTGGAAGATAGTCGCGAGCAACGTTTAGGACGCCGGATGGAAACTCAACATCACCGTTGATGACGAATCGAATAAATTCTTCCGTCAGAAGAGGTTGAAGGATAGCCAGGAACAATGGATGCAAATGGACGAGGAACCGACTCATTTCGGCATCAACACAGCTGATCTGGTTGTTACTGCTGCTGTCGTTGAAGGAGAGTGGAAGGAGCCCCCCAGCGAGCAGAAAGGGGTGCAACCCTCAACTCAGGAGCTCCTGGACGGGCTGTGACACCTTACTGTTCGTCGGTCCGTCTGTGTATTCAAAAATTGAACGGAATATGACTTTGCATATAATTTTGTTAGTTGGTTGAATGACGGACGCATGGACGCCAGACATCAACTCAGCTGACCAATGTCTCTTAAGCTTAGGCATAGAAAGCCATGAAATATATCCCGTTTGATCCGGCTGAAGGCTGAGCATTCCCATAGATAAATTGTAAATTGAGAAATTGTGTTCCTCGCTGAATCTATCCTCCGAGGCCAATTCGTGCAGATGTTGTCTTCGTCCATGCCTCTGCGCAATATAGCAGGATGGGGATGATGAGTGTGACTTGTAGAATTTGGTCTTTACTTGTCGATCCATAGCAGCATCTGTTGGCAAGAGTTATCCTGCATTGCATTTCGACGTGGTTGTTGGTTCCAAGATAGACGAAATTATCAACGAGTTCGAAGTTCTGAATATCAACGTGATGTAAGAGGCGAAACGCCAATGCGACGACTGTTTGTTTGATGTCAGGACAGACCCATTTGTTTCGCTTCTTTATCCAACCTGGAGAAAGCAGAACTAACAGTACGGTTGTTATATCCAATGATATCAATGTCATCGGTGTACTCCAGAAGTAGAAACTCACTCTGATATAATTCTCTTACATATATTATTTTAAAGTAAAATGAATGTATGCGGCAATCAATTAAGGTCCTGAAATCAAAAATGACCAGGATTTATTTCAACTTCCAGTTTAATTGTTATTGGTGCCTGTTTCCTTTTTGTTACTACTTCCCATTTGTTTTTGTTTTTTATATTCACCGCAACGTGGACTTTCTAATTGTTTCCTGGCGTAGCTTTGGCATTGCAACTACTCCTACTCCTGCGTTAAGTACATAATTCCATGAATTCAGTTGAAGAAGTTTTGACTTCAAGTGAAAAGAGGCACTTAAAATAGTTGGCAAGCAAGTGGAAAGTTGTTGGTAGTAAGAATGAGTGAATTAAAACAATTACTATAACTGTAACCATGAAGATATTTAACGAACTTTAAGAATTTAAATGTTTTAAAATTTCATGTATTATCAACTCCTACCATCAATGCCAATGCGAACTAAACTCCTTAGCATTGTTTTATAACGTCTGGAAACTCAAATGCTTACGAAATATATGGTCACTAACCACCACTGAGTTTTGAATAACCATAAGCCCACCGAATATTTCGATATAAGTTTGCATAAGTGCAAAAAATTGCTTAGCGGTCATCATAAAATGCCATGGAAAAACAAAAAGTTGCCAACAAAGTCGTAAAAATATTCTAAAAATGGCATTATACACATTTTGTTTTTGTTTGGTTGCGACAATGCAAACTCAAAATAAAATACCAACTAATGGCGGTCATAAAATGATGCTCCTTTCGTTGCTGCATGTTTATGCATTCGTTGCCAGAAATGCAACTTACTTGTATACCTTTTCGTATTATTCTGTTTTATTTTCTCGCATTTCCTTGCGAATATTCAGTGATAAAGGAACATATAGGAAAAAGAGACCATTACTTAGGGTCAATGCAGGACACCACATTTGCAGTGTACATTCGCTTTGTGGTCAAGTTGTAAAACCTAACCTTGCACAATTTACTTTTTTAAGTTTCGAAATAAGTAATTTAATGCAAATTAAACAGGAGGATGGGACGTACTTGACTGCTTGAAATCTGTGTGAAAATAGACACACTATATTCCGTCGAGAGAGTTTTAGGACAGAAAAATATACATACATATATATTGTCCTCGTCAAAGTAATCGCCCTTGTTCCCAATTTACTTCTAATAACGTTTTTTTTAATTCTTGAAACAATTGTTAAAGTCAATTTCTGAAATATATAGTATTCAATACGCGTAGCGTTGCAAGTTTAATGTCTTCATTTGTTCTACATGGTTTCCCCGAAGCGATTGGTTGAGTTTGCTGAAAAGTTGGAAGCAAGCAAAAAAAAAAAAGTTGCCGGTCCATAATTTCGGTCTCTTTTTACGAATAGCTTCGCGCAAACGACGCATAACACTCAAATAGTATTCTTTGTTGACAGTTTGGCCAGTCGGAAGAATTTCGGAGTGCACCACACCTCGATAATTGAAAAAAACTGTCAACATAGCCTTGATTTTTGATCAGCTTTGTGGTGGTTTTGGTGGCCTCTTTTTACAAATAGCTTCGCGCAAACGACGCATAACACTCAAATAGTATTCTTTGTTGACAGTTTGGCCAGTCGGAAGAATTTCGGAGTGCACCGCACCTCGATAATCGAAGAAAACTGTCAACATAGCCTTGATTTTTGATCTGCTTTGTGCTGGTTTTTCGGCTGCGGCTCACCTTTACAACAATATACGGCCGATTAATCGTCTGTTTCCGCGTTATAAGCATAGATCCAAGACTCAACACCATTAATAATACGTTTCATGACATTCTGGTATTCGGAAAGCATAGTTTCACAGGCGTTAACGCGACGCTATTTTACGAAAAAGGCGAATGATTTTAAAGTCAAATCGTGCTTTCACTTTTCTGAGGCTCAAATCATCTTTCACTGATTCCTCGGATATTCCAACGTTGCCAGTAAAACCTCTGGCTGTTAGTCGTCGATTCTCAAGTACCAATTTCTTTATTATATTGATGTGTTGATCATCAGTTGATGGTTTGATGGTTCACTTTTTCGCGATAAACAATAATCACCTAAGGCCTTTTTCAACATTCTGAATGTTTCGTGTAAATTTAGATGATGGAAACAACCGTTAGGTGAACAAAACTATTAAAGTCTGCCTCTTGGTTTCATGAATCTTGGAAGAACCCTGTATATAAATATAGCATACCTCAGCAATAGAGTCAATAAAATTCGTAAAAAACTAAGTGGTTAAGTTGTCCTTGGCATTGACATAAAAACTATGTAAATAAATGTGCATTAAATGCATATACATGTATGTAAATGTGGAAATACAACCTTCCATAATTTTATTGTTTTCGGCGAAACTAACATGTGACACAACTTCACACAACTCTAACTAAAAACATAAATATTAGCAAATCCTTTACAGACTTGCTTCATATGCAAATCGTATTACTTCGTATTTTGCAAAAGTATATGGTATTTACATATTTATATTAACAAAAAAATTCGAACACATCTCGAATATAAGTATTATTGTATACTTTTATCTACATTAAAAACATTCAAGAACTTACTCCTTGACGTGGTCAACTATTATTTAATTGTGCTTGAATAAGAAAAACATATTTACGTAGTTGTACAACATTAGGGTGGTCACTTAATTTTAAAAGAAATGTTTTCGGAAAGATTTTCTAACTTCAAAAACGTTTGATACTTTTAAAGGAGAATATTTCACAGTGGGGCAATTCCGTTTGAGGTCGGAATGAGATCTGAAACCTCCTCCTTGCCTGCAATCACGAATGTAGAAGAGTCCCCTATTAAAAATGAGCACGTTTTCGCCAACAATGAAATCAAAGAGCGACTCACGTCCGTTATTAAAGTCCAAGCTGGCCCAGATTGGGTGCTGTGAGTTAGTGTCGGAACCAATGAAGACGCCGGTTCCCTTTCGTGACGCTTCAACCAAGTTCTTCCTCAACAATAAGGGTGCTGCCCTCACCACATAGGGGGTATTCTGGTCTAGACGCATGAATTTTAGGCATTTTTTAAACTAAGATAAAAAATAAATTAAAAACATTTTTACGATCCATTTTTTTATGTTTTTTATTGCCATTTTAATAATATAAAAAAAATTCAAGAAAAAAACCAAGATTCGTCGAGATACGGGCCGGTGGAGTGGGGGCTTAAAAAAAACGGTGCGTCCTGGTTGACGTTTTTTCAACCCTTGTAGAGATAAAACACAAAAAACAAGAAGATTCTTCATTAGTAAGGATGTCGTTATCGGGTTGACTATTTTCAAAAGAAAAAAATAACTAAATGGCGTCGACTTAAAAAGAAAATTTTTTTGACCCGAATTTTTCGACCTTTTCGAATTTTTTAAAAATACTTCAAATCAAAATTTTTGGAAATCCAAGGCAGACACGATAGAGCAGTGATAAAGAAGATATATACCAAATTTCAAAGGAATCGGTTCAGTAGAACTTGAGATATCTTGTCAACCACCTCAAAAAAAGTACTTTCGAGAAAAACGCGTTTAAAGTTTGAGAGATAATTCTAGTGAACACGGACGCCACGCCACCTCACAAAATCGGCTGTATCTCCGAAAATAAGTCGAATTTTGACAAATCCTTCCAAGGTCATATTTTTGTCTAAACTTTCAAACTATGCAAAAAAAATCGATTTTTTCAAAATTCCCCATAACCGTTGCTAAAATTGGGTAAAAGAAATACCGTTAATTCATTGCCGACCACCGTTAGGTTCTGGTTCTACCTGAAACGTTGGTCACCAGCAGCTTGTCATTCATCCTCAATCCAAAGATGCTGTTACTAGTCAGCCACAGTACCTGAATTGGGGCGATATCGACTCCGACTTTGTATGTTGAAGGAATTTCATCCTTCAGATTCTCCTCCAGACCAATTGACGAACTGCTCCCAAAACTTGCTACGACCGTAAGACTTGGATCGTTCTCCATGGTCGTTTGACCATCTCCTGAGAACCACTCTTTGGAACCTATAGCTTATGGTTTTGCTGAGAGGACCATCTCCACCTGTCAGGGTGTATCCTGAGAACCACTCTTTGCAACCCATAGCTTGTGATCCCGTTGGTTTTGCTGAAAGGATCATCTCCACCTGTCAGGGTGTATCCTGAGAACCACTCTTTCGAACCCATATCTTATGGCTCCCTTGGTTTTGCTGAGAGGACCAACGGACTTCGTATTTAGCAGAATCAACGCTTGCCGTAATGGAGCTTTAATTACCCTCTAATCATGCGTGGATAATGAGGGATTACAGTATTTAAGAATTTGCTCAATCTCAGAAGGTTCATAAAAAAAAAAAGTGAGAAAATATTTATTGTTACATAAAACATACAAAGCCTGTGAGGCAAATCAATACTTTTCCTCATACATTTTATAATTTACATATGTTTCTCTACTTTTCGAAACTTTTAAGGGAAAATTTTAATAAGTGCTTATCTTTTCCTCCTAAGAATTTTTTCATAACATGGTAATGATCAATAAATCTCCCTAAATTTTATAAAAATCAAACCGAATTTAATAAACCGCATAAATGTCAACCAAGAGGCATTTAATCACGCAACCCTTTACCCTCAGCTAAGTCTTAGCGTACGCATTTGACTCCCCGCCCGTGCGCTAGATAACTGCTGAGCTGTTAATTCACGGGCAAACTGTCTGTCTCGGCGTTTCATTGAATCTCACGTAGTTTACACAGTTGTTGTTTGCATAGTTTGTCACTCGCCCATACATACTCACATTCCAACATAGATAGTTTTAATTCGCCTCCAGCTATTCACCCCCAAACGCCAAAGACGTATCACCTCGCAGTGATATGACACGGCGCTGCATTCAGAATTGATGTGTTGATAGAAAATGTCATTGATGACATGACAAATGTCTCCGCCATAGATTTGCTGTTTTATGACTTGTTTACACATGGATTTACTCAACCGCGTACATCGCCATGCACTCATACGTTAATCTAACTTCATATTCTCACTACTTTCACAGCTGCATAACAGTTATTTGTTCTATTGTAGAAAGGGTGAAAGGTATGAGGATGGCGCTTGGGTGACCTAGTGGGAAATTGACTTGGTTAAAAGTTATTTTTATATACTTTTGGTTGTGCGTATAGGCCCGTTTTTTGCCAAATAATCGTCATTTGCAGGGAGTGTTTATTTCCTTCTTTCGGTCAAAGAAATATGCGGCTGAATCACATCGAGAACCACAAAAAGTTAACGGAACTGCTGCCCCAGGTGAAATAACGTGCCATGATTGGGTTTGTCCCTTCAAAGACGGCGATTTCGATATAACGACCGTCCGCGTGAAGGAAGGCCAAAACCCTTCGAAGACGGTGAATTGCAGACATTGTTCGATGAGAATCCGTGTCAAACGTAAGAAGACCTTGCTTAAAAGTAATTAGATAAGCTGGGAATGCTTACATAGTCAAGGAACATGGGTTCATTATGACCTCAACTGCCAAGAGAGGCATGGAAAAGTTATTCTGCCGCATTAAAACCTTCGACCTCACATTACCAAAACCACTAAAACCTACCAGAAAAATGGAAAGTCCTACCCCGCCTGCTTTACTTCCCATATATTGCACCTTCCGATTATTATTTGGTCCGTTCGGTGGCACATGGTCTGGCTGAGAAGCAGTTCCACTTACAAGACGACATCGAAAATAGCGTCCTTCTTAGAAAGCATCAGAAGATGAACAATTTACTCGTAATGGTATTCGAGCTTTGCTAGAAATTTGGGCAAAAGTTGTGATCAGAGTTTAAGCTATACTTGGAAAAATTATTTGTAACAAAAAGATAAAGGAGGCATGTGTAGAAGCTCACGCAGGTGAGGAAAGTTCTCTGAGCGCCATTCACTTGAGAGTGGCCAGAAACGATTAATTTACAAATGGCTCAAGCAGCTCATGACTTCCAGTCTTAAGCCAAGCCCAGACGATACTATCCAAAAAACATCTATGTGAAGGCGAGCTAATGTGAGAAGGCTAAAAATTCCTCCCCAGGGTAGTGAGCTGGGTTCGGGGCCCACCACGTAAAAACACCCCTTATGAAAAGACGGCTATAACTAAGCGGTGTCTAAGCCAATAATAAAAGGATCCTCTTCTTACAATAAAATTGCATTTTCATGTAAAAAAGAACAACGAGAACTTAATTGTTCCCCCAATAATGAACAAAACTGTAAAACACATATGTTTACTTTGACAGCTGGTTTGAAAACTAAAGTTATTTTCCTACTGGGTTTGCGAATATAATAGTTTACTGTTAGAAGCTGCATTTCGCTTGTTAACATACGCTACCAATATAGTGTGTGTGTATGCGTGTGTGTGTGTGGTTCAAATCCATCGATCAAATGACATTTTAATCGATTGCACTCGTTTTGAATTTATGAATTTGTTTTGAGCTTTGTTTGCCTTGAATGGGGTTAGTTAGTGTGCAAGATATTGCACTGGAAATCTTTAATCTTCGAGTATTTTATATTTATTTATAGTAGAAAAATATGGTCATCGTTTGTGTGAGACACGAGGCAGTAAATCATTAATAAATATATTTGCACTGGCATTAATTATAACGCAATGGCATTTGCTTGGTAAATATATTTATAAAATAAAATATATATTTAAATTTATGTCAGAGAGTTATGTGTACATATATTTGATTAATATTGAAACTCTTATTTTGAGTGATTTGCAACCTAAAAGCAATATCCTTCGAGAAATTTTTGTCAAATTTATTCAATGGCGCCATTTTCATATATATTATGTGCTTAAATCGCCGTAAATTATTAACATATTGATATGCAAATAACTTTTCCAAAAGTCATAAAATTTTCCTAACATACTTGGAGGGGTTCCTTTAGTTTAGTTGCAACGGCGTGGGAAAGATTAAGCAAAAATGAATTATTATTAAAAGACTTCGATTGTAGAATACAACAGAAAAGAGATAGTCAGTAAGTTAGGAGCATATTTGGAAGCAAAGAATTGATTCTTTTTGGGATTCAACCAAAATGCAAAACACTTCAAAATAGTCGAAAATAAAACACTAAAATAGATAAAGAGATTAATAAATAAATGAGGATTGCACCGCGACCTTAGGTTTATTGTGCCTTCTCCTATGTCACAACGACTCACTTAGCCACACCATATCGATAAATTCCAAAATATTGGTAGGTGATATTGAGGTCATGTGATCGAAACATGATTCAAGACCTTTATACTACGCTAAGTGCTCTCGAGTTCCAGGCTCCATGTCGCAGAACTGGTAATATGCACAAGAAGATGGACCCATGCTGTATAAATGTCTCTTGAGCTTACAGTGGGCAGTGTGGTATGCGACAAGTAACCGGAGCTTGTCCCTTAGGAGGTCAATTACATATTTAAACCTGTTAAGTTGGTAACCACCCATTAGCAGCTTGATATGGCGCATGCCATAGAGTTGATGGCTATAACTCTCCCTGACAGATTACTTTGTTCGAGTCCATTTTGAGGCCCCTGACCTCCCCTTTGTGTACTTATGGTTCCAGTATTAGCAGAATGTCCCGGTTATCCGATGTGAACCTACTAGAAATGACATCGGATGCTGGCGCCACGTGATATAGATTCACCTGGGCAGGTAGTATCACCGTGGAGGGTACTATCCCCTTTTACGCCTAGCTCCAGGACTTCTTCTGTGTCTCAGTAGTGCCAGCCTGCTTGGCAGTACTGATGTCGGAAAGAGTAGCTTACTCATTCACCTGTATTTTCTTATCCTCTTCGTTTTCCCCCGTTAGAATTGGTCTTGTAAGGTCTCATGACAACAGATCCGAACCGGTAGTTTAGACCTCCTTCCGGATGAACTTATAGGATTCATCGTCCATACAGAGTTTCAACCTCCATATAGAATCTTCAACTTCGCTGTCTACCACTCACCAGGCCGAGGCATTAATTCCCTCGTTTTGGCGCGGGAGTCGTATAACACTCTACTCACATAGTCTCATAGCCGAGTCGTCATTTACACTCTGTCAAGTATCGGGAATTCTTCATTTCTCCTCTCATCTCCCGCTTATATGAAAGACAGGTAAATAGTTTTGTCTAGGTTGGTACAACTGTCCTTAATTACGATGCCAAAAATTAGCGCGATCTGTCAATCAGTATCAGTCAACCTCAGTAGTGTTTGTCAAATTTTAAAATTTAAATCAACGTAATCACTCAACAAATATCATCGTGCAAGCACCCTATTCACCTGATATAACCACCTGTGACTTTTTCTTATTCTCCACACTGAAATACGAGGGCTGCTATATAAATTTCTGGCCTAATAATGAAAATAGGAATATTTATCAACGAAAATGGTTTTATTGTTTTTCAAAACATTCTCCATCAAGATTTATACACTTTTGCATGCGCTCAAACCAATTTTCGAAGCACTTTTTCCACTCCGATTGAGACACCTCCAAAACATGGTTTTTGAGTGCTTCAACAGCATCTTCTGGCGACGAAAATCGTTGACCACGCATTATTTTCTTGATGTGTGGGAATAAAAAGAAGTCATTGGGTGCCAAGTCAGGGCTGTACGGCGGATGACCCATCAATTCGACGTTTTAGCCGGACAAAAAGGCGCTGGTTTGAGCCGATGTGTGAGAGCTCACATTGTCATGGATGATCGTATTTTTTCAGCATTTCTTTACACCAATCCACACGAGCCTTCTTTTGAGCGATTGTCAAATTGTGCGGGATCCAACGAGAACAAACCTTTTTTACGGCCAGGTGTTCATGCAATATCGAATGTATGCTGGTGGGAGAAATGCATAAGCATGCCTCTATCCGAAGGTATGTTACATGACGGTCTTGCATTATCAGTTCACGTACGGCATCGATGTTTTCTGGCACAACGGCTGTTTTTGGACGACCTTCACGGAATTCGTCTTTGAGCGAGCGTCGGCCACGATTGAATTCGTTGTAACAGTTTTTCACAGTGCTATAGGATGGTGCTTCATAGCCATACAAAGATTTTAGTTCATCGATGCACTCTTGTCGTGATAATCCACGTCGAAAGTTGTGAAAAATGATCGCACAAAAATGTTCACGAGTTAATTCCATTTTTTGGCCGAAATGAATTTTTTAATTTCCTGTAAATAAAACAATTCACGATTAAATGACAAAACGTTCTGAGTGATGTTATGCTAAAAAATGTCAAACTTTCCAATGAAAATGTCAGACTGCACCTGGCAACACTTAGTGTTGCCTAGGCCAGAAATATATATAGCAGCCTCCGTATTTTACATATACTATATAAGTATTATAATCTTAATTCTTTACTAAACCATAAAGAAAATTCTATCATCTCTATACCATAATAATACAAAAATTTAGCGTGACTTTATGAATTTTAAGAGCTAATAAATAATAATATTTTACATGTGAATATCATATACATCAACGCAATAATTTAATTTTTCTCAATTTATTTTCAGTTTCGCGAAGATCAAGACTTTTACCGTAGTTACCAGGTGAGTTCTTAATACTGTATATTTCTTTATATATTCATTTAAAATAATTAATTAAACTAACGAACTTAAACGGGCGAACGAACATAGAGACATCATGAAATAAATTCTCATCAGAGAAGGTTCATAATAATATCATAATTTCAATAATATTCTAAGGTTTCGATTTTCTTAAGGTACTAAACCGTAGTACACTTTGAAATAAATACGAAAAAGGAAGAGAAGATTATTTTGCCTTTGAAGCGAGTGAGAAAAAATGGTTTTATATTCCAAATAAGATTCTTCATTACAAAAGCTATCCAACATCTAAAAGTAGTATAGTTCAGACCTTCTTTACTTGCCTTCGCCATAATTTTTTTTATAGTTTTTTTTTAGTTATTTGCTAGCCAATGAGCTTGCTATTTAAAAAAAAAAAATCAAATATTGAAGCAAAATTATTATTTTATATGATTTTGACGCGAACACATGTTATCCTGCATTTATTTCACATATAAAAGGCTAGTTTTTGCGAAATAGGTCAAAAAAGCGCACAAAAGCTTAACAATAATACGCTGTCTGCTTTTTCCTCTTATCTTGTCTGCCTCGCTATTCAAAGTCAATAGGTTTCATAATTAATTCTATAGACAACGCTACAAACTATGAGCAAATAACAGGCTGGACTAAATGAATGTAGGAAGAAACAAAAGAAAGCAACCAATAATAGCCCACACTGTCCATTCCAACGCCCAACATCGTTAAGCCCTTAAGGTTCTGCCACTAATTGCTGTATGTGGGGCGACCTACCCTAAATTTATACAATTCGTGCGCTGACTACGTGAATCTTTTTTTGTTGCAGCAAATATTTTTTCCTCATAAATATTAATGTATGTTTGTGTTTCTTTTGTTTATGGCAAATCCATTTTTTCGCAAGACTTTTTTATACATTCGAAGCATTTTTGCTTTAAGAAAAAAAATCTGCTCCTATTGCCTTGCCTCATGCCGCTTCCTGCGCTATTTGCTGACAACAAAAAAATGGGATCATATCTACATTGAGGCATATTAATTTTATTGATTTCCCATACACACGCAAAATGGCAATTTCCCGCTTTATTCGCGCCATTATTTTGAATATCTGGCAGCATTTATTTTTTCTTTCTTTTTCTATTTCTTTTTTTTTTTTTGGTTGGAAAACGCAGAAAACATTTGGTATTAATAAATTTTTCAATGACGTAGGCCTTTGTTGTGCATATTGTCCTAACTTGAGCCGTCGTATTTATGTGGGAGCTGCTCTCCACACCTGGAAAACATATTAAATCCGCTGTTAACATAACGGAAGTTATGTGTGCGTTATGTTATTTCCCTATATGTTATGTTGCATGTTCAGCACCAATATTAAATTAAGGCTTTTTGTTGAAATATTGGCTCAGTATTCGGCTACTGTAGGCCGGAATTATTATATAATAACGGGTTTAATCCTTTATACGTTGAATGCTTCATTGAATACATATTTTTTCTGGTAAATTTTTTTCTCATGTTTTTATGCAATTACGGGCATTTATGGCACATCTTTCACGTTTAAGTTTTTTCTGGTCGAACTAGTTTTCGTAAATGCGATGCAGTTATTCCTCAGTTTTCAGTAATTTTTAGGTTCCATAGCGACTTAAAAATTTTGAACAACTGCTTAAATTGATCGTGTGTGTAGCTTACGTTTGTCGGCATATTTATATTTTTTTTTTGGCGCCCAAATGTAGGCCACACAAATTGTGAGATTATGTTCTCGCAAGATTTTCTGTAAAAATATCACAAAATCGTTAGATACTAACAGCCATTGTAGTTCGTAGGCCATCCAGCGCTCCAAGCAATAGTTTCTTCTACATTTTTCTTTTATGAAACATTCTTGGTTTCTAAGCCAAAACTTACTCATTTTAAAATGCCGAAGTTAACTCGTAGGGTTGGCTATTTTTTATGTCTTGAGTATAAAAGCATGCTTGAAACCCTTAATGGATGTTTCCAAAGAAGATCCAACTTGATTTTTTATGACTGTGTTTCCTCAATAGATACTTCTTCTTTATTAACGTAGACACTGCTTACGCGGTTATACTTGTAGGTGAAATTACAAGAGCGCGCCAGTAGTTTTTCCTTTTCGCTGTTTGACGCCAATTGGGGATTCCAATTATACTTCTCCATCTAGTTTTTTCAACGGAGTAGAGTTCATTCTCTTCTTCTGCTTCCCCCGGCGGGTACTGCGTCGAATACTCTCAGAGCTGGAGTGTTTCCGTCCATTCGGTCGACATGACCTAGCCAGCGTAGCCGTTGTCTCTTAATTCGCTGAACTATGTGCATGTCGTCGTTCCATCGACTGCGTTGTTCGCCGTTGCCAATGCGCAAAGAAGCATAAATCTTCCACTGAAAGTTTCTCACGAAAACTCATAAAACCTACTCATCGGATGATAAGAGAGTTGTAGTGTTTGGTCCTTGATCGTCGAGAGAGGAGTTTCATCAAAAAGCATATCCTTCATACAAAACTTTTTTCTTCCTTTCATTGGGGGCGTTTCTTAAGTGACGGGTATCAACCCCAGCGCACAACCCTGCGTAGGGATGGTTCGCCTTCTCATTTTGTTCGCCTTTAAACCAATGTTTTTGGCTACCCAGAGGATGCTTGATCTAAGACCGGAAGTCGTAAGCTGCTTGACCCATATGTAAAAGAATCGTTTCTATTCCCAAATAAATTGCACTCAGAGGACCTTCCTCACTTGCGTGAATATCGATCAGCGTCTGGTCCATATCGAAACCCGACGCAGTAAATGGAAATCAATCGGCCATGCTTTGCGAAAATCCTACGTCGATGTTACAGAACCTGAACAGACCTATACTGAAATACTCAAAGAAGTCAAAGAAGCGAGAAACCAGCCAACACATGAAGGCGGAAAGCCGAAGCAGAAGCGCAGTAAAGTGGTCATTCGTGAAGACACAAAGCAAATCTTAATATACTTCTTATTTTGGGAATCTATGTTCCGTCTGGGCACTTTGGGAAAATGTTTATAAAAATCAAGTCTGAACTCAAAGATTTTTGTTTTTTTCAAATAATAAATCCTTCTCTGTATTTCTCCCAAAAATTTCTAAAAAAAATGCTTATATTCTGTAAGTCAGCTTCGATATCTATTTCGATCAGAATTTTCGATTTGCTCAGCTTCTTTTCGCAATGCATCCAACGAGTTTCAAACAGTAACTTTATATCTTCCGAAAAAAACGTGTGTTATGCCAGGAACCAGCGTTAGATCAAAATCATAGTTCGTTTATTCAATTGACTTAGCTAGAACGCTACCAGAAACGCTGCATCCGATATAAATTTGAAGTGCCGGATCTGTTTGAAACTTGTAGAGGTTCCAAGTTCAGCATTTCATTTATATTTTATACTCTAACTGGGATATATTAACGTTGCCACGAGCTAAGTCTGTCCGTCCGTCTGTCCATCTGTAAATATATGAACTAGTCCCTCAGTTTTTGATAGCTTAGGTTTGGTTTGCTTAATCTGGTAGGCCAATAAGCCAAGCGTAGTCCAGTTTTGGTCCTTTGCGATACCAAATGGAATTCAGTGGCTAGGTCCAAGACGAACAGTCATTCTTTAGGATGCCTGCGCTTGGCGCAATTATTAAAATACTCTGCGGTCTCATTATCAACCACTTCCAGTGTACCATACCGCGGGGACCCCCGATGCACAAGAGATGCTCAATTGTTTCCCTGCTGCCCTGCTCTAGACATTGTTGGCAGTCATCTCGATCTATCAGCGCCATCCTACGGGAGTGTATCGCCACTAATATGTGACCACTTATTATTTCTTTTATGTTCCTACAGTCTCCTCTATCGAGTGCCAATATAAATTTTGCGTATTTCCGATCACCGTTTTGACAATGACTCTTGCAGTTTGCACCCAGGTTGTTCGTTCCATCGGGTTTGCACTTTCTTAACCAGGATTCTGTCAAGATCGTCGTATGGACAATGCATGGGTTTCCCAATGTTGATCACGTTTTCGGATGTTAGACGTACACCATTTTTGGCAATCTCGTCCACTATTCTTCAGATCGAGTCACTATAGCATATAGCTGCCACACGAACTGAACGATCAAAATCAAGTTCGTGTATGAAATCCTTTACCTTTGTAAAGCGTATTATAGCATCGCTGCAGCCGAAGTTAACATTACTCCTGTTTCTTTTTTTTCTCCCAACCACTCTTTAGTCTGAAAGTAGCCTTAATAAAACTCAATCCCTTCCGTAGAGCGACTTTTGTTCTTCTTTAACGTATCTCTAACATATCCTTCATAACGTATAGTATTTCAAGTAAATCTCCCTTGAGGGGACTGCCAGCCCCCACGAATATGCTCAAGTAAGTTATGCACTCGGAAGGACAACGGAAATGAACTTGAATGTCTAGTTGTGTCGCAGGTGCCTGCCACCAAGGTATTTCAAACAAAAGCACACCACACAACGCTTATCAAAAGCGTCTAGGTGTGGAGTATTCAAGAGGTGTGTGCCTCAGCGTGCATGTTGCAACCACAGGTCCCAGTACTTATGCACCGCTATGCATGGCTTTGCATAAAATGTGCAGGGAAAATGCAATTTCTTGTTTGATTTGTCAACGGAGGACATGCAACTAAGATACAAATGCAACTGCTGCGTTGTGCAACACAACTAATACATTCATACACACACATGCAAACATATATGTATCTATTATATTGACACTTTGAATGACAGGCTTTTATTAATATACTCTCCCATCACTAGTTTAATACACGAATGTTGGCATACTTGCGGTCGTAGTGTGGTGTCGTCTCTATGTTTGCTGTTGTTGTTTTTGTTGTCGGCATTGCCAGACTATTTTAATCACCTTTTGTGCGATTACATCTCTTAAGCTGTCTGTCTGCTGGCTTGCCAACCAGTCGTCCAGCTTTTCGTTGAGTCGCTGCAGCTGACAGTTTAGTACAACAACAAATAGCTGTGGTTATGTTATGACTTATTAATTATGTGCTGCCGATAATTTATGAAATTACAAGTTTGATTTCATTTCAGATAATTTAATTTGTAGGAATTCATTAATGAAGGCTTAAGAAATTGGAATATCCTTTGGGGTGTTGAAAATATACTCCTTTATAATATATTAAAGCTGTTTCATAATTGTAGTAAATAAATACAAGTTTTGATAGTCATAATAATGTTTTCGCATTTTCCCGCGATATTATACGAAAGCGTACGACTGTGCTCAAATAGTAAAGTGAATTTGTTTATGAAATGTATATTCTTTAATTATTCTTTAAAATAAATTTCCTTCCATTCAAAGTAATCCCAGGTAAATGCACTTACTACTGCGCCCAAAAAATAATATTAAAATAAAATATAAAATAGTATTTATTTTGAAAATTCTTTATTTATTCTTCCAAATTAATTTCATTCCCTTCAAAGTAATCCCCTCCCGATGCAATGCACTTATGCCAACGGATTTTCCAATCATCGGAACACTGGTTGTATTCACTTTCCGGTATGGCCTTCAGTTCCGTCTTCCTTGCGGCTTGAATCTCCTTTATCGTATAAAAACGGTGTCCCCGGAACGTTCAAATAATATTCCTTGTTGACTGTTTGACCGGTTGGAAGGAATTCATAATGCACAACACCACGATAATCGAAGAAAACAGTCAACATGACCTTGATTTTTGAGCGACTTTGGCGTGATTTTTTTGGTCTCGGCTCTCCTTTGGCACGATATTCGCTCGATTGATCGGTTGTTTCGGGGTCGTAAGCATAGATCCAAGTCTCATCGCCAGTTATAATGCGTTTCATGATACCCTGGTAGTCGGAAAGCATCGTTTCACACACTTCAACACGACGCGTTTTTTTCCGAAAAATTCAATGTTTTCGGTACCAGTCGAGATTTGAGGCCGAAAACATCCTTCAAAATGGTATTGGCTGAGCCTTTCGATATGCCAACTTCATCAGCAAGGTCTCTAATTGTTAATCGACGGTTCTTCAACACCAAATCTTTGATGTATTGAACGTGAGCTTCGTCGGTTGAGGTTGATTGTCGCCCTGGACGCTCTTCGTCTTCGACACGTTCACGGCCGGCTTGGAACTCACTATACCACTTGTAAACATTTTTTTAGACATAGCCTCATCATCAAAGGCTTTCTGCACCATCCTCAACGTATCCGCAGCAGAAAATTGATTCCGTAAACAAAATGTAATGCAAATTCTTTGCTCAACAAATTTTGACATCGCAAAAAACAAAAAACTCACTTTTAGCAGCTCACAAAACGACACGTATCTCAAACATTAATGAATATTTTGACATGAAATTTGACATAAATGTGACTGACAGTACTACCAACCTAAAAAAAAATAATTCTCCAAATCCTTCGACACGCGCAGTTAAAATTCAAATATCCTTATTTTTGGACACAGTGGTAAGTCAACGCTTTCCTAGTTCTCGCAATAGTCGGAATAGTCCTTTTCGTGTGAAGCATCTTTTTCGATTCGATTTTATCTCCTCAATAGTATCAAAAGGACGACGCACTTTGGTCTTTTGAGTACGCTGAATAGAAGAGGATTGAAATCAACTTTTAAGACATTGTACTACTTATGAAGGTTTAACTTGATTAACTTGTATATAATGATACTTTTTCACAAAGAGACGCTTGGCAATTGTTATAAAGGGTGATCCTTTTCGATGTTCTTTACCTTTATAAAGCATAAAACACAGAAATTTCAAATTTATTGGGAAATATTTATTATCATTCGAAAGAATATTATTTTGCATTTATTTTTCCCCAAATGGTTTAGCCAATTTTCAATGACACGTTCGAGCATTTCGACTTTTAACTGGCGAATGACATGCGCGATAATTTCCTCCAAGGCCTAAATCAAAGCGAGGTTGCCGGCGTAGACTTTCGGCTTTACATATCCGCACAGGAAAAAGTCTAAAGGTTTGAAATCACACGATCTTCGTGGATGTGATGTGTGGAAAGTGGCGAGGCTTGTTGAAACCAAATGTCACCCAGATCGCGAGCTTTAATTTCTGGTAGCAAATAGTCGATTATCGTAGCGCGATAATGGTCGCCATTGATGGTTTCGTTCTCACCCGGCATCATTTTTGAAGAAATATGGACCGATTATTCCACCGGCCCACAAACCACAACAAACCGTTTTTTTTTTTTTTTTTTTTTTTTTATATAAAATAGCAGCTCTTGAATTTATGCAGGTTGCTCTTGGTCCCAAGGTCGACAATTTTGCTTGTTTACATACCCATTGAGCCAGAAATGGTCCGCATCGCTGATTAAAATTTTACTCGAAAACGTCAGATCTTCTTGGAACTTTTCAAAAACCCATAGAGCAATGCGATGTCACTCGCGAAGGTCAAGCGGATTTAGTTATTGCCCAAGATGTATTTTGAACGCTTTCTGCGGCTATTGAAAAATGTACCTCTACTTGGCTCACCTGTTATAAATGAAGTATATTTATTTAGTTAAATTTTTTTCCAAAATGAAGCAAATTTTAAAGTCAGCACTGAGTAATTCCTTAGCAGATATAACCATACCGACGATTAATCCAATTTTTCAAACACTTATTGTAAGTCTGGACTGGAATAGCCTTCAAACAATTTTGGTTCGATTCAGTATCGGCTCATTTCTTGAACGTCATTCGCTAGATTATTTGAGAGCTTCACGTTATGCATATTTATAAACTCAAGTCTCGTCACCAGTAATGATGCGTTTGATGAATGTATGGTGCACAACTACTTTGTAAAGATACAGATCTAGCATTGACGCACTTCATACTCTTTCAACAAAATGCGCTGTGCCATAAGAGATGTTGAGATCCTCTACTATCTCTCTGATGCTAATTAGAGGATTGAAAACTTTTTCGATTATCAGGCAAACAATCAAACAAAGTTCTCCCAAGAGGCAAATTTTCGATGACTTACACCATCACTGAATAATTTGTGTCAATCATTTGTATTTAAGATGTAGAAGACCAAAGCACTACAGGAACGATTTCATAGTTGTGATTCTATTGGAAATATATAGAAAATTGTTTCTTAGTATTTTGGAAAATATTTAAGGATGCCCCAAGATGTTAACGGTTGCTCTTTTGAAAATTGAACATTATTCAGTACATGAAATGATCGAAATGGTACCATTGCCTTTACAAATCATTCGCAGTATTCCTCATTACATTTTGCAATTTATTTCCCACGAGATTAAATTTTTTTGCGGTTAATTGCAAATTTATAATAAATGCTCTACAAATGACCCATTTTAGCCATAAAATCAATTTTGCTTCAAGTTAAATCATTTCACAATCGAACTATCTTTTGACCCACTTCATTTAAAGCTTTGATGCCTTATTTTTTTACTTGAATATTAAAAGAACCTGACTCCGCAAACTTAGCATTCTACAAAACTTTTCCTGGTTAATTTAATTTGTTGTATTATTAGTTTCACAATAAATAAAATATTTTTTCTGATGACATTTCACTAGAAATTATGTCAACTTTCCATTTCAAATAACTAAAGCTTAGAATTCTTCTTCTTCTTTATATATAACTCGGTTATAGTCGAGCTAGAGTTAACTAAGCAAATTTTCATAGAAAAAATAGTTTATTATTTTATTTAAACAAATATGTGTTCTAAATAATTTTTTTTAGTTGCTTTCTTCCTTTTTACTCATATCTTCCACGATTATTGTCTCATTAATTAATATATATTCTTAATAATTCTTATTTCTCTTTTAAAGCGCGTTTGCTTTATATTATCGCTAAAGTTTTACACCACCCCCACACACAATTACAATAATATATACGCCCTCATACGATTATTACACCTTAAAGCAAGCAAAATCTGCCAAGCTCCATACAAACAAATATCACTCATACGCCACGTCCTGCTGCGCCGCCTACTCATTTCCTTTCATAACTAAACTTTAACTAACGAATGCTTTTCTAGTCTTCTTTTGCCATGCAACTGTTTCTAGTTTTGTATACAAATACGCATACATTTACATACTTACTTTATGCATATACAAGCAAGCGCCAACAGACTTTTGCATTCACTATATAGAATAATTCGTAAAATGCGCCTGCTTGTATGCTATGGTATGTGGACTCGGCGTATTGCATATGCATATCCGTGAGGCACTAAATTTGCATATCTGCCTATTCCGTTACTTGTTTGCACGTATTTGTTTGGGGCATGTTAACTCCGTGATTAATACAATTTACGCTCGCCTACAGCGCGCTCTTTGCTGAGTGGAGCAAAAGTACTGCGAAGCACAGTGTTTTAAGGTGGATTAAAGCTTGGAAAAGCAGTTATTATAAAATATATTAATGACGCTTTTACTTATTCTTGAGCGTAAGTTTTAAAAAAAATGGCGGTTTTTTGAACATTTAAACTTCTAATAAACCAATTGATTCATAGTTGACATAAATTATGGCATAACTTTTTAATCTTAAAATCAATTATAGTTTCCAACATAATATCTACAGTCTTTTCGACAAACTCCTCTCCAGTTGACAATCTACTTTTCATTTCCTAATTTTGTTTATTTTGAGTTGAATGTAGGGACCTGCCTTGAGGCTATTCACGGTTAGGGCAATCCGTCAAAAATCACTCAAAAGGAAATTGGGTAAATAAAATACTCATATAAAGAAAACTCAGAGAGCTAATGGATATCATACTACTTTTCAAAGATTAAGATCTCATCAAAAACGGATTGTCCATATATCTATGAGCCAGTTTAGTCTATATTTCTCATTAAATTAAAGTATCCGCTACGAAATATTTTTGCGCAATTTTATGAAGATACTCAAATATTTGCCATTAATTCGGTTTAAAGTCTTACTTAGATTAACGGAAAGCATTATACAAGGTATATCGTGACAATCTGCTGAAAAAATATGCTTTTGAAATAATTTTGCTAGGAGATTTGATCCACAAAAAAAGGCATTAAGGGTTTAAAATTCATTATATTACCAAGTTGTTCAATAAGTTTGGACATTTGAAAAATACAATTTTTGACTCAACTCAAATTACACTTTATCATTCAGTATAATCTCTCTGAACATTAATACACTTGCTCCAACGATCCTCCAATCTGTAGATCCCATCTCTGAAGTGAAAGTCCGGAAAGATCTGCAAAATACGCTTCAACAGCGGTTATGACCTCTTCATTTGATGAAAAACGCTTGCCATGCATAAATTTGTTGAGTTCTGGAAACAAATGAAAGTCGCTGGGGCCAAATCTGGCGAATACGGTGGATGATCCAACAATTAGAACTTTAATTCTTGGATTTTAGCCATTGTCAAAATGCTCTTGTGGCACGGTGTATTGTCCTGATGAAAAACGAATTTTTTTCTTCTGCAAACCGGCTCTTTTTTCACGAATTTTTTCCTTTAACTGGTCCAAAAGGTTACAATAATATTCAGAATTAATCAATCAGTAATCAGTAATCCACAAAAAAATTCCTCGTGCATCCCAAAAAACTGATGCCATAACCTTCTTGGCCGATTTCCGGGCACGAAAACGTTTCGAAACCGAACAACTAAGTTAACTCCACTCTTAAGCCTCTTATTTTGATTCAGGATCATGATGATAGACCCAAGTCTCTTCCATAGTGATGAATCGACGCACACAATCCACTTTATCTTTTTTAAAATGCTCCAAATGTTGCTGAGAAAGTCGCAATCGAATGTGTTTTTATACCATTGTTAGTGAATACGGCACCGATTGTGCACACAGCTTTCTGAAATCCAAAATTTCACTTAAAATATGGTTCATACTGCCTAATGAGATGTGTAGAGCCTCTACTAAATCTCCCTCAGTCAATCGACAATCATCCAAAACCATATCCTGTATTTTGGCTATGTTTTCTGGCGTTGATACGCTTTTTGGACGTCTTTCACGTGGATCGTCTTCAAAGCTTATACGACCACGTTTAAATTCAGCAATCCACATTTAACATTCATTCGCGAATTTCTTTTGGTGCTACACCTTCCTAAAATAAGAATTTTATCATTGCACGATATTCAATTTTTTCCATTGTAAAATAATACTAAATGGCTTGTACACAAAGAATGAATTAACAGATTGAAATCAAGCTTCACATAAGTTCATATGAAGATTGTACCAACAAAACAAAAATACTTTGGGCTAGTAGAAACGCCCTTTCTTATCGATCGACAAAGAGAATAAAATAATAAAGTAGATATATAAGAAAGAAAAGTACCGAGCCGATTATAAGGAGGCCACACATTTTTTCAGAATAATACATGTATCGACTTGAAGTCCCCGGCTGACACATAAATAGAGACGAAAACATCAAAAAATGCCACAAAATAATTTTGGATGACCGCAAAATGAAGTTTGTCCGATGAACCCGCTCCAAAGCGTGGCTGGCAAGATTGTGCCGTTTGTTTTTTGCGTTGCGCATGGAATCAATTTTATTGACTACCTTGAAAAAGGGAGGCCATCAACAGCGAACATTACCCTAAAAAGGAAGGACCAGCAGCTATTACATAGCGTTTTTGGACCGTTTGAAGAACGAAATTGCATAAAAACAGCCGCATTTGAAAAAAAGAAAGTGTTGTTTCTCCATGCCAATGCACAGTACAACGAGTCACTGAAAACCATTGCAGAAATCGATGGATTGGGCTTCGAATTATTTTTTCATCTAGATCTGATCCCTAGCGACTATTTCCTGTCCTCCGATCTCAAAAGAATGCTCTATGGCAAGACATTTTGTCGAATGAAGAGACGTTCGCCGAAACTGAGGCCTATTTTGAAGCAAAGGACATATCGGTTCTACAAAAATGGTATTGAAAAGTCGCTATACTCAGTATATCACCCTTAAAAGGAACTATGTTGAATAAAAAAACGAATTTTGCCAAAAAGGCATTTTTTATTATGTTAGGTCGGGAACTCTTCAATTGAACTGTTAGTTTCATTAAGGGGGAGCCTGCTTTAGAGGCGTCAAAAAATCTATATTTTCAAGGATTTTTTTGTAAAGGAAAGAAATGTTTGATTGAAATGAAACTTTTAGGATTTATTTGTATATACTTGAAGAGTCTTCTCAAATTTTTTTATTATTTTACATGAGATATTCTTCATGTTTGACGACATTTACGGAGGCGCCTCGAGTGTGCAGTTTGTGTATGGCGGGCAAGATGCAGGTCGCAATTTTTATCTAAAACAAAAAAACAAAAAAAAATTTTTAATTTTCAATAGTGTAATTCCTAGGTGAATCAAGAAAATTCAGCAAAAAGTGAAAAATTCAACAATTTTTCGCAGATTGAAAAAAAAAAAAATGCATTTTTCAACCAAAAAAAATTGACTTTAAATCGTTTAAAAACCGGATTAATGTTAACTTTCTTAAGCTAGTTTAGGTTAACCTAGGAGAGAATTTAATTCCAAATACAATAATCGATTTTTTGAAGCTTCTAAAGCAGGCTCCCCCCTTAAGATATCTTCCAAATTAATAGTAGTTTGGCTATAAAGTAACTGATTGGAACTGAAGTCCATATATCCGATAACCGGAGACCTGAAAAGTTATAGTCCAATTTCGATTATTCCTAGACGAGCTAGCAGCATATGTGACTTTACTTTGTTCCGTTACCTTTATTAGTATGTGTTTTAGCCATTGCATAAAGAAAGGTTCTGTGGGTGAGCATTCAAATTACTACTTTTCTATGACCAAACTAACACACTGTATACCCTTTAGAATATATACCTAAGCATTTAAATTTCCATATATCACAACATTTTAAATTCCAGCACACATTTGCGCGACTTAGTAACTCACCACTAACTATGTATATGTATGGCGCATGTTGCAACATCCCAGTTGCAGCGCCTAAGTGTAGTTGTAAATGTACAATTTCGCGCAAAATAAGCGGAATCACTTGAAAATACGTTGAACCCAATAACACGCCTACACGAACAGTTGCACACACATACAAAGTAAAGCTGCAACACCTTGCTGGGCTTTCACTTAACACCTGCCACAGTTACCACATTGCCACTGCAGTGAAGTGCTTTTATAGTGGCTGTTGCAAGCCTCTTTTGCATGCATACAAAAATATATATATGTAAATATGTATGTGTGTGCCTTCATGTGTGCAACATGAATTAAGACCACACGTATGCAACTGCAGTTAACGTGCGTGGCAGCAATTGCTGCAAAAAGTGGGTGTGAATCAACGCTTTGGCGCACCAAAGCTGCCGTGGCCAGCAGAGCGCTCTCCAGAGGGTCAAGTAGTGTGTGCGCTGAAGGAATTGATAGCGCCAGAGATTTTTATATAATTTAATTTAATTTATTTAAGTGCATTTCCTTCCTTTTAGTATGCCAATGTGGTCGCCTGCTTTTACCGAACACACACACAAGAGAGCAAACAAATCAGCTGATAGCACATTTGTTGGTCTTTTTGTTGTATGCCTGGAGATTTACATATATTTATACCCCGAATAGGGTATTTAAAGTCTGTCATGAAATTTGTTATAGCCAGAGTGAAAGGTCAGAGACAAGAAATATATATAAATTATATATAGCGTGGCGAGTTGAGGCCAATTCGCTATGACTGTCTCTCTCTCCCTCTCTCTCTCGCTGTTATACCCTCAGTTGTTGAGATAGCAATCTTTGCACACGTGCTTTCCTCCTCAAAGCCCACCTTATTTGTCATAATTGTTGACATCAGATCACTATCGGATATAGCTGTCATACAAACTGATCATTCCAAATCAAGTCCTTCTATGGAAAACTTTTTTATTTCCCAAGATATCTTCACGAAATTTGGCACAGATTATTACCCAAGACAGTACTCAAATCTTCCAACATATTTTTTAGATCGGACCACTTTACCATATAGTTACCATACAAACTGATCGATTCAAAGCAAGTCCTTGTAAGGAAAATTTTTTTATTTCACGCGATATCTTGATGAAATTTGGCACAGATTATTATTCAAGACAGTACTCAAATTTCCCAACATATTTTTCAGATCGGACCACTTTAACATATAGCTGTCATACAAACTGATCCATTCAAAGCAAGTCCTTGTATGGAAAACTTTTTTATTTCTTATATATCTTTACAAAATTTGGCATGGATAACTGCTAATGACAATGCTATAACTTTCTAACAAATTTCTGATATCGGATCACTATATCATATAGCTACCATACAAACTGAGCGTACAAGATGAAGATACGGACCTTTTTGTGCCATTTTATATTAAAAGAAATGTACCTGTTAAGGCTATTATAGCTTCGGTGCAGCCGTAGTTAATGTGCTTTCTCTTTATATTCATATTTATTTACGTATAACGGTGCATGCATTTATGAAGACTGCTTCCTTTCATATCCTGTTCTCATTTCTACTTCGCGCTTTTTTGCAAGCACTCAGCTCACGCAAACTTCTCATTGTTTCTGTAGCATTAGCAGCAGTTTTATGTTGTTGTTATTGTTATTGCAATTCTATGTTGTTGTTATTGTTATTGTTTGTGTTGCATCATTAATGAGTTCGCACGTACGTGGAGTTGGCGCGTTGGCAACAGCCGGTGTGATGGCAACAACAGGACTCCGTGCAATAGGCAAACTCGGTATGAATGGAGGCATTGAAATCCGTGCAGTCTATTCCAAAGACATATATTATATATACTTATATATGTAAGTATAATACATAAATACGTAAATTTTTACCTACAAACATACTTACATATCTACACATACCAACAATAGCTCACATTTGTGTGACGTTTCACCAATCGACCTCTGCTTCCACCAGTCGACTTCCGTTTGCTTTTGAATGATTGCGTACACTGTGTCTAAAAATACACACACACACACATATACAGACTCAGCTACCATATATGTACATCAATACTCATTTCTATTCTCGCCTGTCTGCCATTCTGTCTGCCAGTGTGTCTGGCGCTTTAGTTTGCTGGCCTCGCTGCTGCTCTTCGCTTGATTTATGAGTGTGTCCTCGCACTAATAATGCGTTTTCATTCAACACACACACACATATGTATGCATACGTACACCCTCGCTGCAATGTTTACCTCGCATCACGTGTCGCGTCGCTTTGGAGCTTTGTCCCTGAAGCTTTTCTAAAATTTCTATGCAAATTTGTGATGTTTGCTTTTAAATTCTCTGTAGAAATAGAGGAGGTTATCAAGCCCGGATTTGCAAAACAAAATTATGGTATTAAAAACCAATCCTAACGCAAGAAAAGAGACTCTGCTTCAAACATTTAAATGTTCAAAAAGTAAAAGTGTGCTGATGAGACGCCAAGTACTTTGTTTTATGGTCAATCCTCCCATAACATTTGATAAGGATTGTTTGGGAATCATACGTCTCAAATACGTAATACTTCTGGCACCACTTTTTTCTTAGATTTTTTAAACTGAGCTATTTTTGAGGTTATGATCAGATGGGGATCTACTTTAAGAGAACCCTACTGGAAAACCCAACTTAAAGAAAAGTGTGGCAAAATAATTGTTATTTAATAAAAAGCTTTCCGTATATGCCTTCGAAAGGTCTTCGGGCCTACACTTAAACATAAAGAGAAAATAAATCTGTTTCGAGTAACATAGATCGTCTCTTCATAAGACTGGCAAAGGAATCTAATAGAAATAAACGTTTATAAGTGTTTAGGCTTGATTGCAAAATCAGATTTTACGACGACTTTTAAGTCTCTCATATTCAAAATAACGTGTTGTTCCAAGTATAGTACTTATTGTGATAGTCTTTTTTGACAGATCACGCGTGAGTCGTGCAATCTCTCATGTTATTTGTATTCAGTATTGTTTCGCACTTCATCATGGAAAGTATACGGCTGAACAACGTTTACAAATTATTCACTTTATTACGAAAATTCATGTTTTGTAAAGAATGTGTTTTGTTGGTTTCGCTCAACTTATGGTCAACACAATCGGCCTACTGAGCATACTATTCGCAAAACCATTACCCGTCTTGAGACCCAGCATTCATTATTGGATAATCGACCGAATAGACTACGTCTAGCTCGCAGTCAAGAAAATAGAGCAGCCGTAGCTCAGAGGGTATGCGAAAACCGTGGAGAGTCGATTCCGCGCCGATCGCAGCAACTCGGACTGACATATGGAACGACTTGGCGCATTTTACGTCGACATCTTAAATAAAAAACGTACAAAATATTGCTTGTGTAAGAACTGAAGCCGCTCGATCTTCTCAAGCGACATTGGGCTCTATAAAAGTTCTAAGAAAATCCGACGTTTTCGAGCCAAATTTTGTTCAGCGATGAGGTCGATTGGTGGGTCAATGGGTATGTAAAGAAGCGAATTTGCCGCATTTGGGAAAAAGCCATCTGAAGAGATTCAAGAGCTGTAATTTTATTCAGAAAAACAACGATTCTTCAAAAATGATGCCGGTGAGAACGTTACCGTCAATGGCGGCCATTATCGCGCCCTGATAACCGACCATTTGATGCCTGAAATTGAAGTTCGTGACCTCGGTGGCATTTGGTCTCAACAAGACGCCGCCACTTCCCACAAAGCGCAGGAGTCAATGGATTTATTGAGAGAACATTTCGGTGAGCAGACAAATTCATGTTTTGGGCCGGTCGATTAGCCACCAAGATCGTGTTAGACTTTTTGCTGTGGGGATATATAAAGTCTAAAGTCTATCCAGACAATCCCGCTTCGAACCAGGCCTTGGAGCAAAACATTAGACGTTTCATTCGCCAGTTACCAGACGAAATGCTCGAAGGAGTCATTGAAAATTGAACTCAACGATGGACCATAAAAGACGTAGCTGCGGCCAACATTTGAAAGAGAAAGTCTTCAAAAAATAAAAACCAAAGAATGTTCTTTCGAATGATAATAAACATTCCGCATTACAGATCACCCTTTCTTTCCAATTAAAATGTATATTCTTGTAGTAAGCTCAAGTTATATGAGAAGAGGGTCTTACAGAGACTTTTGTGTGACAACAAAATGGATGATGTTTCCCTTGATAGTTCATTTTATAATAGTTGTAGGTATTTGTTTGTGTCAACGGCATGGACTCTTGTTAGCCTAGTGATAAAAGGTATGTGATAATTATAAGCGTATATAGTATATACATATATAAAGGTTTTTTGTTAAAATTGAACTAGTTAAAAAAGCATCAAACTTATACAAACGTTGTGGAGATTCGATATGGAAATAAGCCACTTTATATAATTTTCGACAGAATCACAGAGAGCCTCTGTTAAATCTGATTTCAAATTTATTCTGTATATATATATACATATAGCAATGTAAAGTTGTTTGCCTCTTTGAAATCGACATGAAAGTGACATGTTTCTGACCTATAGATGCGACACCAATAGATACGAAATATCAGTAGTCTAAATGAAAGAAACTGGTCGGTTCGGACTAGTTGTACCATATTTCATAACTAGTTGTTTAGATTACCGGGTTTTTAAGTACATACATGTCGATTAATATTTTAACAGTTACAATTGCACTAATCTGTGTTTGTATAATTTATGGCGGAGTCTGCGATAAAATTGTTGTTAGTTCATTTGGTTGATTAATCCAGAGGTGTTGTTATGAGTTAAGTACTAATACATACACAGTTGCTTAAAAACACTAATTTAATTGCTAAAAATTATAATAAAAATTAATACATTAGTTAATTAATGTCAAAGCGGAGATTCGGTATAGAAATACAATATTAAAAAATTGTGGAAAAGAGTAAATAAATGTTAAAAATGTGAAAACTTGTTTACTCGTATATTCTTTTTTTTTTTTTGCAAAACGATTTTTTTTTTTTATTTTCATTTCTTATGTGTATGTAAAGTTGCTTTTTTTATATTGTAAATATTTCATCTACCTTTGCCAACGAATATTAATTTATGACACCTGCTTTTGGTATTTTATTTATTTCTTTTCGAAGCACCTGAAAGTATGCTTAGTTTTTGATCACTTTGTGGAGTTTATTGCTTGTAGTAGCGAAGAGTAAGCATTTAGTGGTTAGGAAATGTAACAAAGAGCATGTGAAAAGCAAGCTTTAAATTACTTAAGAGAAATTTGTTATTAGTGAACTAATTTTGGGCGAAATGAAAAAGAAATGAGTTAAAGGGCGGCACATGTTAAACATATCTGCCTAGATATACATATATGCTTATTTATTAAGATGGGTTAATATATATTTTTTTATGTAAACGAAGTCGCTGTTAGATGCAATTAAAGCTGTGAATTATAAAAAAGTAATTAAAACACTTTTAAACTACTGAGAGGGAAGTATGATTTTACTACCATAGAACGTTGATAGATAGATAGATCACCGTTAACTTACCTTTAGCCTTAATTAATACCGGCTAGTGAGTGGGATATTGGTATAATGATAATTTTCGAAACAACCTTATTTTAAAAAAGTAAAATTCAAATATTTCTTCATACAAAATTTGAGGTTATGTTATTATCTCTACAGTGAATCACATTTATTAAACAAAACAAAGGTTGTAGCATAAACCAAAGGAGATTTTACGCTACAAATGACACCTTTATAACTAAAATCTCTAAAATAACCGTCGAAAAAAAACTTCATGTAACTTCTCACCCTATGTATGATGCTAGTCAGAAACAACCAAGGGAGTAGCCTCATAAATCAAGCGAATAACCCACAGCAAAAGACCTTTCTGCTAACCAAACGCTCCCTACTTCACTAAAATCTGCATAGCTTGAAAATTGAAACAAAACTACAACAAAAAGAAGTGTAAGACTTAACATTTCTCACTTTTATAATGGATTTTCTTGGCACCGCTAAGTGTCGCGCTGATATTCAAGTGTGCAAAAGAACAATAATATTGCAACAGCGCAACAACTATTTGAAAGAGTTGCTGCTACAAGCGCAATGACTTTAAGAGAGGGGAAGTGTAAAAGCGCGGAGCATTTTAAGTGTAATGTCAGCATATTAACAATGCGCCCTAACCGCTGCTCGAGGGTCGAGTGCAACCGCATTAGGTGTCGGCGGTTTAAGTGAATGCGGAATAAGTTGAGCAGGAACATGCTACCACGGAAGGGTAGAGCAATGTAGTTTTTGGCATTTGAAGCAGTTGTTGCGAGCTGAGAACCTTTGTGAACTCACAATGCAAATCGTTTTATGCAAAAAACTAGCAAAATTTGCTTTTA
This sequence comes from Bactrocera zonata, assembly GCA_037783105.1. Classification (NCBI taxonomy): domain Eukaryota; kingdom Metazoa; phylum Arthropoda; class Insecta; order Diptera; family Tephritidae; genus Bactrocera; species Bactrocera zonata. Next base: position 99,990 of record JBAWJQ010001815.1, on the reverse strand, counting down.
GCGGTAAATGAAAGATTGCTTTATGTGGCCTGATAGAAGAACGATGGAAAACCTCGTAAAGAAGAAGTTCTGTCTTTAAATGCAAAGTTACTCATGTTAGATTTCAAACATTTATATTGACATAAATAATAATCATAAATAGCAAATTTATTTTTGTAAAATTTCATTTATCCATAAATGGTATAATCCGATCGTCAATTCACGCACCAATATCAATATCACCAGTATATCAAAATTTATCTCCCAACATTTTTAATTAAGAAAGGAAAATTATTATGAAAGAAATCTAATAAATTTCATTTTTTTCCCACGCTTTTTCAAATTCTCTTGCTCCCTCCATATTCATTACATATTTTCCCGGCCATGCCACCACCATTTGACAAATTTTTAAGTTGTAGCAAATCTTGATTGAATTGTTCGCTTTATTAGCATACAAAAGGCAAAACTCAAGTTAATTGACAACCCTTCTATAATTCCCTCGGCAACAAATGTGGCACATGTGATTAATAAAACCCCTGTGGTTATTATGGATGCAAAGTAAGAAACCTTCAATTCGTTCTAATAAAAATTCAACAGTATGCGGAACTAATTAATTTGTTTCATATTTGTAATTTTCTGTGCATTTATTTATATACCATAGATACCCGTAAACGCTGACTTCTTGTTTATTTCGCAGATATATTATAAATATAATTATTATACTGCTTATGAAACCATACTTTTTACTACGAGGACTCTCCGTTTCAATTATTTTTTATGCTAAGGATCTCTGTAAGACATATTTGCTAGCCTTATTCATTATATATATATTTCTTAAATCCAGATGAAACCCTTCAAGCACCTGGATACCGAATATGTGGACCCCAGTATCTATAGACAAGTTTTGACCGGAAATATCATTGAAATTCAGAGAAAATTCTTTCCTGACGATAGTAACTGCATTAAAAAGGGGTTGATTCGGTTCACAATTTCCCTGAGTCCGCATATATCTAATATTTTCCAACTTCCAGGTGACTTTATACTAGATATATCGGCCAATATTTGAGTTATCTCAATGAAAATGAGAGAGCCTGTTTAACTCCCAGCAGTGTATTTTTGTGCTAAAAATAAATAAAATTGGGTCAAAACTTGACCTAGCCCCCATATAACTAATATCAGAATTTTCGAACATACGGCTGACTTTACTCTATATATAAGTAATTGATGATCGAATGTGAGGTACTTCATGAAACCCAGGAAACATTTTTTGGAATGTCGGATGTTTATAGTATGTGTTATTAGCAAAAATAGATAAAATCGGGTCGATACTACTATAAATCATTATTGGTTCATCTAAAACGAAAAATCAACAACATTTCGTTAGTACATGAATAAATCTTAATATGGGCTATCAAAAATTTTTTTCTTTACATTTTTTGAAAACATTTTTTGGTAAAATTTTCGCCATACATCGGCTCGAAAAAATTTCGTGTTATAAAAACGAAAAATTAAAATCGATTTTTTTTTTACTTTTAAATCAACCTAACCTTTCAAAGGAGGGAAGGTAAAAGTCGGAAATAGGCAAAATCGAGCTTCATTCCCATACTACTATAAAGAGCATAAATTCCACCAAAACCGGTATTGTAATTGACCCGGACTTAAACCGAAGATTGGCGATCTAACCCTGTTTGGATAGGTAAATAAAAAATAAACTATATATAGCAGAAAATTTGCAATAAGTCCATCTCTTTCACATGGCTTCATGCACTGATATTATTTACAGCTGTAAGTAAGGATCACCAATGCAGGAAACACATTTCCATAGTTACTAAAGATTGTCGTGTTAATTTTACTGTAACTCTTATCGGTCATATCATAGCTAAGGGTGGTAGATTTTTACCTTCATCAGTTCTTAAATACTTATTTTCAAAGCCTTGCTTTTCTTATAAATTTCGCAGACGTCTACATTCATATTATGATTGTCAAATATACACACATACAATAAAGAAGCTACTTTGCCCAGTTAATTTTCCCATTTCTTTCTAACAGAGGAAGTAATAAGCATCTCACCAAGCGAAAATTTTCCCTAAAAATACAATTATCTATCAAAAATCAATCAAGTTTCGAATTCTCTTTGTTAGACGTCTGCAACTCGATTATACTCATGCTTTTCCGGGCTTTCATGCAGCAATATTACTTAGAAGACATGCTACCTGTTAGCTAGTTCGCCGCTGTCAAAAATATACTCTCAAGTATTACAAGTGCCGACATAAGTAGCCATGCGAGAATGTAAGCAGCTAATGGCGTAAATTTCATTAAGCATTCTCTTTGTGCGCTGTTCATCACTCAAGAGATGCAAATTGATTGACAGCTAAATGGCAAGTGGCAGGTGGCAGGAGGAGGTGTGCTATAAGGAGCACATGCATCCATATAACTAGTGCGCACACAACTACTTTTAGGGAAAATTAGGCAAGTGGTGGTGCAGGAAAGGCAGAAAGTCAACCTTCAATGAAGCAACAAGCAGCAAGTTGTCTTAAGTAAAGTTGGAGCAAATTAGGGTGGGATGCGGTGCTTTAAAAGTAGATTGAAAAAGAAATATAAAGTTTGTTTTCATAAACAGTGACCTAAAGCAAACTATGAAAAACACATTTTTTTTTTCAATTCTACTTTATTGACCTACTTTGAGGTTAATGCGGGGATTATGTATATTTATCCTACAACTTTTTAATAGATTTTTTGTTTTATGACTTGCTCTTAACTTCAAAATACGGCTCAATCTTCAAAGTCACAAAATTGTTTTCCAAGGAGCATTTTACTGAAATCAGAGAATAGAAAAAAGTCACTGAGGTTCAGATTCAGTTTAGTCAGGACAATTATTTTGATATGCAAACGTTTCTTCTCTAAATAAGACCATTTTTCTGCAACTTCCTTTTTCGTGATCTGGACTCTCGCGGATGACTATCGGCTGTACTCTGGACCCCTGTTTCCTCAAAGGTTACATAATGACAAAATATTCGGATTTATTTTAATTGAATAACTCTAAATACTGAACCAAATCAGAATGATCAGGTTGTGAGCTTGAGTGGCCTTGCACACAGCAAAAGCAAGTCCGAAATATTTCTGAACGATATTTGTTAAATAGTTCCTTTAAAATCTCTATAGTGTCAACTTTTTTCCAGCAGCTCTCTTACGCTGTTGTGATGGTAATCTAGTCCCTCTTTAAGGTTCAGATAAGTTGTAATTGAGGTCATTCAACGGTTGGGCCAGGAAACGTGTTTTTCAATGGAGCCGGACCATAGGAAGAGATGTGTCAGATGGGTTAGGGTTAGCTGGGCATGCCAGGATTGATTCTAGATAAGTATGGAGTTCAATCTGCTACAGTATCTAGAACGAATCTCCGCAAGTACGCAATTCACTGAGAGGGAGTCGGTGAAGATGTTTATGGCTCCACTGTGAATGGTGGTCAAGGAATGCCTGAGGTTAGTTGCTTCCGAAGTCTGGAATGATTTCTACGAAAAGACCTCAGCAGAAACTGCTTGAGAGGAATTCATTATGCTCCTTAACTGGGAGCATACGGGGTAGATATTCAATAGGAGTTGTGAAAAAGCATCCCGTTATAGTCCGCAGTTCAGTGTTCCGGCATGTCTAAAGCTTCCTTCTGTGCGTTTCTAGATCCAGGAGACCATATTGATCCGAAGTAGTTAAAGACCGACCATGTCATCGATTCTATTGATAGAAATTCCCTCTAGTGGTTGAGAGAGTTTTGAAATGTAGAAATTGGCATCAAAGGAGAGAGGACGCCCCTCTGGGAACCGTCTTTTTAATTCTTCTCAATTTAAAATTTTTACATCTAAACAGTACGAATGTTTTCCGACCGCTCAGGTAGTCATAGTTCACCTCTTCAACTCTGGAGGGAACGTAGATTTTTCGATGTTCTCAAAAAACCTTTTGTGATTGATGGTGTCAAAGGCTTTTGACAAGTCCGACGCTACAAGGATCGTCTTCCCCAAGGGTTTTGGTTTGTTTTTTCCCCATGAACTATCTGGGCCTTTATGAGGCTAAGTGCTACTGTGGTGCTGTGTACTTTGCGGAAGCCATGCTGGTGGTATGCTAGACTCAGATTATGAGTGAAAGTCGGGAGTAGCAAAGCCTCAATTGTCTTCACTACTTGGGAGAGAAGAGTTATCGGATGGTAGGACTCCCCTTTGTTGACGGGTTTCCCTGGTTTCAGTAGTGAGACCACTCTTCTGATTTTCCACACTTCAGGTATTTGAAGAGTAGTTAGGAATAGGTTATGGTCTTGGTGAGGAAGCTTACTCCCGTCGAGCCTGGGTGTTTTAGCATCAGAATGTTTGTTCCGTCTAGGCCAATGAATGTTGAGAACTTCAGAACTGAAGCTACAGTAAAATCTTTCTTCTACAGCAAACGGACACACCCTAATAATTTCCAGGCTTTACAACAATTTCTAAAATGAAATCATTTCTTTAAGTCCTCTGTCAAAGTGAGACAAAATTCAAAGGAATAAAAACAACAACAACATCAATTACTGTTATGTATAAAAACGATCTTTATTAAATCCATCATCAACCTAACATTTCCATTACATTTTCGTAATATGTTAATTATCTACTTACATACCTACACAAGTACAGTTGCAGTACACTTGCACGTGTATGTATGTATGTATGTATGTATGTATGTACTTTTTTTTATTAAGAACATTACACAAACAAGAATAAAATCGGAGAGTTTAATTGAAATGCTTTAAAAATAAACGATTGGTGTGAATAAAAAAAATTAACAAATATGTGTGAGTGTATGAGTGTATATATTAAAAACTAAGAGAACAAAGAGAATAAAAATATATTTTTTTGTAATTTTTTTTGTTTATGTATAACGCATCCATACAAACTAAGTATTAAAACAAAAATAATTTATGAAACAAACAGTCGAATTGCGTTGAAAAATGAGCGCACAAGCAAGTAGCCGCTAAAGAGAGAGAGAGAGTGAGCGAGAGAGATGGAGGAGTAGGGCGGCTTGTAAAGATCGCAAGCACGCACATTATCAACGCGACGCTTATGGAGAACAACAAAAATAACTATTTTACAAATATTTGCTGGAAAATTCAAAAAGAGCTTTCGTTAGAGCTTTTGTGCTTTCAAGAGCTTTTGAGCTTTCGATAGAGCTTTTGTGCTTTCACAAATATTTTCGCAAAAAAACTTAAAAATCATTGATATTCGTAAATAAAAACAAAAATAATAATTACGGACCAGCAAAACTGGACCTTCGAGGCGTTGTTGGTTGTCACACGTTAAAAAAGGTTTTTTTTTCGCTTTTCCATTTGCTTAGTTAAAAATTATTGTAACAGTTAATAATAGAAACGAGTAAATATTAAAATCGTAGCGTATGTTAGTCAAAGTACAAGTAAAATATTAGAGCAAATCTCCACAAAAAAACAACAAACTTAACTTTTAGGTAGTTTAGGCGCGCAAAAGTAGACTACAAATTATGTGAAAACGGGTTTTCGTGGATTTTTCGTTTCTGCTACACATACAACAATACTGCCACACGCTACTCAATGGATAATCTGCAACATTTTACACTCCTCGAACATTCGTTTCTCAGGTTTCTCCTGACATCCGTTTAAACTTTATCTTTTCCCCTCAACAAAATGTTTTTCTTATTAACTATACTTCTTCGCTGCTTCACACATTACTTTTCTTTCTAGTATGAACAAAATATGCTTTGGATCTTTTCTTTCCACCATCAATCCTTTCTTCCTTTGCTGGGCTCACAAAATTTAGTGCGATGGTGCACCATATGATGAGCTGGGCGCTGAGGGTGCCGATGGCGCTGCTGGTGCACCATAATCGCCCGATGGTGGTGGCGCAATGCTGTTCGGGTATGGACCGGTCTCTTCCTTTTGTGTCTTGTAGCGAATGAAGTAAACTTCGGGTTTGCTGGGCTGTGTTGGTGCCGGTGTGGGTATGACGATGTCGGGTTGTTCTTCAGGTTTCTTGACCAACACATAGACCAGTGTCTTCTCTTCGTTTTGTGGTATAACTGGAATCACTGGTGCGGTTGGTGCTGGTGGTGATGGCGCCTTAATGAAAACGATTTTGTAGTGCTTCTGTGGTGGTGGGAAGACAATGGGTTTTCTGTAGAGAGAGTGAAAAAAGATAAAGAGGATTGTAGAATTAACAAATTTGTGTACGGATAAGTTTATTTGTGAATACCAAAGTTTGTTGTGACCTCATAAAGCTTATAATAGATAGGTTTAGAGAGCTTTCAGGCAGTTTTTAGTCGTGGGATGAAATTTATACTTCAATATATGTATTAGTTTATTTTAAGAGATTTCCAAGAGCAGCTTTAATTGGCACTAAGCTTACTTTTAAAGCCTTGGGATGGAGATTTTAAATTGTTGAACTTATCATCAAAAGATTGATTAAAAGTTGGAAGCTTTTGAACGATAGAAATAGGTTTAGAGAGCTTTCACTCAATTCTTAGTCGTAGGAAGAAGTTTGTACTTCTTTTGATGTGGTTTATTTTGAAAGCTTTCAAAGAGCAGCTGCACTATGTACTAAACTTACTTTTAAAAATTGTTGAATTAATCACCAAAAATTATTTAAAAATTTGAACCTTTAGAGCTTTCGAATGAAAAAAGTAGGTTTAAAGAGCTTTCACTTAATTTTTAGGCAGCAAATTTATACTTCAAAGATAAACTAACTTTAAAGCTTTCAAAGATACTAAACTAAAAAACTTTTCGACTAAAAGCTTTCATCAAAATTTTTCTGATTTTGGTATGAAAGGGAACCTTTAGAGCTTTCGAATGCAAAAAGTAGTTTAAAAGAGCTTTCACTTAATTCTTAGGGAGGAAATGTATACTTCAAATTGAAACTAACTTTAAAGCTTTCAAAGATAAACTAAAAAACTTTTCGATTAAGAGCTTTCATCAAAATTTTTCTGATTTTGGTATGAAAGGGAAACAAGCAAACATAAAGCACATTTTTTTCATTTAATTAGTGGAAATAGTTTTATGTACTTAGATAATAAACTTAGTCCCGATATATAATCCCGAAATTTTATTTCAATCCCGAATTTCTGTGGTTGAAAATTGATTTATGATCATATTTTGGAAGCTAGCTTGTTTAAGTAAAAAAGAATCCCGAAATATTTTGTTGATTATCGGGATCCCGAAATAATTAACTTTGTTTCTACACTAGTAACAACTTTTTCTATTGGTATTCATTTTTTTTAGATGTTTTTCTTTATTAACTAGCCGTTTAACTTAGTGATCCTCAAAGTTTAGAACGCCTGTTTAGTGCACAGTTGGGCATTCGCAGAATAAAGCTTTCGGTGGATTATACAAGAAATTTTACGTCAATACCGAATTTCAGTGTTTGAAAATAGATTTATTCTCATAATTTGTATGCCAGCTTGTTTAGCTAAACATAATCCCGAAATACATTTTCAATTTTTCGGGATCCCGAAATAATTAATTTAGTTTATATGTCAGCAATGACATTTTCTGTAAGTATTAACAGATTTTTATGTTATTTGCTTTACTAACTAACCGTTTATGTCAGTGGTACTCAAAGTTAAAAATGACTCTTTAGAGCACAGTCGAGCTTTCGCAGAATAAAGCTTTCCTTGGATTATTAAATAGGGCCATTAGACAAATGTGGTGCTGTTCTGACTTTTTTTTTAAGAGAAATTCTATATTCTATTAAAATTTTTGGCTTCGAGAGTTAATGCAAGCTCTATTTAGTAAAAGCTTTTTAAGTCATTTGGGTCCAGTTTCGTAATTGTTCAAAAAATAGCTTCTTTATTTGTTTTCTTTACCAGAAAATTCATCTACATCAGTCATATCAATAATTTTCATCACAAAGTTCATGCCTTTTATGCCATAATTATGCCGCCCTCCCCAGCAACCGCCTACAGCAGCTTAATGACTGCAACGAATCTGTGTGCGAACTCGAGCACAGCTAATGTTCGCTACACTTTTAAGCACATTGTCATTTATTTAAATTTATGTTATGTTATTTTAACTATTTTTTTAATATAAGTTTAATTATCTTTTGGCCAAGACACGGCGCAAGGCAAGCGAAGACAAGCGATTGCCACCTGCGGCTTATGCAAATGAGGCAACACCTCGCATTGTCGATGAAATCAGTTAATGTTTGTTTTGCCACAGCTCAGCACCGCCAGCAATTCATTAGCGTCACTTGTGATTAGTTGTGTAGCAGCAGAAAGAAAACAAAAAACCGCAATGCAGGTAAAAGTGTGCTTGCTAATGTGTGTGTGTGTGAGGCAGTTAGATGGGAAAATGAATTATGGAGGCAGCGATCACAACATTTGTAATTATTAAAGTAAACATGTGCATACATTATGTGCATATACATATGTGTGTGCGTGTGTATGTGTGTGAAAAATTAAGTATGCAAAATAAGCGCTTGCAACAGCGTACAAATTAGTGCAACGCCAGGCGATTGCGCGCAAGTTTTGTAGCAGTGCTTACAAACACACACACACACATAAACATTTTTGTATGTCTGTATGTGTTTGCTGCCTTATTTATTTAATTTCATTTATTTTGTTTAACAACAATAGCATTATGTTGCAGAGATTTGCTTTTGTTGCATGTGGCAATAGTCGAACTAATTCATTTGCCTCAAGCGCTGCTATTAATTTCAATTTTTTTCTTTACATATTTTTGCATTTTTTTTCCAACACTCAACTCTTTCATTTCATCATTTTTATGCTCCATTTTTCAGCATCATCCACCCACTTGCCGCCACTCGTCGTAGTACGCACGCATCGCTTGCCACAACGCATTGTCTGGCTCAAGCGCGCAATTAGATCCTGCTGGCTGGCTGGCAGGGCTGGGAAACCAACAAATCTCCATACATACATCTTTCAAGCCTGCCGCAAGCTTGCCACATATCTGAAGCGCTCATCTTTCACAGTAGCTGCGGCCGCTGTTGCAACTACTGTGCGCCTACTGTGCACCACCCGCTGTCCGTCCACATTTCATTTGCGCAAAATTTATGCGATTTTTCCCGCAACTCTGTTGCGTCTGGGAGTGGCGCCGCGAACGCAATGCAACACTTTAATTGGTTTCACTTTGTGCTGTGTGTTTGTGTGTGGCAATTTTTGCGCAGACGCAGCCAGCAACAACATGCATACAATATACTATATACATATAATATGTAACCCCTTCTGTCGTAGGCTTGTGGCTCTGGCTTGTCGAATTGACACAGTTTCAGGCAACAACCTGTGGCTGCCTGGCTCAGCTGCTTTCCCTAGCGTTCGCGTACGCATTTGCATTTTCCCACTTTTCGCATGAATATTGGGTTCAAGTAGTTCAAAGTACAGACAAGTGAAACTTAAGTGGGTGGTGGTGGGCGTTTTGAACGCATAACTGTTTTACAACTACTATTGCTGCTTCAACTCGCTGGTTGCATGATTTAATGTTTAGCTGATATACTATGCGCCGTTGTGTACTCGTAGCTCATGCCACGCTTTGTTGGTTGATTTAGATCTTTATGCGCCGCTGGTGATCTTAACTAGATCTCTGTATTTAGCTGCTGAATATTTATGATCTAGCTAATGTTTAAAAAAATAGAAATTTTGAACTTTACAAAGTAAAAAAACAAATTAGTGCTTTTTAGAATGGTGTACTCTTTTGTTATCAGATTTTTCAAGTCTACTAATTTTTTTTTTTTTTTTTTTGATTTTTCAAATCTACTACTATTTTTTCTTTGACTTATTTTCTCAATATAAGCGTGTTTTATATGATAATAAAGCCTTTTCCCGAAATTATGTTTTTACTACTATTTTTTCGACTACTTTTTGTTTGCACTACTACTTCTAAAACTTATAAAATTCGGTTGAGTTGCTTAAAAAATGAGTGCCAACATAAAGGTTTTATGACTAATAGTACAAGAAAGAAATTTTGAACTTTTTAAACATTTTTGATGACTTTTAAAATGAAGTACTATTTATTCTTTTAGCTTAATTTTTTTTCGAATCTACTTTTGTGTTGTTTTCTCTTCGTAAGCGTATTTTAAATAATTATAAAGCCTATTCACGAATTTATTTTTCTACTACTATTTTTTCTATTCCGTTTTTCTACTACCACTTTTTTTAACACTTATAAAAATCGGTAACTTTGCTTAAAAATGTCTTCTAACATTAATATAAAAATATTTTGTGCAAGCCTTGTTATTGATAAAACATTTTCAAGTCTACTACGACTTTGTTTGTACTTACTCTTATGATAAAGAGAAGATTCCCAAATTTCATCAAAAAATTGAAGAAGAATTTTAAATACTTATTTCATTAAGCGTCTTACTACAAGTCTGAAACCGTTTCTATGCGGGTGAAACTTCTAAAACATTAACGAAAAAACGAGTATATGTTTGGTGCCTTTTTTAGTACCTTCATTAAGTGTTCGTTTCGCCAATTGCTTAACGAGAAACAAGCTTTATATTGCAGCTTTATTTTAATTCTGCCATAAATATTTGTTCCTGTTGCTTTTGAAGTATTGAAAAAACTATTATTACTTAAAAAATTAGTATACACTACTATGCTAACTTTCATCCATAAAGGAGCTCTAAAAATTCCTTTAGTTATAGCCACTACAATTACTACTTTACTTTATAATTACTACTGAATTATTGTTTTGCTTCCTAGTTTATTACAAAATAGTAGTAAATTCTACTACTTTTTTTTTAGTTTTAAAAATTTGCTTATCTTAATGATTTTGTTAATTTTTCTTTTTAATATATTTTTTTTCGCTTCTAGTTTATTTAGAAAATAGTAGCATATTCTACTACTTTTTTTCTGAGTTCTAAAATTTGCTTATCTTAATGATTTTCTTATTGTTTTTTTAATTAAATATTTTTTTTGCACCATCGGCAGCACTCTCTTTATTAATATTTTGCATTTCCAACTTACTTCCTGGTACTATCTCCATAATATGTCATTATTTAACAGCATCTAACACTTTTAATTAATTTTATTTGCCAGCAAATGGCAGCAAACTGAGTACTTAACTACTACAAATACAACAAAACGTATGTAACAAAAGTACTTAAACAAATATTACCGGCCATCCATACATACATATACACTTATATAAGCAATTCGATAGCACTACAGCAGCCCGTTACAGCTCAACCCATTTCGCCACTTTTTTATCGCAACTCTTTGCTATTTCTTCTTAAATTTGCTACACAAACACCTTCAAGAGCCTTTCACTCTGCAACTGTTCCTCAAGCGTTAAATTATTTTGTAAATTATACAAAAAGCCTGTGAAGCGAGTGAAGAGCTTTCAGCGCAAACAGATCCATCAACGTGACTTCTTCCATTACAAAAACAAATAAAGGTAATAATGATAAAATAAAATAAAAATAGGCAAGTCATTTCACTAACAGATTTTTATTAAAATTGTTGTTGCTGTCATTACAACATTGTTTGTTGCAATATATGCTTACATAAGTGCCGACTCACAGCAATTGCTGGAGAAATGCCAAGATGCAAAATTTAAAATAAATTGCGAAGGAAATCCGAATTTGCTGAAATAATGACGACTTTTACTTTCTAAGTGATAGTCGCATCAAATTGCAATGCAAGTTATCAAGAGCGTCATAATTATGCAAGATTAAAATAAATTTGTATGATGGGATTAAGATTGAGCTACTCGCTGTTGATTTTATGAAATTTGTACGCGTAAAGGTCAAACATTTTTATTGTAACTTAGAGATCCTTCAAGTAAAAAAAAAAATATTTTTTATAGATTTGTACATTTTGTGGAGGACGGAAAAAGAGAAATATAATTTCAAATTTTTTTTAGAAATGCTCAATAGATTAGAAATGATCTGCTGTGACATTGATGATCTTTAAACTGCTAACAAACTCAGTAAACAATTTAAACAATTTGCAAGTAATATTTCCAATGATGAAGCCAGTGATCAGTGATCTACTTAAGATATTTGAATGTGATTTTAAACTGAATATAAATCATTGTTTACAAGTACAACAGGCAAAATTAAATTTGACATTTCTTTATAAAAAAAATTGTGGAATTTTCTAAAATCTCCTCTACATATGATCAGTGATCTCTACTCGATCTCAATATGATACTTTGGCATTTTTTCCTTCATACAAATTTGTTTTACATTAACAAATTAAGTGTGTCGATCAGTTCTTTATTCCCTCTTAACTTTGCTATTACTAATTTTCGGTCTGAGAAATTTATATGATCGTGCCAAATGTGTAAGAGATCTTTAGTTTAAATAGACTTCAAACTCAGAATTGTTAAAGCCTTCATTCTAACCTTGAGATGTGTTAGGTGTTTGAAATAAACAAGATTATTTATTTCAAGCAAGCCTTTAGCAAAAATAGCAACTGATAAAGCATGATCCTTTGAATGATCTGCGATCGCAAATGATGGCGAATATTATTCAGTTTGAAATTTCTATTTTAGAAGAAGACGTTAAATTGTTTAGCGAAAAAGTTCTTGTTGTATTCATTCAATGAAAAGGAAATTTTAGAGGTGTATCTTTAGATACCCCAGTATTTTTTAGTGATCTTACAAGTGATCGCTGATATGATCATGAGCTTCCCCGACACTCATTTTTAATTATGCTCAGACACATAACGCTGTTAGTAAAAGATATTTCACTGCATATTATTTTTAGGTACTTTTGTTTTCATTTATTGAAATTTTTCAAAATATTTTGTAATTGCATTATGATCAATGATCAAAAAGTTTCAGTTTTCTACATACTATTCCTTCTATATTCCTGTTTTGTTAAAAGAAAAGCAGACATGAGTGTTTGAATTGTACGCTGCATTAACCACAACTTTTTCATCACCAATTATTGAAGTGGTTCACATGTAACCAGTTGGCAACTAGTCCAAATGAAGACAGTTTACAATAATTTGCAAACATGAGTACATAAATGAAACTACGCATTAAACACTATCCTTTCAGCACTGGTTACAAAAGTGGTTCACTTGAAACCCGTCGGCAACTAGTTCGCATGAAAATAGCATATTTTGATTTGCGACAATATATAACATAATTCATCACAAATTTTTTACACATGTGACATATCACACATATCGCGTTTTATTTGCGGTTTAAAACCGCTTACGTCGCTTAATCGCACGCGTTGGCGCTGACAGCAAAATATAATGTATAAATACAAGTAGTTTTATTTTATTGTATTTTATGCTGTAACTTCATCTAATTGTCTGGGAGTCGTTTTTCTTTTTGCTTAACTAACACCCAAGAAAGCATGAAATGCAGTTAAACGTTGATGCCTTCACCAGCCTCACACCCACACACCTACTTGCAGGTATGCATTTTCCGCAAAGTCACAAACAGAGCACAGATTACATGTTACATAAAAAGGAAGAGATACTAAATGCGGTGTAAATATGAAAAAAATGTGAGCCACAAGCGATCACTTAGCTGGCAAACTATTTGTTTTTGTAGGCGTAACTTAGCGCTTTACCTTCACTACTCACTTGCTGGTGTGTGGTTTGTTGCATTAAGCTGTTGCTTTCATAACTTTTGTACTATTTTTTGCTATATTAGTTAATGGAAAATTGAAAAATTAACGACAAGCCTTTGAAAGTATTTGTTTTTGGCGTGCCTGTGAGGATCAATGATCGACAGGACGGCAGTTGGCAACGCTTTTAAAACCTAAATGTTTGCCAGCGCTGCTATAATTTGTTTATTTGCGCCTTTACCAACACTGCCAACTTAATTAAAAAATTAAATAATCAAGGCAAATGTTTACTTTTAAGTTGAAAATTCCAAAAATAACTACATAGCGGCATAACTTGAAAAAAGCCTCTGGCACAAGCGAAAAACTGTTATAGCAAACCTACAACAGCGTAAACTATTTCAACCATTTTTACCGCTAAGAAGGCAGCGAGCGGCATACCCGCCCATGGCGACAATGTTGTCAGCGCCTTATGTGGCCTACTGCAAAATTTTACAAAAACAAAAGAGAGTTACGCTAACTTTTTGTACTTCCTGATTGCTGTGCTTAACGGCATTTACACACATACATACATGCATACATATACACATATTTCATTACAATTGTGCATAATGCGATTTTTTGGAGTTATGATGTTATCGCTTTTGCCGTCGCTGGCGGTCGCCGATGGTACCACTTGTACTAGTCACCCAAAGGCATTTATGTTCCTGTATTAATAGCACACATATTTGTTTTTGTTTTTTGTTTTTTACAGTTTTTTTTGGGACGTTGAAATGAAAGTAAAGTTATAAATTTAAAGCAAAATATTTTGTAGCTGAACTAATTGCTCTTAGTGCCTAAATATTCGTGTATAGTATGTATTTATACATATATACAATACTTATATATGTAATAAGAGCACATATGTATATGTAGAAATGTATACATATGACTATATATAATATATGAAACTATTAGCTACTCATTATGGATTTTGTGTTATTTAATAATTAGCAAAAATATCGGTTTTAGCCGGCACAGTGTGGTAATTGCTGAATTATTTGCTTAAAATTATTTCTCAAAGACCTAAATTCTATACCAGAAAACTCTCTGAAATTCCCTTAATTTTTTTTTTAAATATGATGCTATAAAGAAAAGTATAAAATAAATAATCTACTGATCTTCACTATATTTGTAAGACTCGAAAATAAGCCACCACGATCCCACTTAAAGCCATACAATTCTTCCGCGCTGCAAAACTATCCCGCCAAGTAACTTGCCATAAGTTATAAATTTAAAGTGAATTTTCTCAGTTAACTACCCAAAATTTTTCAAAATTACAAATTTGAAGTGGTTCTGTCTAACGATCAGTAAATTATCTAAACTGTCAAATTCAAAGTGATCGTGGTTAAGGTTCAGTTAATTTTCAAATTGTTTAAAAGTAATTTAGTTTGGAGATACCAAAAAAGTGCTCTTAACTTAAATAGATCTTCAATTTCATCAACAACTTCAGGTATATATTTTTGCAAACATTTTAAAATTAAGTTACTAAAACGATCGAGTTGTTAAGATCACTTCTATGCGTCTATAAGATTCGAATTCGTAACTTGAGAATCAAAATTATCGCATGAAAAAGCTGAAAATATTCATAAGTTAGCGATCAGCATTGAAGCTTGTATATTTTAAGCAAATTTTTTGCATAAATAACACCTCCAAAAATATGATCCTGAAATGATCTTCGTTTGTAAATGATATTGAACATGTTTCGTTTTCAAATTTTTATTCAGCGAAGAGAAGAAATTGCAACTTATTGAATCAAAAAGTTGTTCTTTTTTTGAATACATTAAAAATTAAACTTTAGAGGCGATTATTTAGACAGCTCAATATTTTTTTAGCGATCTTCCAAGGGATCGCTACTTTCGTATAATTTGAACGAGCTTTTTCGAATAATATTTTCATTCATTCTGTCAGACCAGAAATATTAAATTCATTAGAAAGTTAGCCTTAGAAGCGATTACTTAGATAGCCTAGATTTTATAGCGATCTTTCCAGTGATCACAGCTTTCATATAATTTTCCTGAGCTTAACAATGATAATGAAAGTTAATTCCCTAAATATTATTTGAGCACTACTCGAGGGAGCCAAAGGTCGTGAGTTCATTGAAAAGTGAGCTAAAGAGGTGATTATATTAAGAGCGATCTTGCAAATGATCGTTGATATTAAAAAATGTTCATCAACTTCAATTTCAACGACCAATGTTTTTACTTTTTTTATGAAGCCTAAAAATGATAATAAAAATTGCTCGGTAAATATTATCTGTTCACTCCACAATATCGTGAATTCATTGAGAAGTAAACTGAAAAGGCAATTATTTCATAACCGATCTTGCAAATGATCGCTGATTTCAAAAAATTTTCATCAGCGTCAGCGACTAATATTTTTATTTTTTCTATGGAACATAACAATGATAATGCAAGAAATAAATATTATTGAACTCTCCTCAAAGCTTATGAATTTACTATTTTTAAGCTTCAAGCCAGAAATATAATTTCTTATTATAACAGCAGCTATTCATATAATAAATCAACGATCAATACTGAGGATTTTGTGTAAAGATTAATTCTTTGGAAGAAATCAAAATGTACTCAATATCACAAAAGTCTCAATTAAAAAGTTTGGAAGGATTCTGTAATTCATAATAGTATTTATGTGAATCTAAAAGATGTGACTAAGAGATCGTGCGGCTTATTTATCCAAAATCCTCTATTGAGGTATAGATAAAAAAAAGTAGAGATTGGAGAGCGAAATTTCTTATGCTCTTAGGAATGATCGTCTCGTTTTACAAAGAAAAAATTATGATTGTATTTTAATGAGTAAAGAGATACTGATCGTAATAAGATCATATTTTTCAGTGAGTAAATTAAACTAAAATTAGAAGTTGAATTCATTTTTCATTTGGATGGTTTCGATATATATTTCATTGATTCGAAGTAAAGTAGAGAAAGTTAAAAAAATATTATTTTGAGTTACAAAACACATACTATCAAACGATCATGAAACTATGATCGAGGTTCATAGAACTATCGAGGTTCATATTGGGAACGACTTCCCTATTGCGGTCTGTAAGAAGGGTCACCTTATAGTAAGATTTACTACATATTATTTTGAACTAGAAAATGTATATCGATCATTCGGTGATCGATGATCTTACTGCCTAATCGGAGAATAACTTTATAGTTTGATTCAACATACTCAAAATATGATCTTGAACTTTGAAAAATTGGATATTGATCATGCTGTGATCGTTGAATCATTTCCAAGAAGTATGAAAGGAACGTACGCTTTTAAGCTTATGTGAGCTTATGCTTATGTGACGATCACTTCAATGTTAGAGTTAGTTTGATTGATGTCTCAGTCTGAATAAAAATAGATCAGAATCTAACAGTGATCAGTGAGAGAGGACAATAACTGACTGAACATAAACCAACTGTGTTGAAACAAAATATTGTTGAAAATTGATGATCATGTTATGATCAAGCCGTTTACTGCCAAGAGTGTCGAAATTATAAGTACGTTGATCAGCTTGCAGGAGTTAGTAAAGGCTGATTCTCAATTTTTGCATAAAATGATACAATGTATGAAAACTTGATCTCTAAAATGCTTCGTGACGATCTTGTCACATCTAAATTACAAAAATAGTAAATATGCCAAAGCCCTAGCACTTTGTCATATTTTAAAATTTTGCTTTGTAAAGATTATACGCGCATCATCATTAAATAATATGAACAATTATTTAATGCTGATGCCATCACACTACCAACACATAATCGATGACATGACCAGTGAGTAATTATCCTAACCCCTACAAGCCTCAAAGCCTCTACATATGCACCGTCATGCAGAGGTAAAAATCATTCAAATTATTTATATTAAAATAGAAAGCTTTTCTGTATAATTAGCAGTGCTGTACTTCCTCCTTTCTTTGCCAACTCATCCAACATTTCATCAATCACTTATATATTTGCCAAGCACTCATCATTTTATGTAAATATGTATGTCAACACTTAGTTCATCCTAAATGGCTTTAAACATTCGCTTAGCTATAATTTACATAATCACAACGGTGTAGACATATCGACATTTAACACCTGCTACTTAATAAAACAACAATAAAATTAAAGCGCATCAAAGCGTCTGCCTTTCACCGGTGAGTGATCCTCAATGCTTGATATGCATATGCACATGTAGATCTGTCTGTATTTATAGTATATGAAAAAGTAAGTTGTTTTGCAATAAGGAAGTGACTGCTGACATGCTATTGTCTACCGAAATTAAATAAAAGATAAAATTAAAATGAAATAAAAGGAAAATGTTTGCTATGAAAACTCCCCCTAAAAGCAACCTCGAGCCGATTTTTCAAATCCTAGTCACTGAATTGACTTACTCTGCCACAAAAAACACGTTTCAAGTATTTTCAAACACCAATTTATTTATGTACATGAATTCGTTTTGATCACGTGCCCCTTGTAAGCGTTGCCACCGTTGTCTAAGTATGCATGTGCAGACCATTTGTGCAGTTCGCGTGCGTTTTTGCAATTTTTTACAAACTTTTTTCATGCCTTCTCATATTTATTTGCCACATTTTCCAATAACCATAAACAGCTTGCCGCATTTGAACGTCAATTGTCATTCAAAAAGCTGCCTGCCGTCTGTCAGTCTAATGCGATCAACTCGTTTGTTGGCGCTGACATTGTGGCAATTACTGCTCGGGCTCATGCAACTGCACTCGTTTATTTTGGCATTTTTGGCTTTCGTTTTTGCACGACTTGTAGGTTCAAGCTGCTACCGTTAACGGTGCTAAGTTCAAGCAGCAAATGTGCGCTTAATTTCCGCCTAAGTGCGGCGAATTCGTTTTAAGGTTTTGAAAATGCCGTCTCGTATGTGTGGAATTTGAACGTGTTTGTATCTTGATCTTTTAATTTTCATTTTTTGTGTCAGTTTTGATGTGGATCATAAGGAAGCGGTAATTAAGTGACATTTTTGATTTAATTATATAACAATATGTATTTGCATATATATAAAATTGAAAATGGAGATAGTTGGTAGAATAGTTTTATAATTTTCAGCTTTTTTTCAAAAAGTTTTTTTTTATAAATAAAAATTTAGGTGGCAACACTTTTCTAAAATTTTAAATGTTTTTTATGTCAATAAATTTCAGTTTAAATTTTTTTCGCCAACTTTTCTAAAAAAAAATCTAAATTTTAATTAAAAAAATTAAGTGGCAGCACTCTCTCTTTAATTCTATATAGTTGTTTTAATAATTAGTTTCAGTTTGTTTTTAAAATCGCCAGTTTGGCTAGAAAAAATTCAAATTTTTAACAAATAAAAATAGGTGGCAACCTTTTCTAAAATTTTCGAATTATTTTTAATAATAAGATAATTTTAATTTTGTTTTGTTAAAATTGACAATTTTTTTAAAAACAAAAAAAAAATAATAAAAAAAATTTAGGTGGCAACCATTTTTTTTTAATTTTTTAATGTTTTTTATGTTTATAAATTTTAGTTTCAACATTATTTTTTAGAAATTTGCTAACTTTGCTTGAATAAATCTGATTTTTAATTTAAAAAAAATTTGGTGGCAACACTTATTTTTAATTTTATAAACTTTTTCGTCAAAAACAAATTTCAGTTCGTTTTGACATTTGCTAAGTTTTGATCGAAAACAATTTAACTTTTAATATAAAATTAGGTGGCAACACTTTTTCAAACTTTAATAGTTTTTTAGCAAATTTTTGTATTTGACTTATTTTTATATATTTTATTTTCAAATAATTTTGACAAAATATAGCTAGGAACGATATAAGAATTAAACTTAATAATTTTAATGGATTTGTTATATGGCAACAAAAAATAATGGTAACCCTGCTAACTATACATTTCAAATTAATTAATCAGAAATAACGGCAAATTATATTACTCTAAAAGAACGTATTCGCAAAAATTTATAAAAACAGCTGACTTGAAAAATCTAAATAAAAAACTTCTTTCTATCGGAAGATTTCGAAAGGCTTCGTAGCAACTCGGGAAGTATAATAATAAGTCGAAAGGCATCAAAAAGACAGTTAGGTTTCTCGCAAAATTGACAAGGTAGCGTCAGCTTATCAAGAGGATTGCACGATCTCGTAAAGCTTATGAGGAGGTTTACACAATCTGAAAGTAGCAGACGACTAATGAACGCATAAAGTCGACAAGTATTGAGTCACCAAAAGATCTCTAATTCAAACATTGTCCTTTAACTATTCAACAAAGATTTTTGGCGACCCAATTATTTCAAGAAAAAGTGATAATAATTTTGAATATATCTTCGATTTTTTTCCTTCTCATTATTGTTTATTTATTTGGCCTGTATTCGATTAATAATTACCAATGGTATGTCTCAATTACGCAATATCAACACAAGCAAAACTTGATGGATATCATCCAAAGCCATTTGTGCATTAAAATATTACTGCCGTTATAAAAAATACGACGTTATGAAATTTTTATCGTCACTGTAATTGTCAACTGCGTAAATATTTTTCATTGTCCGGCATTTCTGTGATTTATATGCGCTAGTTTTACTGCATTGTCTTAGTTTATGACGGCTTGAAAGGAAACTGTCAATAACGCAATTTAAATGACAAAAACGAAAATGCAAACAAGTGACAATATTGGCAGAATTAGAGGAAAATATAAGCATAAGTATGCGTATAATTTTTTCATTTAAGAAAATATTTGTGGACCAGCAGAACATTTCATATTATACGACATAGCTGGCCTCGATTCGTCAAAACGTGGTGAGCTGCGAATCGAACAAACAACTGGTATAAATTGCATAAACTGGCATAATCAAATAAATAATGACAAGCGGTTGTGAGATTTAATGCGATTCCTAAATATTTTGTTGTATTGAGTTCAACTGGATAATATTGTGGTTGCTTTCATATGGAACATGTTCGAAAAGAGATCAAATCTTGATTATATAGTGAACTAAGGATCTCTAACTTTTGACTTTATGAGACTTTCCTCTTTAATACTAAAACTATTGAAGTCGCTAATATTCTCCTCCATATAATAAGAGCTAGGAAATTTTTAAGCGTCGTTTTCAAAAGACTTTAGCTTTCCCATATTTTTGTCTCCCACCTTTGTCCTTCATCATTTCCTTCGACTTACCTTGGTGCCTGATATTCGGGCTCTGGTGGTGGCACATGCACATAGACATGCTTGTGTACCACAGGTGGTTGTTGTGGTGGTCCATATACCGGTGGTGGCCCATAGCCGCCGCTGGGCGCCGATGGTTGATAACTGCTGGGTGGTGGGGCGCTGTAGCTGTCACGTGGTGGTTCTGGACGTGCTGTAGCTAAGCCAGCTGCAACCAAAACAAGTAAAACCTGCGGAAGGAGAAGATCAAAGTGAAGGGATGAGCATAATTGGTATCGAAAGTTATTGATTTATAAACGGGGGCGTAAACAAAGAAATAATAGTTTGATTATTTGAAAATTTTGGTTTTAAAGTAGTCGAAAATTTGCTAAATATCTTTATATTTGAGTATCTACCCATCTGCTTAAATAAATTTTTTTCAGTGAAGAAGTATTTTTCTTTGATAAGCGGTTATTCATTCTTATACTATACATATATTCTGGAATATAAAAATATTTTTATCAGTGTTTTGTTACAAATTTTATTTTGTTATAGAGAAAAAAATTATTAAAATTTTTTGTTACATTAATTATTTTTGTTAGTTTAATTATTTTAACTTTTCTTTATAAAAAAATAATTTTTTATGACATTGAAAGTATTTTTTTTACTGTCGAACTATAATTTTTTTTAAATAAATGATATCAGAAAAATTCAAAATACTGTTTTGTTATAAAAAAAACGAGTTTAGTTTGTTTATATAAGTGAAACATTATAAAAATTTTTTAAATTTTTAATCATTTTAACATTAAAAAAAAAAATTATTTATTTCTCGAATCTATGTATTATCCGAGCCTTTTTTTAATTACAAAAAAAAATATGGTATTTACTAACAAATCCGAATTAATTTTATTTGAAAAACAATTTGTACTTACAATTTCAAAAAAAAGAAACAACAACAAAAGTTTTGGAAATTTTAAGAATTTTGAAATTTCAAAAGTGTGATTTTTGTTAAATTAATTAATCTTTTAGGAAACATTTCGTCTTCTTTTATTTTGTTGTTCTTTTCAACCAATAATTAATACATACATATAACGAGATAAAAAAAAGCTTACTATCTTTTTTCTAGAAAATTGGAATATAGCAAGAATGTGTTAATTTATCTTAATTTTTATTAATTTTTTTTTCAAAATTTAAATTTTTAAAATTTATTTGCTTACTTCTAAGCATATTCGTCCTTTTTTGGAAATTTTTATTTTCTTTCATTTCATTTCATTTAGAAAATGAATATTAAATTTTGGTCCAAACAAAGTTTTAGTTTTCTAAAAATTTGTTTTCAAAACTGTTTTTTTTTTACAACGATCAACAAAAAAAAGACAACCTAATTTAGGAGTTACTTCCAAAAAAATCCAAGCTGTGAATTTTTGGAATTTATTTTATTATTCGGAAACATTTTTATCATTTTTTTTTAATTTTGAATTTCTTCCACTATTAAAAAAAATATCGAAAGCAGGAATTGTATTTTTCTAAAAAAAAATCAAAAATATTTTGCTTTCAAAACTGTATTTCTTACACATTCAAAAATAACAACAATATTTCGAAAATAACTTTAAAAATGTCTAAACTGTGAAATTCCGAAATTAATTTTAGTTTGAAATTATTTTCGTCTCTTTTAAAAACATATTTTGCACAGCATTTAGAAAATAAATCGAAGTAAAAATTATTTTTACTAACATTTTTCATACAAATTTCAATATTTTCGACATTTGAAAACTATATTAAAGGAAAAAAATTCTGAAATCTGCTTGTTTTTAAAAAATATAGAAAGAAATAGTTTTATTTTTTTAAAAAATAATTTTCAAAAATATTTTGCTTCCAAAACTGTAACATCAACATTTATAATTTAAAAAATGACCTTAAAAATTCGAAACTATTTTTTGTTCATTTGATCAATTTTTTTCTTTTCTTTGTTTGAAAACATTAAGTTTTTCGAATTTGAAATTTCGAATTTTTGAAATTTAATTTTAAGAATTTTTCATCTGTTCGATAAAAAATCTGTTTTAGGAAATAATTTTAAACATTTACAATCAAATCAAATATTTTATTTTCATTTTCTTTATTTTATAATATTAAGATTTTTCAATTTTTGACATTTTTGGAATTCGAAATTTTGAATATTTGAAATTTAATTTTAAGAATTTTTCATCTGTTCAAAAACAGAACCAACTGGTTTAGGAAATAATTTTAAAAATTTTCAACATGCGTAAGTTTGATATTTAATTTTCTCTTGAAAATTTTGGGGTTTTCTAAAATTTAACACTGTGTTTTCATTTGCTTTATTTTATATTTTAGAATGTTGCAAAATTAAAAATTTATTTCTTTTATTATTATTATTTAAATTTCTTTACGAAATGTTTAAGGTGGTTAAGGTCCTTTTTTAATTTATTCAGTTATTTATTTCAAAACTCTTTTTTGATTATTTATTTATATGTAAGAGGTTTCATAATTGATTGTTAGCTTCTTTTAAAACCAAAATGGGTTTAATGATCATGTCCAGTATTTACAACACACATTAAAAAGTCCTTTATTTTTCTTATTTTCCTTAATAATTCTTTGATCCTTCTATTTTTTTATTATTTCTCTGAATTTATGGTAACTTTTTAATCCATTTGTTATTGAATGTTATTTTTCATTTCTTGAATTTTTTACACACATAAACAATTTTTTATTTTTTTTTTTTTAATATATATTTTGTTTCAAAGTTAAATTTTTCTAAATAACACTTTGCATAGCAACTACAAACTCCTTCCATACACGTACCGCACAAAAACGCTTCATTTTGTTTGAGTTTTTCGAAAACAGTTTTTAGTTTTTTACGGTGTAATTTCAAAGGATGTGCGGCGCTTCGCTACTGCGGAAGTTTAAATCCAATTACAACAAGTACACAATGTCGACAAGAGACCAAATTGACTGTACGGCGCGGCGCGTCTTTCTGCATGATTCTGCTGCGGAGTTTGCCGTTTATATAGGTACGCGTCGCAAAAACCGTTTCGGCAAAGTCAACGCCGACGAAGACACAGCGCAAAAGCAAAGCCAATTGTCTGCGCATGCGTAGAGCATCTGAAATGCGCGCGCGCGCGCACAAGCAATAGGTGAGGGAGGTTGGCACACGGGTGCCGCAGTGTAGGTACACCAGCTTTTGGGTGCAATTGAAGAAGACTTGAAGCGCAGCGCTTTTGCTTTCATTGTTGCCAATGTTATTGTAGCGCGCCGGTTGCTGATTGCTGTTACAGTTGGTGTTTGTGTTGTTATTGGTTTCTCGGTGTTGATTTTGTGGAACGTGTGCGATCACTTTCGGTTTCATTACCTCACCTAAGCGTAAGAAAACTCCAAACTCTCTGCGGCTCCAAAGTTTTTCCAACGCTTAACGTTTTCGCTTCGGCGCGCGCTCTTCGTGCGCATCGCCGCCGCTCTCCACACCGCTACGTCTCAGCGGTGTTATTGTTTTCATTTTCATTTCATTGTTATTAATGTTACTATTATTGTTTCAACTCAGCTGGTGGTGCTGGTGTTGGTCTTGTGGTCTTCTGCGGTTTGCCACCCAAATGATCATCAAGCTCCGAACGTCATTAGCCACGTTTCGTTGCTCTCTTATTTGCTTTTATTTTACATTACAATTTTATTTCCCTCATTTCGTTTGTGTGCGCTCAATTGCTGTCTTTCGCTTCGTTACTTTACTTATTTATTTATTTTTGTTTCTGCACTTCGCTTATTCCAACTGAATTTCATGAATTTCATCTGCAGCTGCAACATCTTCGTCATGCGCCGCAATCTCATCATGCCAAATGTTGCACACTCCACACTCTTACAGCTGGCTGTTCGAGCTGTTGTCTGCTTACTGCTTCGCTGGCGCGTCTCGTGATCGCTCTCATTAGACCAAATGCCGCAAAGTCGCAGCGGCATGCCGTCAAATCGCCAGCAAACATTACGTTCGTTCAGTCAAACAGATGCTGGCTTTTTGGCAACAACGTTCATTGTCAGCACGATCGCTCGCACTTTCGCTTGGTTGAAGATCACTCACACTCAAATGGTCAGACATTAGCAACAGTTGGATTCATAAAGCGTGATTCTGAGTAGGATTTTGGGGCATATTTGACTGTGTGGACAGCGGTTTGGATGAATTTTTGTCAATGTTATGCCTTAATATGTTGGTGATCTTTTTCTGAATGAGTACTTGAGAATTTATATTAAAAAAAGATCATATTTTGTGCGTACGAAATCACCTATCTGGGTTCAACAAGTATATTTTATTCTCAAAGTGACTGCGCGGTACTCATTACTATATATAATACTATTGAAGCTGGCGTTACTTTTAGGGACTAGACTGAGGTGCTTCTCTAAATTGTTTTATTTGTAAGGCTTGATGTTTGAAAATCCCGGTCCATGACGGAGGCTATCAGAAAAAAATGCTTTTCCCGTGGTGACGCCTGCCCTCATAACTCAGTAAGGGGTAGTCACTCACAAAATTTTCTTAGAGCAAACTATATGTTCATAACATACATATGTTTTTGTTGTATTCAGTTATTTGACTGACTTGCCACTACCTTATTCGTCCAACAAATGAAATCAGATAAGATTTCATGGAAAAAAATCTTTCCAAAACCGCTGATCGTGGAGTAGCTCCACTGAGGTTCAGATACCGAGACAACTACCATATCTTATGTCTAAAATTCAGATAATAGAAAGAAATAGCCAAAAGATGAAAAAAGTTAGCAGATTGATATATTTGAGGCCATGAAACATCCCACTTAGACAGCTTAGAGACGACTGTCCGTTATGCTGACCATAACTTATGGATCAAAAAGGCCTTCGCAAATCGATAAAGCGCCTTGAGCTTGCCTCAAGTTTATTGTAGTGGCTTATATCAACCCCTGCCAATTCGTCTGGTTTGTTGAAAGCTTAACATTTGGGTTTGGCGAAAATTGGACAGTAAAGTAAAAAGTTGATTGATATTTCCACCTCAACTTCCACGCAATTTTCAATTTTCCTCCAAAGTCTTTAGATTCGTCCTGTGGTGCCAATAGGATAGAACTTAAGTATAACCTAGGGGCTAGAAGTAACTACGAGATATTCAATAGACCTTTCACGACCCGTAAAAACTTGGTGAGCTCACGCAAGGTTCATAGATCCATAAACAGAACGCAAGAGGAGAAGTTTCGTTTCGGGTAACGATGCTCCTTCTTGTCTTTCAAAGTTATCGGGTTATCAGTTTTCAATATCGTTGAACCTTGGTGCCGCTTCTGTCAATGGCTCCTTACCAAAGATGTTTTACCCCTCCTGCGATCGCTGTCATTTCGAAGCAGTTTGGACATCGTTGGATTCCAAACCGTCGTTTAGCTATCCACTATTACTTTTCGCCTCATTGAGACAAGTTGATCAATAATTATGAGAACTTTCCCAGTCTGTACGACCGAACTGCCGCAACTGGGTGAATTTTTACCCTTTTCTTTGTAAAATAAAACTGATTATGGATGAGTATCCCTGCCTAATTTTAATTATATATATATATTTTATTTACTATATTGCGACAATTATCATGAGTTCTGAGGACTGGACAACGATGCTACGGTCGTCCTCATCGTCTTCAAAGTCTACTGCGATCTTTTAACTTTGAACAGACTTTTGAACAAACCCACTTTTAACAGAGTTTTGACATATATACATACGTCATTAACCTTTTGTCCAACACGTTCTTATATAGCTTTAGAATACCACCAGCTCTTTTGTAAATCCGAAAATTTTTATCCAGCTTCTTTGTTTTTTTTGTCTTAATGTCTAAAGCAGGGCACCAGGGAAACAATGGAGCATCTCTTGTGCACTTGTCCCGCATTGGCAAGACTACGCTGTAAGCATCTGGGATCCCCATGGTATGATACTCTGGAGGTATCGATAGTAAAGCCGCAGAGTCTGTTAACAATCGCGTCAAGCGCAGGCATCCCAAAGGATGACTACTCCTCTTGGACCTATCAACTGAACTCTATCTGGTATCACAAAAAACCAAAACCACAAGTCTTTATGTGGCTTATTGGCCTGCCAGATTAACCTAACTTAAACGTACTATGTCACTAGAAATGCTCTATCTCATTAAAAGTGGCGCCCATCTGAAGCTATAAAATTTTCCCATCTTTTAACCTGCATCAAGCCCATTTCATGTATCTTGTTCTGATGGGAATCCTATCCATTGAAGGCGTTTTGCATTGACCGAATGAAATGATAGTTAGACAGGGAAAGGCCTGACTGTAATGCAAAACTTCTCATACGCTGTTTGCCCAAATAGTTTTTAACCGATTTTGCAACATGAGGTTCAACTTTGTCATGATGGAAAATTATTTCTTCGATCTACTAGCAAGTTCCGCGAGTTCTATTCCACTCACTCGCTTCAAGTTTGTTGAGTTATTGCCGGCAGCGTTCCCTTTTAAGAGTTTCGATCGTTTTTAGAAGCTTTACCGCGCGATCTTCGGACCCTATAAAATACAGAGCATTACCACGCCATCATGAATATTCGCTTTTGCTGTTGAATTGGCTGGTTGCTCAGATTTCATGTGTGATTTTTTTAGTTTAGGGTTGTCTTAATGAAACCATTTTTCATTGACCATCACAAATCGATGAAAAAATTACTTCACAGGAATATATTTATAGATCCAATAAAAAAATTCACCCTCACAAAAGAGAATTTAATTTGTGCCCTAAGCATTTATCATGACATAACTGAAGCTATTCGAAGTATATCAAATGAGTTTGTGGGAGAAAAATCGAGTATTCAAAATAGAGTAAGCTAGTCAAGACACAGGAGCACTAATGGCAAACTTAAAGCGGTCCAAAAACCTTCCTTATCGACTTTACTTACCTCGTTTTCGTTCTAACAAAATTTGTTAATATCAGCTAACATGAATAGAATTAATTTTTTGAGTAAAAAAAATTAAACTTTATAAAGTGGTCAACTTTTCGACCCTTCAAAATTTCGTCAACAAAAAGAGAAGGGTTATTGCTGGCACTTTTGTATCCGATACCTTTACTAAATGGTTACCTAATACTCGTGCTCTCTATCGCAAAGTGTCAAAATGTCAATTAGTGACCAAGTAGACCACATCAAGCGCGTAGATCGTGGGAATCTATCAAAGCTTGTAATGTGTTCGTAGCCGCGAAGGCATATTTCCTCGCGCACTTATGCAATTGCTCGTTATCGGAAAGCAAAGGCTAACAATATTTTTCAAAGCACAAAAACAAAAACACTTGAAACTATGCTCATCGTTAACTGTAACCCAAATAAGAAACACAAAAACATAAGGTAAAAAATTAAAACACTTTCACCAAAAAATAAAATCATATTTTTATTTTTTTATATTTTTGTTTTATTTCTCTCGACACAAAATCTGTAACAAGAAATCTTCAATCAAATCATTTTGTGTATTGGAATGTCAAATGTAATGGCATTTTTAAGTGGCAACATTGACAATGCGGATGTGTGCGTGTGATGATGCAACATGTGGTTACAACATGCTCTGCAATGAGACTACACGTTTCTCATTGTAGAGCAAAATGAAATCAAAAATAAATAAATAAAAATTGTATTAGAAAAAGGAAAGCGAAGAAAGACAACAGCAAACGAAAACGTTTTAAATCGGTCAGCTTAAGTCCGAAGAGTCAATATTTCAGCATTCTATGCAAATGTGGAGCGGAAAAGATCCCTCAAGCTTGACTTAAAAGCTTTTTACGTGAATTGCCCTTTATATTGCGGAATTAGACAACTAAAGGAAATATTAAGCATCAAAAATCGCTTTTTTGTCTTTCAAAATGCAATATAGTTGTCACAATGATAGGTCTATAATTATAGATCACATGACGTCCTTGCAGTATCTGTAAGAGCACAACATCAATAGTTTCCAGGGCAAGAGCAGATTTTGGACGAACTTTACGCAAACTGTCTTGAACCGATGCTCAACCTCGTTTAGATTCACCATATCATCGATGAACCCTGGTCCTTGATGAAGCTTCCTCACCAAAAATTAGATTACGGTCATCGATGCGCTGAGTCCATGTCGAAATTTGTAAAAAAAGAATCACTCGAAAACATTCGGATTTTAATTAAATTTTTTGGACCGAGGCGAATATTTTAAGTTACTGTAAACAACAGAAATAACGCTCGTATGTCAAAATGTTCTGAGTATACATACCATCACAAATGCCAAACGATAAAGTTGTGAGTTACCAGATTCCAACACTAGGGTTGCCAAACTCCGAAAAACAAAAGACAACGTTCGTATTTTGTGTGCTTTGTATGCCTCTTATGAGCAACGATAATCAGCAACAGGTATACAATTTTCCAAAATAAAAACAGTTGCATATTTTTTGGAATACAATGGATATTGTTCGAAAATTTTTTCTGACACAGTGTTAATAATAATTATTTTTTCTACTTATTTTTTTTATAATTTTTCTTTAATATTTGTTTTTTAAAATTTGTTTATAATTTATTTTTCTACTTATATTTTTATATAGGTATATATATGTTTTTTTTTTAATTTGTTCACTATTTTTTAAATTTTTGTTTCAATTTTTTTATTCTTTCATAACTTTTATGATTTTTTTTATTTTTTTATAATTATTTTTTTTATTCAATATTTTTTTATATATTTTTTTCAATATTATTTTTTTTTTTATGTACTTTTTTTTTTATATATGTATATATATACTTTTTTTTTGTTTATGGCAACTCTCGCGCTCGAAAGTGCAGTGCATCGGCATAACGCTGCAGTGGAGGTGCCAATTTACGCATTACGCAAGCGCACCCCATGCGGCGCAATTCCGCGGCAACCGATAGCGATCAATGCGCGCCGAGCGCAGTCACTGCAACAACAACAATAACGACAGCAAGAAATTTATTTTTTCTCTTACGCACTTATTTATTTTTCGCCTTCTTCCTACAGTCACCACACGACAGTTGTTATTGACATTAAAAAATCGCCCGACCAACTGCAGGCCAGCCAGAAAACGCAACAAAAACCAAGCGCAGATGGCAAAGCAGGCACTCAAAGCTGAATAAAGCTAAGGTAAGGCTATCGGCAGCAGGCACGAAAATAGCCACAATCGAAGCAAGCAACAACAAAATGCGAGCAAAATGAAGTGGCAACAGTCAAATCACAGACGTATGATCGCATTTGCAATCGCTGTTTTTATGACCACATTGTTGTTGTTACTGTTATTGTTGCTTTTGCCATTGCTCTTCTTGTTTCTGTTGTTGTACTGGCCAAAGTGGCCAGTCGTGTGCACAATGCGATGGGAAAATGCCACTGACGCTGGCGAAGAAGCTGCAATATGTTGCTGCTTAAGCAGCAGCAGCTGACTGCCACAAGTGCATCTCGCTTTGCAACAACAACAACGGCAACAACCAATGCACTAAGCATGCTCAGTCAGCAGCCAATGTTCGTCTTTTACAATCACTTTGAACTACTTTGCGTTTAAATAACTGCCGCGGAAGACTGGAAAAAATAAACCAATTCACTATGAATATAAAATATTAACCGTTATGTCAGGTTGGAAAATATCGACATAATTTTGTGGCAAGAAGCAGAGCTTACGTTCCTTTACCGGGTTGTACTGCAGTTTGCTTCCGCGCTATGCGTACTGAGTAACGCTAAAACAGTCATTAGACTTAGGCAAGCTGGGTATAGAGCGGCCCCGGGCAGGGACACTTTGAAATCCTCCACTACTTCCATTCCATTCTTTACATTCTAGACTACAGCATCGCAAAACTCTCTGCTCACACACTTATGACTGATGTGTGGACTGGGAGAAGTCGCTGGAGTAGAAGGGCAGTGAGCTTTTTGACGGATGAATCGTAATACGGAGGGAGGAGGTGGAATTTTCTGTCTGGAGCTCTCCATGAACTATAGTTTGAGACTTCCTGACTATTGTAGCGAATTTCGAGCAGAGGTTGCTGCCATCAAGGTAACGCCAAATCTAATGTTCCGAAGTGTAGACTCCTTCATGCATTCGAGTCCGTAGTCCGATCCGCACTAGCGCTGGACCTGTGGACATCCAATGAGCTTGGCTGGTTCTAGTCGACCCAAAACTTGTACGACTGCGGAGTCCTTCTGGTCCTTCGAACTACTTGCACTTAGCAAAGTCAATCTTACAGCGTTGTAGGGGTTCCGACTGGGCACTGTTACACAAGCGGTATGCCGTTGAGGGCGAGTCAAATGTCATTTTCTCCTTCATTGCCCGGTCTTTACCAAACTGAGATTGAAAATATCGGCAGACACGCCCTTGGAGAGTCTAGCGAAGTGTGTGGTTGGGTTGATATTAATAAATTTTTGGTCAGCTCAAAATGCTTTGTAGATCTATAAGGTAAAGTACTCTAAAGAGTTTTAGGGTAACACAAAGGCAAATATATGTTAAAGTGAGCTCCAATGAGTTTGGGTTAACCCTACGACCTAACTTAACTCAACCTAAAATCGTTCAACGGATACACAGACCCAACTCTAAGTGAACTCGTCCACAGTACCACAATATGTTAGTCTCATTAAATTTTCTTTCCACTTTTTAGCAACGATATCCAATAAAATAACTTTGATAATAATTTCAAAAAACTTCTTGAGTTTCTTCTTATGTACTAACGAATTGAAGTCCATCTGAAATTTGTTAAGAATACTTTTTGTGATCCCAACTAGTTCGAGTTGATGGTTATAAATGCGAGATAAACCGTTCTTATTCGTAAATCTCGAAAAAGTGATAATGTAGCTAGACTTCATACGATTTACCACGTCCTGGTTGACCGAGGCTCGCCAAAGCTCGTGAAGTCCATACAATCAGAAGCGTAAAACTAGATTTTTTTCTTCACAATCGATCTGTAGACGTACAGCTATTCAATATAAAATTATATCTAATAGCGACCCTTCTTGACGTAATGCTAGCTTGCCAAGCAATAAAATCGGAGGAACCTTATTTTTGTTTATATAGAAAAATCGGAGGGACTTTTATGGTACTTTTATGAGCCGTAACATTTTTTGAACTCCGAAAGAGGAAGCAGAAGAAAAAGACAAAAATATATATTATGAGGTCATTGGTACCCATTTGATCTTATAAGGGTTAATAAAAGAAGAATCGGAAAAATAAATTCGATTTACACACGCACCACAGTTGCAACTGCTTCAGCTACAGCTGCTACAAGTGCGACGATTTTGTGCATTCATATTTTGGTCAAGTTGTCGGTCGCACTACAGCATATTGTACAACAATAAAAACAACAACAACGAAGTAGTTGTAAATACGCGAAGCAGTCGATAAATGCTTAAGCGCGGCAGCAGCTGCAACAACAGTAGCAAAAACGCAAGAAACACACGCCGCTTGCCACATTCCGCCTGCAGCACGCCGCTGTCGATGATTTGAAATTGTAACGAAACAGCAACAAAAACAAAAGCAAAACTTTTAAGAGGCAAAAACTACGTCGTTAAGTGCTTGTTGTTGTTGTTTTTGTTGCTGCTAACATTATTACGCATACATACATACGTGTGTATGTGTGCAACAGCACCAGTTGCTGTTGATTGCTGCACTTGAGGGCAACATTTGCCACTGCCACTAATGGCGGCACATGCAACGGCATGCACAATGAGAGCAACTGAATTCAAGTGCGTTATGTTGCAACAGCCACCATGCCACAGACGCCGTAAACCATGCTGCACGGCACGGCACTGTCAACAGCCAAGCGCAGGCGAACGCTCGAGCAACAATTGCAATTGTAACAGCAATAAAATTGCATCAATATCGTGCCGGCAGCGTAATGTTGGCGACATTAGACATAAAAAATTAGTGGCAAAAGAGTGTCAACAGCTTTGCTGGCGGACAGGAGTGTCGAGGCGGAGGCAAACGCGGTGAACGCAGACACAAAGACGTCATCTATTTGCGTAATCACCAAGCGAAGTTAGCTCCAGGCTGGAGGTGGTGTTGTAGTAAACGCAGTCTGTTGGCAGATTTATGTTTCCAAATTTCCCATCGGAGAGAAATGAACCAATAAATGTCTAAAATGTTGTACCATTATATTTTAGTCGTATCCTCTATGTGGATGAAAAGAGGTCTGCATTGAAATAATTAAACTTTTGGGCAGGCAATTATGAACGTCACCTGAGCATTCACTACGTAAAGGTGTATTATTTTGAATCTAGGCTGGGTTTACGCTTTTCAGTAACGAAATCACTGAATCTCTCGGGACACATCTATTTAATTGAACTATAGTCTTTTATATTCACTATGTATCTTCTTCCAGCGGTCCAAGTGTAGACAGGAACATATAGCATGATGATATGTGACTTGAAGAATTTGGTCTTTTTTCGTCGAAAGAGGATTTTGTTGCTCACTTGTCTACTCAGTCCGAAGTGGCACCTATTGGCAAGAGTTATTCTGCGTTGGATTTCGTACTGACGTTGTTGTTGGTGTTAATACTGGTTCTAAGATAGACGAAATTATCTACGACTTTGAAGTTATAACTGTCAACAGTGTCGTGGGAGCCAAGTCGCGACCACGACGACTGTTTGTTTGGTGACAGGAGATATTTCGTCTTGCCGTCGTTCACTATCAGACTCATTTGCTTCGGTTCTTTGTCCAACGTGGCGAAAGCAGAACTATCGGCGCGGTTGTTCTAACCAATGATATCGATGTCAACAGCGAAGCCACCAGTATTACATATTCTAAAATACGTAGGGCTAGTGCCCCTTTTTTCACAAATAGGATTTGGAATCTGAGCTCAACCCTGCTTCAAAAAAGTATCTAGAGGCAGAAAAGTCTTGGGCTCTATAGAACCACTCACAGTTAGTTCACAGCTCAAAATACTACCTTGGGCATTGTAGATTTACAATACATTTAAATTTTAAGACTGCCTTCCACAAATCGTTTTACGACCTAGTCTGTCCTCAAGCGCTCATAATTTAGTTCTTCGTCGGATGATGAGAGTTACTGTACTCATGTTATGCACACTTTTGGCATTAGTGTGTCAACCGTATAGTTTTTAGAGCTGCCCACACAGTGACTATCGATTATTAGGACTATTGACTCTTCACTGTATGACGTCCAGATGTCATCTGGCTTCTGAAGATACCCAATATTATGCACTGACTGTGTTATATTTTCTTAAGCCGATACGCTTGTTCTATAGTCTCGATATCATTACAAAAGAATTTCCAAGAATTTTGTTTGCTTTTCTTATCTCTTTTTTATATGATCTTTGAAAATTATGGGTTCTGAAGGAGCTGTTCTGTTGCCATGCGGTTAATTAGCTTTGCTATGATCGAGATTAATTTGAAGAATTATTTATTGTTTTATCTGCATCCTATTGAGGGCCACTTAAGCGCTGTTTCTCAGTAGATAATTTTGAGAGTTTGTCTACAAGCTCAGACCCTGATGATCACTCACCTTCACGAGTGCTTTTGACGATACACGAGGGCTACATGCGATTTGCCATTTCCTTTTCCGAAGTTAGAAGGTCTGCAGCATCGTAGTGTGACCTGTTGGCCATAATTGTCATCCTTTTGCATCCATAATTAATCTTTAACGACATGGTTTGCTGGTTGCCAAAATATTCAACAGCAAGCACAAGACCTAATTGGGTAATGCTTTTGAGAACTCTAAGATGCTAAGACTCACTATGACTTATTTTCAGAGTTCTTTTAAAATCAACACACTACCTTGTGAGATCTTATATGATCTCACAGACTCTCTATGTCTTCAAGTTGTTAATTGAATTATCCGGTTTATGAAAACCACCAACGGTAAATAAGTCGAATCTGCCGGAAGAATTGCTTACTATGACATTTAAGAGATCTTAAAATATATTAAGCGGACATCTCCACTGGTCGCGCATCTGCGTTCTGAACATTTTTTGATTTTTATTAAGGACAATCTATTAAGCGGACAGAAAGGTCCGCTTTTGGGTGATTCCACTGTACCTAATTTATAGGGTCTTCAACGTCTCCTTTCGGGTGTTACAAACTTTGTTGCAAACTTAATATTTTCATTGTGTAATAAATCCAAGGCCAAACCTAAAACAAATAAGTTTTGAAAAATGTTGTTTAACGTTTTATCTTGTTAATAACTTAAATCGGTTCACATGTCGGCTAATCCCCTAATAACTAAATTAATGATTTTCGACTTTCTTTTTTGTTGTAATCGAAACGAAATTTCCTCTAATGATGAATGTTGAGTACATCTCCAACATTTTTATTATAAAGTTTCGATTGCTTTTGTGTATACCATAAGCATATACATACATATAGATACATATACTATATAGTGCATGCTTTTGATGCTATCGCCAGCTGCTGTTGTCTGGAGGAAGTCAAATCTCTGCATTCACCCATACATTTCTGGATGCACAAAAAATAAGGTGACATTTGAATTTAAACTGCGCGCGTCGAAGAATTTGGAGAATTATTTTTTTTTTAGCTTGGTAGTACTGTCAGTCACATTTATGTCAAATTTCATGTCAAAATATTCATTAGTGTTTGAGATACGTGTCGTTTTGTGAGCTGCTAAACGTGAGTTTCTCGTTTATGCGATGTCGAAATTTGTTGAGCAATGAATTTGCATTAAATTTTGTTTATGGAATCAATTTTCTGCTGCGGATATGTTGAGGATGGTACAGAAAGCCTTTGGTGATAAGGCTATGTCTAAAAAAATGTTTCAAGTGGTATAGTGAGTTCCAAGCCGGCCGTAAACGTGCCGAAGTCGAAGAGCGTCCAGGGCGACCATCAACCTCAACCGACGAAGCTCACGTTCAACAAATCAAAGATTTGGTGTTGAAAACCCGTCGATTAACAATTAGAGACCTTGCTGATCAAGTTGGCATATCGAAAGGCTCAGCCAATACCATTTTTAAGGATGTTTGGGCCTCAAGCGCGTCAAATCTCGACTGGTGCCGAAAACATTGAATTTTTTGGAAAGAAGGCTTCGCGTTGAAGTGTGTGAAACGATGCTTTCCGACTACCAGGGTGTCATGAAATGCATTATAACTGGCGATGAGACTTGGATCTATGCTTACGACCCCGAAACAACCGATCAATCGAACGAATATCGTGCCAAAAGAGCGCCGAGGCCAAAAAAATCGCGCCAAAGTCGCTCAAAAATCAAGGTCATGTTGACTGTTTTCTTCAATTATCGTGGTGTTGTGCATTATGAATTCCTTACAATCGGTCAAACCCATATCGTTCCGCAACCACCATATTCACCTGATCTGGCGCCAAGCGACTTCTGGCTGTTCACCAAGCTTAAAAGACCGCTCCAGGGGCACCGTTTTTATACATTAGAGGAGATTCAAGCCGCAGCGAAGACGGAAGTGAAGGCCATCCCGGAAAGTGACTACAACCAGTGTTTCGAAGATTGGAAGATCCGTTGTCATAAGTGCATTGCATCGGTAGGGGATTACTTTGAAGGGGCTGAAATTGATTTGGAAGAATAAATAAGGAATTTTCAAAATAAATACAATGTCACCTTATTTTTTGGGCACGGTAGTATATACTCTCAGAAACCTATACTCGTATAAGTAACAAATACAAATCATGAACACTAATTTCTATGTTTGTGTGGTCATAATTAAAGCTTGTTTGTTTGTACTGTTGCAACAAAACAACACAACGTGCAACATTGTACATTACAACGATTTGCTTACTTGACGCGCTGTGACCGTTGTAATGATGGCGATGACGTCCGCAAATCAAAGGTCTGCCCTTACAAATAGCTACACGTTTATGTACATATATTTATATATACAACATGCACACATATACACATACATATGTATTTGTATATAAACATACAAGTAAACTGCCGGCCGCTCAACCCAATTCAAACGTAACCCGGTGTGACTATTAAAACTGGACAGCGGGCGCTGATGACGGCTAAGGCAGTAAATACTGCCAACAACAACAGCAAAAACAACACCAGCAACATATGGTCAACATTGTAAACATTAATGAGCGAGTGTTGCGACTTGCACGTAGCGGCGAAGATAAACGAAATTACATGCGTCGCCATGTTACATGAGTTTACAGTTATATAGATATAAGTACATATATACTATATGCCTGTGTGTATGTAAGCGGCTATTTTATGAGCGCTTGCAGCCTCATTGGGCCTAGTACCAACGTAATTTTAGAGGAAGGCAGCGCGAATCGGAATTAACATGCTCACTGCAGTTCATTTGCTTACATTTTCATTTCACATTCATTTCAGCGCAAGCAAATATAACCATCAATTATGCAGTATATAGACCTCACCTCATAATACATATGTATATAGTATACATATACATATATATATATAGTATACATATACATATGTATATACATAAGTATTATGTTATAAAATGCCTTTAAAAATATCTATTTCACATCTAATGGCTTTCTGGTTTTATATGTGCCATAATTTTCTTTCACTGCCCAGCCATTAAGCCTCGTCAGCCGGTGTTATTTTGGTAAATTGAAGGTCATCTCAATTGCTGTTTATGTGTATGTTTATGCGCTCATTACTTACATAGCGAGCGTTTACTTGGAATTTTAGTTTACTTTACTATATTTAATTTTAGTGCACTTGAACTTTTCAGTTCATAAAATTTTAGCCTAGAAGTTAGTAACTCTGATATGCTTGCCCACTAACCCTTTGAACTGACTAAATTCGCATGCGATTAAAGTTAGGCACATGCCTTTTATAAATCATAAATCAGTTTCGGTAGTTTAGAGGTTACGCATGATCACTAAGTTAAATTTTTTATGCGAAATTAAATTTCAGGCTCATTATTTCAGTAAAAAAAATTTATTATTATTAGTTTTTATTAAATTAAATAAGTTGGTGTGAAATATACTTGAGATAGAGCACTCTAATGTAGTAATGGGAATTTTCGGAAATTTCCAAACAGGTGGCAGCTACGATCAGAAACTGCAAATAATACTAAAAGCTGCGAACTACCCTCTATTAATTGTTGGACTTTCCGAGAATTTTTTTATATCAAAAAATTGTCTGTATGACAGTTATGTTGACAGATAACGATGCTTGTCAAATACTTTAAAAACTATCACGGAAAAATGTCAAAATGTTGCACAAATATAGCGGGTATACCATACCAAATCGACCACTGCTGAACCCGAGATTTTGCTGAAACTTATCAAACCTTTTCTACCCTTTGAAAAACATTTTTGAGAATTTTTTCAAAATTTTTTGTCCAACTTCAAAAAAGTTATGAATTTTTCAAGTAAAATGGCTTTTTTATTTTCAAATAGCCATAACTTTTGTAGAAATTGACTTTTGGGAACTTTTTTTTTTTTAATTTTTGTTTTTGAATGAACTTTTCGAAAAAATACACGAAAAAAATTTAACACGATGAATTATATAAAATAATTGGTTTTTTTTTAAGTAAAATCGTCATTTTTTGAAAGTTCGCCATTTTTTTTTCCTCAAAAAAAACTTCAATTAATTTGACAACTAGCTCTGCTAATCCCGTAGTGAGCCGATTTTTTTTTATTTATTTAAAAAAAAAAATTGTCAAATTTTCAAAAAAAAAAAAATTTTTTTTTTAAGTTTATCTCCTTGTTGGCCGCGGCTACGTCTCAGATGGTCCATCCGTTGAGCCCGATTTTCAATAACTCGTTCAAGCATTTCGACTGGTAAATGGCGATTATTGAGTATTTGGATAACCCGTTATTTTTAGATCGAGAATCAGTAAAGGCAAGTTTTGATACTCTGTTCTGATGTGAACCGTATTATAGCGAGGGTGTTCTACATCGACCGGAACAAAGCGTAGTCAGAGGGGATAAAATCTAGACTTTTTTATAAATAATTTTTAACCAACTTGTATCATGAATTACTGCGAAATGGGAACGAGTAGGAGCTCCGTTGGCTTTTAGAGGTTCACTACAGGATTGCTAGACCACGAACCAGCTTAACAAGCATTGGTCAACTAGCAGTATCTGTACATTCACAAGGTCCTTCTGAGTCGGAATAAATTATAAAAGGTCTAGGTCTAGCCCACCTGGCAATGATCGTCGGAATTCGAACTGAACACTGTCCTATCGGGACCCATGCGGGAACATTGCACTTCATACAAGATGCAAGCCAACTCAGCTGTTTAAAAGAAAATT
Organism: Bactrocera zonata; assembly: GCA_037783105.1. NCBI lineage: Eukaryota > Metazoa > Arthropoda > Insecta > Diptera > Tephritidae > Bactrocera > Bactrocera zonata. The sequence goes on along the minus strand of JBAWJQ010001815.1, from coordinate 61,157 downwards.
ATAAAGAATAATTTCAGTTCCTCCACAGAACATTCGAGAATGTCCCGCTTTGCCACATTAAGATAAAAACACCTCAGATCTAATACTTTTAGAAATCTTGGTAAAATAGCGGAAGTAGAAATAAAACCCCTGCTGTTTTGTGTTAGATTAAAGGTGTTTTTTCCGATAGCCTATATTCAATTGCAGGAGATTTTCATTTGTCTTCACAAAGGACTATACATAACAGGCCAAGTGGGATATTCGGCCACATGTTCTCATGATGGAAAATTTTTGTCTCGTATCTAGTACGAAATTTCGGACGTTTTTCGGCAATCGTTCGCTTCAATTTGTTTAGTTGTTGTCGGTAGTGTTCCTCATTAATCGTTTCACTCATAAAACAGCACACCTTCTGATCCCACTAAATATAGAGTATCATGGGTATTCGGAGTTGCCGTTGACATGGCTCGTTAGCCAAGTTTCACATTTGATAGTTCTAGACCCAATATCGTATTATATTGACAACCATTATGTTTTAATTTTAATTAAAACTTTTGTCAGCCGCTGCTCTTATTCGTTTGCTTTTATTTTCGATCTAACAAAATCCCACATATTTTGTACGCAACACTTTGTAATGAGGCACATATTTTAGCGTATTCGCTTGGTATTTAGATAGTGTAGAAAATAATAGCCTAGTTATACAGTCAGTAAGCTTTGGCTGCGCACGCGTATTTCTACCAATTCTGCGGCACCACATGCGGCGCTTTAGGCGAACAGCTGATCTCCCATCTTTCTATTTATGCAGCTCATGCGACCAGCGTGGACGTCGTCATCTTCGCCAAAATTTTTCTACATACTTTTTTCTACGTCCACCTGACATCAAAGTATTCGCGGTTGCTCTTCTATGTACTCACATACCATATATGGACTGTTGTATACATATTCATTGGTTTGAATATGAATTTTCATGCGTGCAACATCAAGCGACACGTACACTAAAAAATATTAATGATTTTGTGGTATTTGATGCAATTAAGTTTTGTATGATTTTTAAGTAAACGTGTGGCAAAAGAACGCTCAAGTCGTGTAAAATTTCGCTGAAGATATTAAACACCTTTGAAGAGCTTTTAGCTAGCGTTCGTTTGTCCTTAGCTTGCGAACACTTTCTGAGAATATGTACTCACTTTATAATATGACTCTATGACAAGTTTACTGTACAAATTTTTTTCCGACCTTTTCACAGTAATCCGAAATCCAATAACCTCATCACAGAATCTCAGCTCTTAGAAACCTTAGTATCTCTCCAATTCAACTACCATGAATACGTCAGATAACGTTAGATATCATTATAAATATCAGGTATTAGCAATGTATCAAGGTCTCTAATGGTGACTTCCAAGAAATGTAATATACAGATAGGTCTTCGCGAGGTGTGGAACGATAAGGAAAACTGTAATAACTTACCTCTTTAACCCAATTCCTGAGGATCCTTACCCGGATCCTCCCCTGGTTCTTTCAATAGTCTGTTAGAAGCGAGTTTGACGAGTTCATCACACAAAAGATTTTGGTTAGAGTAGTTTCCGGCTGGGATTTCGAAATAACTTTTCTGAAGTTTTGTTCATATTCTATTAATTGTTTAATTATTTTGTTAAGTAAACGTAAAAGCTTTTTTCGCAGCACACAAAAAATTTTTTTTTCAGTATTTAGTGGGATGCAACAGCTGCCGCGACACTTACTTACAACTAATTAAGGCATCTATGAAGAAGTAGGTGCTCTGAAGCTTATCCAATGGCATGCGCTCAAACAAGAAATATGTGAAATTGTGTGTGAGCTTATGTAACCGATTTTGCTTTAAATCGCTGGATCTTACTCATGCCATGCCCGACCAAACTGCGTGTTGAACAAATTAGAGTTTAACTTGTGAATGGCAATATGTTGCATAACATACTTGTGTACATTGGTATTAACTTAGCATCTTATAAAACCTAGGATTGGTATGTGGTCTGGGGAAGGAAAGTTATTAATGAAGTTATTCAATGAAAAATATAAAAATGTGGAAAAGTGCAAAATATGGACAACTGACGATACACTCATTCATTATATGTGTATCATTTGTTGATGGTACTTTCAAAACCTCGGACTTTGTTGTACGAAGATACTAAAGTCTTTTTCCAGTTGTTGGGTCACCGATTGCAAACCACTGCTTACTTCAACCATATGTTCTTATATATTTTTTGCTATTTCTACTTCTTCTTATTTGCCTAATATTCAAGGTTAAGCATTAGAAGTCATTCACCTCAATGCAGTTAATAATTGTATTTGCATTGGGCTTGCTTGCGTTTGCTCTGTACACTTTTGCTAACGCTATGTTTCGCTCACGCAATTACACGTATGTTTGTTTGTGCAAATTAGTTAGTCCTATTTAGCATGTACTAAGCTTAATATGTAAGCAGCATATTGCAATGCTGCATTCCCATTTTTACATTTCTCTTTTCTAAAATATATGAAGAAGCAATAGCGTTAAGTAGGTACTTAGTTTATGGACTGTTAGAAGTACATAACATATATGTATGTATATATGAAATAATACAAAGCGGAATTATGTACATATTTAGCGGTATCGAAATATTGTATGGAATATTATTTAAGGAGAAGAATTGTGCAAATAAAGTTAGTCTAATACCTGACCACCTTACAGTGTCGTTACTCGGCCCTTTGCTACAATTTCGCATGTACCTTTCGCTGTTTCGTAAATTTGCGCGGTTATAAAAAAAGCTTTATAGCCCTACATTTTTTGGCGCCCAACGTGGGGCACGAGTAAATTGTTTCGTTGTTCGCATATCTTTCGAAGTTTGGTGGTCAGTATTAGACTGCATCGTGGGACATCATCGTCATTGGATCTTCACCATTGGACATCTTTACCATTGGACACATCAGCATCGATCGCACACAGAACTGCACATCTACTTGTCGCCGCTACGTTTCGCTAGTACCACTTCCTCCAGGTGATATTCGCATATTTGTTTCGCATATATACAATATAATTTCGTTGATACCATTTTGCAATAAATTAACAAATCATTTATTACTCAACTTCTCACTAGAAGGAAAATTGTAATTATTTGAAACAATTTTGAAGTCAATATAAAGCACATAGATAGAATTCCGTTTTACAATGTCTTTGGACGAACTAAAACAACAACGCACCAGCACCAAGAAAAATATCACACGAATTAAAAATATCATCGATGCTAGCTTACGACCAGGCGGAAAAGTTCTTTCAGTAGCGGAATACAAATGTCGTCTAGGCATCCTGGAGTCATACTTCAAGCAGATTCTCTCAATTCAAACGGACATCGAAAGATTGGATGCTGAGGACGGAGGACGTGCTGACCTCGAGGAACTTTACATAACAACTAAATTGGTTATTCAATCGCAACTGGCAGAAGATAACAACGTTTCATTTTCGGATACAACTTGCGTGGTACAATCAAGTTCAAAACTTCCACCACTTAAGCTTCCTACGTTTGATGGCAAGTATTCGAATTATCAAAATTTTATTACCTCGTTCAAACAAATAATTGATCAAGAGTTCAATTTAACAAATATTGAAAAATTCAACCATTTGCGAAATTGTCTCCAAGGGCAAGCCTTAGAAACTGTAAATGCGTTTCAGGTTACAAATGAAAACTACCCAAAGGCGTTAGAGCGCTTGAAGGTACGTTATGACAACAAACCACTAATTTTCTTGGAAGGAATAAGTTCGCTATTTGATTTACCAGCAGTTATGAAACCAAATGGCAGTCAGCTAAGAAGTTTGATTGACAAAGCTTCTGCTATTTATGGTTCTTTGACATCACTGGGTAATGACAGGCAAATTTCTCAAGCAATGCTAATTTACCTAATATTGCAGAAGTCTGATGAACAGACCAACAAAAGGTGGAAGGAGTCGCTAGATTTCAGAACGCTGCCGTCATGGGAGGATTTCATCGCAGTTTTGGAAAGACACTGCCAATATCTGGAGTCACTCGACAACCCGCATGGTAGTACTTCGCCAGCTCAAGGTTTTAACAAACACTCCACTCCGAAATCAAGAAGTCAACCAAAAGGTTACACATTTTCCTGCTCTACCATATCGTGTCAATTTTGTTTTAACAACAACCATAAGATTTTTAATTGTGAACGGTTTAAGTCGCTAAACATAACTCAACGTTTCGATCATGCAAAGAAAATTGGACTTTGCATCAATTGCTTATCAAAGGGACATCAAGTAGCCAATTGTTCATCATCGCACAGGTGCAAGGTTTGTGCACGACAACACCATAGTTTACTTCACCGCGGTTCACCTTCAGGCCAACCAACAACTACTCAACTATTTCCTACACATGAGGCAGCCGTACATACTCATATGAATAATTCATCGTTGGATAATGTAATCCTTGCAACAGCAAAAATTCTCGTTCGTGATTCAACTGGAAGCTATAGATTGGGTACAGCATTGCTAGATTCCTGTTCGCAAGTCAATTTCATCACAGATGATTTTTCGCAAAGGTTGCTGCTGCCAAGAAACAAACAAAACATAGAAATTCAAAGCATCGGTTCGTCATCAACAAATATTAAATTCAAAACTTCAACTAACATCAAGTCTCAAGTCACCGGCTTCGAACTTCCATTAACCTTTTGTATTACATCGCACATTGCTTATCAACCAGATCCGGAAATCAACATTTCAACATGGAATATTCCAAAAAATATAGTACTCGCTGATGATGAATTTCATATACCAAAGAAGATCGACATGTTGCTGGGTACGGAAACGTTTTTCAGTCTGCTATCTATAGGCCAAATCCATCTTGCGTCTAATTTACCTATCTTGCAAAAAACGCTCTTAGGCTGGATCGTTTCAGGACGCTATAATACCAGCAGTAACAATATATCTAAGCCATCTTGTTTATTTTTAGCCAATGAATCTTTAGATGCCAAATTGGAAAAGTTGTGGAAATTGGAAGAAGTCACTACCATCCCAGAGCCTTGGACTCGTGAACAACAGATTTGTGATCATTTATACAATACAACCGTGTCAAGAAGACCCTGCGGCAGAATAGTGGTCAAACTCCCTTTCAAGGATGATCCGACGTGCTTGGGTGAGTCATACACTACGGCATTGCGACGTTTCAATGCACAAGAACGTCGATTAGCCAAATCACCACAATTGACAGCACAGTACGTTGAGTTTATGAACGACTACGAGAGTCTGGGTCATATGAGCATCGTAAGGAATCCGAATCTGAGCGAACCGCATTATTTTATACCACATCATTGCGTTCTTAAACCAACAAGTACAACAACAAGGCTTAGAGTCGTATTTGACGCCTCCTGTCGAACTACATCCCAAAAATCACTGAACGATATTCAGATTGTTGGTCCTACAATCCAATGCGAACTTTTTATTCTTCTTCTTCGTTTTCGATTCAATAGGTTCGCACTCACTGCGGACATAGTCAAGATGTATCGGCAAGTATTACTGCACGAAGATGATCGAAAGTTCCAGTACATTCTGTGGAGGGGTTCACCATCTGAGAACATTCGGACATACCAACTAAATACTGTAACGTATGGAATGGCTGCTGCACCATATCTCGCTATACGGAGTTTGTTGTACCTAGCTGAAGAGCATTCAAAACAATTCCCAATTGGCGCAAAGATCGTGAAGTCATCATTTTACGTAGACGACTTACTGTGTGGTGCTGACAGTCTAACCGAACTTTCACAGATAAAGCAAGAGGTAACACAACTGTTAGAATTAGGAAAGTTTAAATTAACAAAGTGGCATTCTAATCATCATCGATTCAGAGATGACGACTCGTTAAAGGATCTAAACGTAGATTCATCTATCACTAACGCACTTGGACTAAAATGGAACCAAAGTCTTGATTGTTTTATTTTTTCATTTGAAGCAAAACTAGGACTCACTGGTCGTCTTACAAAACGTTCCATCCTATCTGTTGCATCGTCACTTTACGACCCACTCGGTATTTTGGTTCCTGTTGTTATAACTTCAAAAATTTTGTTGCAAGAAATATGGCTACTAAAGTTGGACTGGGATGAATCAGTGCCACAGAATATTGAATGGGCTTGGAAAAGCTTTCTGGATTCCTTATCGGATCTTTCATTAATCAAGGTGCCAAGGCCTTGTTTTTCAGCAGATATGGAGTCTTTTCAGATACATGGATTTTGTGACGCATCGATTCGTGCATATGGTTGCGCAATTTACACTCGTTTTATCAACAAATCCGGCACTGCTACTATTCGCTTACTCACTGCTAAGTCCAGAGTTGCACCCATCAAAAAACAATCGTTACCAAAATTAGAACTTTGTGGCGCTCTTCTCCTCGCTCGTTTATTAGCAAAAATCAAACCAACAATTTCTGATAAATCTTTTAATATTTTTCTTTGGACAGACTCACAAATAGTCTTACATTGGCTGAAGATGCATTCTGCAACACTTTCGACCTTTGTTGGCAATCGAATTTCGGAAATCCAGGACTTAACAAAAGGTGCCCATTGGAGACATGTACCAACTCATTGTAACCCGGCGGATGTTGCGTCTAGAGGATGTACCGTAAAGGAACTTGTTAATTCAATATGGTACACCGGACCGGGGTTTCTATACGGAAACTTAAATAAATGGCCAAAAGTCAGCTGTAATGATATCGACATGGAAGTTGTCGAAAAGGAGAAGCGCAAATCTGCATTTAAATCAATCGTTAGCACCAATTACATTTTGGAAATCGTGAATAAGCGAAGTAACTACTCGAGCAGCCTTCGATTAATAGCTTGGATGTTCCGCTTCATCAATATTTGTAGACATAATACAAAACTTAAAGAATCATCTACTCTCTCACCACAAGAATTGCATCACGCTTTACTTTGCATAATTTGGAACATTCAACATATACATTTTGCTAATGACATTCATCTTTTACAGAAAGGTCTCACGACAAATGGCCCATTGCGTTATTTGAATCCGTTTTTAGAGTATACCGAAGGATTTCAAATACTCAAAGTTGGAGGTCGATTGGAATCAGCAAATATTCCTGAAGAAAGGAAACACCCAATGCTGTTGCCAAGCAAATGCGAATTCGTTGTGCACTACGCTCGCCACCTACATCGGAAACACTACCATGCAGGACCAAAGGCACTCGTAGCATTAATAAGACTTCAGTTTTGGATAGTCAATGCACGCGATTTAGCAAGACGTATCGTCAGATCGTGTACACATTGTATACGTTACAAGCCAAAGTTGATGAATCAGGTAATGGGACAGTTGCCTGTCGAGCGATTGACTCCATCTCGCCCCTTTGCGCGTTGCGGTATTGACTTCTGCGGACCAGTCAACGTATATTTGCGTATTCGAGGTAAAACACCTTATAAATCGTACATAGCGATCTTTGTTTGTCTAGCGACAAAGGCGGTTCACATCGAACTTGTATCGGACCTTACAACGGACGCATTCTTAGCATCATTAAAGCGGATGATTGGAAGGAGGGGGCTACCCTCTGACATCTTTTGTGACAACGCAACAAATTTTGTGGGCGCTTGCAGCAAACTAGCTGAATTAAAATCATTTTTATTTAATACGGAAAACAAAGATAGAATTGTAAAATACTGTGCTAATGAATTTGTAAATTTTAATTTCATTCCTCCCAGAGCACCTCATTTCGGCGGTATTTGGGAGGCCGCAGTCAAATCCGCTAAGGGTCATCTCAACCGTACCATCAAAAATGCAAGACTCACGGCTGAGGAACTAACAACAGTGTTGGTGGAGATAGAAGCTGTGTTAAATTCTCGGCCACTAACACCATTATCATCGGACCCAAACGATTATGAAGCATTAACTCCAGGGCATTTTATTATTGGTAGCGCACTAAGGGCACTCCCAGAGCGAAGATTGTCAGCTGAAATAAGCAGCTTACACAGATGGAATCAAATCACTAGCATTAAACAGACGTTTTGGAACAGGTGGTCAAATGATTATATTAACGAACTTCAAATACGATCAAAGTGGTTTTCGGAACAGCCAAACATCAACAACAACTCAATGGTTATCATCAATGAAGACAACTTACCACCACAAAAATGGCATATTGGAAGAGTTATAAACTGCATTCCAGGAAAGGACTCTAAAATACGTGTGGTGGACATTCGAACAACGAAGGGAATCATTCGGCGACCAATTCACAAGCTAGCATTACTCACTGTTTGAAATGCCTTTCAACGGGGCCGGGATGTTGGGTCACCGATTGCAAACCACTGCTTACTTCAACCATATGTTCTTATATATTTTTTGCTATTTCTACTTCTTCTTATTTGCCTAATATTCAAGGTTAAGCATTAGAAGTCATTCACCTCAATGCAGTTAATAATTGTATTTGCATTGGGCTTGCTTGCGTTTGCTCTGTACACTTTTGCTAACGCTATGTTTCGCTCACGCAATTACACGTATGTTTGTTTGTGCAAATTAGTTAGTCCTATTTAGCATGTACTAAGCTTAATATGTAAGCAGCATATTGCAATGCTGCATTCCCATTTTTACATTTCTCTTTTCTAAAATATATGAAGAAGCAATAGCGTTAAGTAGGTACTTAGTTTATGGACTGTTAGAAGTACATAACATATATGTATGTATATATGAAATAATACAAAGCGGAATTATGTACATATTTAGCGGTATCGAAATATTGTATGGAATATTATTTAAGGAGAAGAATTGTGCAAATAAAGTTAGTCTAATACCTGACCACCTTACAGTGTCGTTACTCGGCCCTTTGCTACAATTTCGCATGTACCTTTCGCTGTTTCGTAAATTTGCGCGGTTATAAAAAAAGCTTTATAGCCCTACACCAGTAATTCTAACCATTTTTTCTACCTTTCGAGATTGTGTCTAAGTGAAATGGAAAGAAAAATGTTAAACTGTGGCGACTACAGTGTATCTTCTCTTCTAGTTTCTTCAGTCCATTTTAGTCAGTGAAAGCCAATTCATCCATGAGCTCAAGTTTCAGACTATCAACCATTGTAGCATCTTTCAAGAGGAGGTGGCATTAGGAGCTGTATTGAAACGAAATGCAGCTTCCTTCAGAGAAGTGTGTATTTACTACGGAGACCGAACGACTATTATTGACCTTGAGCTGGCTGATTGTAACCTCCATACCATTCAAGTAGTGCATACCCCAATTTCATCCGATTGGAAGCGAGTCGGTTTTCTGACGGCTTCTTATTTCAAGTAAGACTTCATTAGTGTTATTTCAGTAATAGGCTCAGAACCATGTTGAGACAATATCATCGATTCGGAAGTCAGATGAACCGGGCACTCTTTCCTCGTCTACATCCGATTGGAAGCGAGGCGGTTTCCCCATGTATTCTTGGTCCGGACGTTGAACCTTTGAATCTCTAGTGAGCCGTAAAAGTTCCTCCGAACTACTCGCTCTAAGCAAAGTCAATGGGTTTGCTGTGCGGCTAAATATTGTGTCGGATGCTCTTGCCAAAGCTTTATAGATGACACATCTTGTCACTTCTTCCTTTATTGCCAGACTTTTGCAAATTTACCTTTGGCTGGCATTGGCCGAAGTGGCTGGCATTGATATTTTCTGCCTTCATGAATTTATGGAATTCATGATGAGCTCAAAACATTTCATCGACCCATAAAATCGTAAAGGAGTTTTTAGTTAGCACATCAGACAAATATCTCTCCAAGTGAGATCCATCGATTTTTAATCAATCCTTCAACCTAATCTGACCTAACCTAGTCAAAGAAAGTACAAGATGCATCGCATATCCATAAAATCATAGTTGTCATATCTATATCTTCCCGAAGGTCAAGTGAATATCAGAAACAAACCCTTGAAATTAGGAGATCTGAGTGGTTAACGCTTCTACCACTTTTATGAAGTTTTTGTTCTCCGGTTCCTTCCACGATTACTCTCCTCGACTAAAAACGCAGCGACTCGCTATACTTTTTTGACAACAAAATGTGAATTGAATAACCTTAGAGAATGTTGTTGGAAACTTATTAGATCATCCGATTTAAACTTTCACTTTGGAGTTGGAAATTTTTCTGGGTTAGCGAGTTTGGGTTCCTTGCGGAAGATCAGGACTCTGATGGGTGAAAACTAAGCTTTAAAATACGATGACCACTAGGAAAGAGACTTAGATAATATAAATAATAGTTCTCAGGTCTTTTAACCAAATTCACCAGAAATGCTTCAGAAAGAAAAGTTGAGATGAACAAGTGGGTAGATGGGAATGAATAATTTGATTGGCGCACAATCTCGTCTAAAGCTCTCTTTGCCAGATAGCATGTATTCTTCAGAGCTCGCTTTTCTTATCATTCGCTTCTTACTTACTTTTCTTCACTTCGATGCCTTAGAAATTCTTCATGGACCTACAGTTACAAAAAGTTCAAACACTCGATGTTGCACTTCCTTATATTATATAATGTTGTTTTTACATATATTTTCTCCAGATAATTTGGATGGTTTTTTTTTTCTTTTTCTTTCCAAATGAATGCTCATTATACATGTTAGCATTGCTAATTGATTTTAACCTCAATCTCATTATTTTCTAGACATTTCAATTTGTTGTCGATAAGTGTGTTCACTTAAGTATCTTTATTTTAACGAAGCGCTAACCGCCCGTGGGGGCACATACGTAGCAAACGACGCCAAAGAGTTCAAGTTAAAAATGAAATGAAATGCGCTTTTCGGCGTGCCAACCTAATTTTCTTATTTTCCATGCAATTGCATTTCGTCTACAAGTGGCGTCGAGATTTATGTAATGCGTTACATAGCTGCACTCGAAGGAAGGTGGGATTGAGGGCAAGAAGAGCTTCAGCCAGCTTTCTGGTAGTCAATTGTTAGACTTCGACACATTTTCGTTTTGATTAATGCTGGTGATTTCTCTCCCCCTCCAAAAGAAGAAAAAAACTATAAAAACAATTGCAACAATCAAAAAAATCCAAAAGTCAAAGACGCTTGTTCGCCACTTAGCGGCTTGCTGCAGCAAGCTGTAAACTCCAAATTTCCCGCTGCAACTTAGCAGTTGAGAGATTGCATCAAAATTGCAGTTCGTCCAACTTACCGAGTGCCTGAGTGACACACTTGCATACGCACACACTCCTCACTCAGCATACTTTTACAAGTGTATAGAAGTGCTGTCTGTTGCGGCTGCCGTGGCGGCGTTTCCCCTTGGCTGTCACTTTTACCGCGCTGTTGCAACGCGCCATCTCGCAACAGCAGCAGCACGCTTCCCGCGTCAATTGCCACCAGCGCTGTTGGTGGCGTTGGTTTGGCGAGCGTTTACCACACATAGTAGCTTGTGTGCTTGCCGAAGCTGCCTCTTATCGCTGTGATACATCACGTAATTGTTTATGATGAGTTTGGCGCGTCACAGCTGAGATTTCATTACACATTTTACGCCTTCTTCGCGTTTCATTGCACTACCAAATAGATGCGCGTATAATTTTCAGCATATGCACATAAAATGTATTTATGCGTACATAAATTAGAAATGTGTAGATAATGAGACATTTCGAAAATTTTCGTGATTTTTGCAGTCCCGAAATTTCGGGACTACAATTTGTCTTGCTGAAAGCTTTGAATGCAATCATAATATTAGATTGTGAATTGCATGCAACAATTTGAAAAATCTTTCGAGATTTTTGCAGTCCCGAAATTTCGAGATTATTTTCGGCATTACAATATTTTTTTCTGAAAGCTTTGAATGCCATCGTCTTATTAAATTGTAAACTAAATGCAGCAATACGAAAAAATTTCGCGATTTTTGCAGTCCCGAAATTTTAATATTATTTTCGAGTTTAAATTATTTGTTGAAAGCTTTGAATACGGTTAATTTTACCAGGTTTACATAATTTTTCAAAATTAATTAAATTAGATATTGGTAGATAATGAGAGATTTCGGCACTTTATTTGCAAATTATTTCAGGGACCGTAATTGCTTTTTCAGGATTTTTGCAGTCCCGAAATTTCGATATTATTTTCGTGTTTAAATTATTTCTTGAAAGCTTTAAATACGGTAAATTTTATCAAATTTAGATCATTTTACAAAAATTTATCGCGAAGGTCCTTGTTTGAACCCATTGTTTCAAGTCTATGCTGAACCGAACGTTACATTGTTTCAACTTTCTTTAGCAGTAAATATGATAATGCTTTCTTAAATTAGAAAACTGTACACTTTTTTAATTTTACGGGTTTTGCTAGCAGTCCCGAAATTTCGGTACTATTTTCGGGATTTATGTTTTGGTTGCTTATGTTGTTTACGATAGAGAAATGCAACTAAGATATGTAATTACAGATTGAAATTTTCTAGCCTTTGCAACCAAAACTTTTTAATCATTTTACAGAAAGTTGTAATCCCGAAACGACTAATGCTCAAATCTAGTTTTATTTCGGGATTTACTATAAGTAGAATAAATTTTCTTCGCATTCATAAATTTCAAATTATGCTTCTTAAGTATAAATTTTATCGTTTCGGGATTAACATCACGATTCTTCAAATTGCCGTTGAATGTACTTTACTGCAATCGCTAACACTTGTTGCCAAGTTAGACCGCCTGCTGTTGCGATTCATCACTTTCCACATAAATTCAGGTGGCACAGGGCGTTTTCGAAAAGGTGTGAAATTGCTTGGGAACATGCTGCTCTCTCATGACTTATATTGTTGTAGCTTTTATAATTTAGTAATTTTAAAGTTTAAGTTGCAAGTTTGTTTTTTTTAGCATACGAAAATTGTAGTTCTAATAGTAATATTTTCAAATTCGGTTAATTTGTTTTAAATTATGTAGCTAGTTAATGGAAAGAAAGTGGTTTATGTAGGCGACCTTCCAGTAGAAGCACCTTAATTTATTGCAAAATAGAAAATTTCGGTACTTTCGGGAAGTAACTTTTGGTAATAACGCTTAGTTACATACGAAATCATCTTCAAACCAGGTATTTAGACCTAAGTGGTTATGAAACCGCTAAGGAAGTGACGAAAAATTTGGAAGAAGTAGACTCCCTATTCCTTATCTAATTGTCGTAAAAGTTGGCTATTTAATAAAAAAAAGGAGGTTAGGGCACCTCGTTGAGGTCTAAAATAATGATATTCGACACGTAATAAAACAACAAACAACAGTTACTTATATATATATTTAAGTGAATCATTGATTCCCTAGATCACTTTTATTGAAAAACGATCCTTGCTATCTTCATTCATTAATTTGAAACTCAAAATGTGAGCTGTTCTCACAACAGGTATTTGCTCTTTTATGTCTCAAGATGACAATCACCAAAAAGCAAAAAGGAAGGCATTTCAAACTAATATAAACTTATTTGAGAAAAGGTCCGGCTTTCATGCCGCTTTTTATGAATCTTGGATACATCCGGAACTGTATAAATGACTTTGTAGACTTTTCAATTGATTTAACTTGGAGAGGAATCCATCTCAACACTAGAAACGGATCCATCTCACGATTTAATCTCATAATATAAGGAAGCTTCTAAAATAATGTGGCTGAGATAGCTGACAATGCAGGAAACAACATAAAGAAGATCACTATATACGTCGATAGTCAGGCAGGAATTTAGACAATAATCTCATAACGCCTTACATAAGGAATGTTCTTAAAAGTAGGGAGGTAACATATGTTAATACTCTAAAAAGTGGCTGCATATAAACTGGGTTCCAGTCCACAAGTGAGTCCCGGCAAATGAAATAGCTGAGGAGATTGGCAAAAGTACCATCCGTCTAGCAACCAAACCAGTACAGGAAATGCAGAAGTCAATAAAATATAAAAGTAAATAAAATAAAGTCGCTCTCGAAAGGGCTCCAGTGCAGTTCTGGCCTAATGGCTAGTCACAACCTACTAATTTTATATACGAACCGGATAGGCACATGTAATGATGATACATGCAGAGAGTGAACGGAAGTGAGGAGAAGAGAAACACTAGAACACTTCTTATGCTTCTGTCCAGCCTTAACTATTATAGAACCTGACCCAGATATCTAGGTGCTTCGCAGTTCAAGAAACTAGATGAAACGTCAAAATTAGATATGAAGTCGCTCTCAAAGTTCGCAAAAGGCGTTGACATCCTGTACAACGAATACTTAAGCTCAAAGTAAACTGGACCTCCATCTGGCATTACCACGGACCAGTAGGTACGAGTATATGCATGCCGTAAAATCTAGCCAGTATAACCTTATATAATACTTATAAGGAAGTTTTGTTTTTGATTTTGAGTCAAATTTTTCTCTTTCTTGATTGTATAGTAGATATCGGTTGCCAGAAGATCCACCCAAAGTTCAAAAGTCTCCTAGTGTTCGAAGGAAAACGATTTGATCTCCTGGTATTGAACCTAATGACTATAATTGTGCCGAACTTATGAAATGGTGAAAAGATTTTCGCAGCATTGTGAAGCCAGTCAAAACTATTTCGAAAGAAACAAATAAAAAACGACCAAAGTTTGTCGAAATCATAGATCGTGAGACAATATGTAAATTTTATTATTTTAGGTTCATCATAACCGTACAAGGTCTCTCATTCTTTTTCACATTTTTGCAATAAAGTCTTACTAAAATAATTATAATTAAAGTAAGTAAAAAAATAAATTCAATGAGTGAAAAGCTTTCCACTTTGAAATTCGCAATTATTTTTTGATGATTTTTATTTTGAATTGCCCGCAACGAATCGTCTCATTACAAACTACACTCTTCTATTGTTGTGGTCGGTCGGCGAAAAAAACGAAACCTTTAAATTGCTTGTCTCGTAAGAAGCGTTGAAAATCAATTGTGTTTCTTGAATGATTAACCGTCTCGAAGTTACCTTGTACTTAACTATTGCATTACAACCCTTTTGTTCGTACGTCAATCACTTCCACGACGCTTGCTGGAAGCTTGGCTAGTAAATTTGTTTACAGTTATTAAAAATCCATTATTTCTTAACAATGAACCGCTTGTTAAAAGACTAGTCGCATAACAACGAACTTGTCATCATAACACTTTTCTTAAAAATATGTGAATAAATCTTAAAATATTGATTAGGATAAAGTCATTAAAAGATAATAGTAACGTCAACTTGGATTGTAAAGGGTGTTTTAAAAGATCGTTAAAGATAAAGCTGCATAAAATATGGAATTATACGAGGTGTGTTCCAAAGTAAACAGAAATCACACAGGAATTTTTGAATGTAGCGCTCCCTGGGGGCGCCATCTAAATGTCGACTGGCGCGTTAGAATCTACTATCTTTATCGATTGACATTTCATCTATTGTAAATGAAGTTATTGCGTTTTAAGTGTCAGTATGCTTGTGTTATTGGTGCAAAAATGAGCTTCGAACAAAGAGCCAAAATTAGATTTTGTTTTAAAATTGGTGAAACTTTTGCCGAAACGTTTCAATTGATGAAAAAAGTTTATGGCGATGATTGCCTATCCCGTAGCAGAGTGCACGAGTGGTTTCAATGTTTTCAAAGTGGTCGTGAGGACATCAACATGTGGGCCAATCAAAATCCGTGATCACTGGAAATTCTATCGAAACTGTGCGTGAATTCATCAAAAACCAGCCGAAATCGTCATTGAAATTCATGGAAATTCATGGAAATGGAATGGAACACCTCCCAAACATCGATTTATTGCATTTTGACCGAACATTTGGGCTTACGAAAGGTGTGTGCACGGTTTGTTCCGCACAAATTGACTGACGACCAAAAATTGCTCAGAATCCAACATTCGAAGGACGATTATTTGACCAAAAATCACATTTTAACCATTAACCACTCCCCGGGTTTACCTGATATGGCACCGTGCGACTTTTTTCTTTTCGGAAAAATGCATTTGCCCATGAAAGGAAAGCGTTATGCAGACGTGAAGGTCATTCAAAAGGCTCGCACCGGCATACTGGCGGCCATACTGGCCAACGAGCTAAAACACTCTCTTTCGACATGTTTTTGGACCGTGCAAAAAGCTGTTTTAAAGCAGAAGGAGACTATTTTGAACGAAATAAATTGACTTTGCCGACAAAACCATTTATTCTTCCTTACTTTGTAGCGCACCTTGTACATATATAAAACACATGTACATGTACTTAATAAAACAGTTGACACAACCATACTCAGTATAGATTAATTTAAATGGTCAATCCAAAAACGGATGCCACTTGGACAGCTGAGAATGCTGATCCATTGTGACTTATAAATACTCCTAGGTTAGGTTAGGTTATACTGCCCAGCTATCACGCGGTATTATTGGAAAAGATTCTCAAACGTCGACAAAGCACTTTGAGGCTTTCACAAGCCTTTGTTGAAGATTAGACGCTTGGTTTCGCCTAACTCTGCTGGAATTATTGCCAAGATGTATTAATCTCAGTCTTGCTGAACAATTGAAGAAAAAGTGTCTGGGTGCTTCCACTTCAGCTTCTTCCATACAAGAATAGTATTCAGATATTCTCGTATTTCTTATGCATTAGTCCTCCATGAGTCGCCATAATTATTAAAATAAGGTTATGACGCTTTAATTTTTTGATGGCAGTGAAATCACCATAACTTTTGTAGAAGTACAAGTGCCTCATTTTAGATTTTTGCTTGATTTTTCTCTCTTCTTCGCTTGCATTTATCCTCTAAATATTTCTTATATTGTCTTCTCAATGTTCTCTAAATCGGTGTATACTTCTGTAATATTTTGTTAATTTTAGTCAAGAATTTGGTATTGAGCCTTACATTATTTACTGAGAGTCCAGTCAATCGAATCGAATAGCATTTGATGGTAATAGTTGTATTTCTTAATATAATTACTATGAGCCAATGCCTTCCAATAATCTAGTTTTTCTTAAGTAAACACGAACCCAGTTTAAGGGTAAGGGATGTCGCAGGGCTGTTGAGATCCCATTTCCTGAAACTAGGTAAAATTGATTCAGCTTCGATGATAATCAAGCGATAGAGTAGCCAATCAATTTGGGCAAAATAATATTCACGGTGCTTAACATTCCTGCTCATTGAAAACAGAAAAAAATAATAACAAAAACTCTTAAGTTTTGTTAATCTACCACTTCTTTAAGAAATATTCGACAAAGAAGAAGAAGTATGATCTCGAGCAAGAGGCAGTGGGCTAACTAATTACATTTTTTCTCTGTTAAAGGCATCCTTAACCTTCTCCAGAAAAATATAGTGTTTGTAAAGGGTGATTTTTTAAGAGCTTGATAACTTTTTAAAAAAAAAAAACGCATAAAATTTGCAAAATCTCATCGGTTCTTTATTTGAAACGTTAGATTGGTTCATGACATTTACTTTTTGAAGATAATTTCATTTAAATGTTGACCGCGGCTGCGTCTTAGGTGGTCCATTCGGAAAGTCCAATTTTGGGCAACTTTTTCGAGCATTTCGGCCGGAATAGCCCGAATTTCTTCGGAAATGTTGTCTTCCAAAGCTGGAATAGTTGCTGGCTTATTCCTGTAGACTTTAGACTTGACGTAGCCCCACAAAAAATAGTCTAAAGGCGTTAAATCGCATGATCTTGGTGGCCAACTTACGGGTCCATTTCTTGAGATGAATTGTTGTCCGAAGTTTTCCCTCAAAATGGCCATAGAATCGCGAGCTGTGTGGCATGTAGCGCCATCTTGTTGAAACCACATGTCAACCAAGTTCAGTTCTTCCATTTTTGGCAACAAAAAGTTTGTTAGCATCGAACGATAGCGATCGCCATTCACCGTAACGTTGCGTCCAACAGCATCTTTGAAAAAATACGGTCCAATGATTCCACCAGCGTACAAACCACACCAAACAGTGCATTTTTCGGGATGCATGGGCAGTTCTTGAACGGCTTCTGGTTGCTCTTCACCCCAAATGCGGCAATTTTGCTTATTTACGTAGCCATTCAACCAGAAATGAGCCTCATCGCTCATCGGACACGGACGCGAAACACATTTCGAACCGAACACTGATTTTGGTAATAAAATTCAATGATTTGCAAGCGTTGCTCGTTAGTAAGTCTATTCATGATGAAATGTCAAAGCATACTGAGCATCTTTCTCTTTGACACCATGTCTGACATCCCACGTGCTCTGTCAAATACTACTGCATGAAAATCCTAACCTCAAAAAAATCACCCTTTAGTTAGAATGATTCGATTAGAACACATATGCACTGTTTTAATCACTTGTTGTCATTGAATTGACCGTATTGACAAACAGCTTGGATTGTAGACTTTTAGGGTTTCTGAAGAAGGAATTTTCACCAGCAAAATCATTCGCCATAGACAGAAACTGATTACTTGGTGCCAGAATGCTTGATTAATAAGGACTTCCCACCAAGCTCTCGGGGCTTCTAACGAGTCGCTATCGAAGTATGTAGCCTGACATTGTCCTGACGGAAGACAATTCATCTCCTTTTGGTCAGAAATGGGCGCTTATGGTCAGTTGATTTCCTCAGACGGTCCAATTGCTGACACCACAAGCCTGAGTTATATGTTTGGTCGAGTGAAGTAGCTCACATTAGATGATAGCCTGCCAATCCCATGAAATATATAGCAAAAAGATGTATATATTTTTATTAGACCTTATATTTACAATGAATACGAGCAACGACAATTATCTACTGAGCTAAAGCAGTCCAAAATTTTGAAGGTAAAGACAGAAGTTTCCACATAAAAAGCTATAAATTCAAAATTGAGTATCGGGTAAAACATTCAGTAACTTTAAAGAAAGACAAAGAACAGACTTTACTATAGAAATTTCATCGAAATTATCTTCAAAAATAAACATTTGTACGAGCTTTTTGAGTTTTTAGTCAGGTTTCGGTTTCAATTTCTAGATCTATTTTGAACAAGCAGCTTTATGCTTTGCTGTTCTGATGTGAATACTTTTTTCGAATATGTAATTGTTGTCTTAGTCAATAAACTATACGAAATCTCATGAAAATACCTTGCCCAATAAAAAGGTTTTTAATACAAGAACTAGATTCTGACACTTTGTTCGAACTCGCCGGTTCTAACTAGTGATATTTTCTCGGAGAGAAAAGGGCGAGTTCAAAGTTTCAGATATCTCATATTTCAATATCTCAAAAACTGAGGGACTATTTTGCATCGTCAGGCTGATCAATTGCATAGACTTATAGGGTCTCATACGTTTCCTTCTGGGTATTACGAACTTCTTGGCAAACTTAATAACCCTGTACAAGGCATATATATATATAACAGGAAGCGGAAGACTATTGGTCCTTTAACTAAACGGAAGCACAGTATTCGAGTTGCACAAGAGATTGACGATGGGCAATACGTCAAATACGCTCCTCCTTAATTCAAATTGATGACTAGGCAAACCATACCCACAAAACAATCACACAGTAATCCATAGTCGCGGAGATCTACTATCAACTAAGTCTACAACTTGTTCAAAGTGTACTCAGTAACTGCACACCAAAATGCTAACCAGTTCAGCCTGTAGGGAAGTAGAGCATTACAGCAGTAAGCGCCGTGTGTGAAGAAAACCAATTTCATAACTGAAGCTTCCTTGTGCACGATAAAACTCTGCACACCACTTTAATTCGATTTTAATCTACAAACGATAGGCTTAAGTCATCACCAAAAAATAAAAATGGTGCCTTCAAATGGTCAACTTGTGAATGCCCAAAAAACTCGCCGAACATCTGGCCAATCCGTCACCAATTGCTTGGTTGCACAAGTGTCTACAGACGCTTCCTCATTTCGAATAAATGTAGTGCAGGCGCGGTAAGATGGCATGGCATTTATAAAAATCGCCTTAGGTGCCACTTTTCAATCAGCGCTTTCATTCTGTACCAGCTTGTATACAACTAATTCGCACATTTGCAACTGTCAACGCCGGAGCCATTGAAGCCAGTCACAGCACTCACCACCAACGCTGCAGAAAATAGTGCCTGCGGCAAGCCTGGAATTCATACAACTGGTGTCATCGTAACTGACTCTTGCCATCGTTCAACACTCTGCTGTGTCTTCCTTAAATTGGCCAATGCGAAAAAGACGCTAAGACGGTTAATGAAATTTCGGATGCATTTATTTACGAACTACATGAATGTTTTGAGTTTAATATCAGTTGAAATGATGTGGGTGGATAAAACAAATTTTTGGTAGGTTGGACTTTCTAGGATAATCTGTAAATATTCAAATTCTACTAAGGACAAGTTTCATTACAAGACATTTGAGTTGGAGACTGTATATTCTAGAGGAAAGTGAAGATTGAGCTCATACCATCCAATTGAGGTCATGCCAATCCTTTCGAATATGAAATATTTCAGACATATTAATTGACGAAATTTCGTTGCAGTCTAGTTCTTTTTCATACAACTTCACCTCCAAATAATATCAAATCCTAGGTAGTTGGGAATGCTGGCCCCATGAACTCAATTGATACTAGAATTTTTGCCGTTTTGATGCTATACCTTAGGACCTTAGATTTTTGCTTTCTCATTTCATCTCATACCATTTGATACTCTGAATTACACTACATATCTACGTTATAGTCTTTGTTGAGAGCCATTCAAGATTTGATACCTGAGTTCCAAGTCTTTTACGATCGATTTTTAATAGAGCTGGTGCAGTGAATGTGGAAAATTCCGTATTCTAGGAAATATTGTTATAAGGCAGGCCCATTTTTAGCGCATGCTCTCCAAAATAACAGTGATAATATTTTGGACCTAGTTCTGTAATAGCTATAGGTCTTATATATACTATTTCTCCTCTTATGTATTTAATAAGTTCATGGTTCTATTCCTGTCAGCCTTAGGCCTTCTGCCTTCTAATCTTATCTACTTTCCTATCTTAAACTTTATTTTAATAGTTCCCAGCAGGCATGGTATTATCTCCGCATCGGATTCGTCTAAAGAGACTCATAGCCTTATCCACTATGCTACCCAAATTATGGACTACTGGAGTTGACAGTCCGGTAAGCTTAAAGCCATCCTACAATTGTTAACTGCGCTGGAACTAATTTGTGGTGTAGAGCAATACCGCCTGTATCTTCCCGTAGTTATTCAATAGAACTCCACAAGCCTACTCTATACCTAGTACTTCCGCTTGGAATATGCTGGTTGGATCTAGTAGACGGACAAAAGTAGCCAATATCATTGAAGTCTACCCCTCTATATATTTTGGACCCGTCGGTATAGATAGAGCTGATGTATTCCTCTCTTTCTAAACATCTTCTCCATTCACGTCTATAGAGAAACCTAAGCAAAAAGTGGCTATTGAAATCCAACCTTGGAAGGATATAGACTGATTTAGTTAAACCCTTATATAGAGATCGCTAAATCTGGAACGTCTGGAGTTTGGAGAGATTTATACCATTTATCGCAGGTGTTCTCATGTCGCCTTGAACACATAAAGGGTCGTCCGGAGGAATAACTCAGAGACGTTTTTGTTTACATCTATAGAAATTCTATTCCCGAATAAGAGGTTATTCTGACGTTGACGACGATTCTAATATATCTCAAGTTGCCTACTTTTTTCAAAAATTTACCATCAGCGGCGATGCCTGAGCCTAAATCCTAGATTCCAAGCTTTTATCTACTCAAAGACGTAGTTTAAAGTTTTTCTTTCTAAACAAATATATTTCATCCAAATCCCACAGACCTATCAATCTGCTCTCATATGTTGCTTACCATCTCAATCACATGCTGTTATTTGCTTTGATTATAGTTTGATTATAGTAGTTGAAACTATGTTACTTACCGCGTCTCTCACGCCAACGTGCCTCTGATAAATTTCGCGAAATTTTTCCTTGGATCAACATAGTCAGTCATCAGCTCAGATGTAAATAAATATGTGTGGAATCCACACAAATTGTGGATCTCGGGGCGCTGCTCGATGGTGCATTTTACGATTTGTTATTTGCGTTCAAGCCTTCACGCATGCGCGCAGCGATCAGAGCCTATGCGACAGCACAGAATCCACTCGCGACTCACATGTGACTTGTTAGTAAGCAAATTTAAAAAAAAAGTTACCGCATGGAATTTGTACACTGTCAGTTTTAATGTTTAATACCCACAGGCATGGAGGCATTTGCGAACATGGCTTTTTCACATTTCGCATTTATTATCGCCGGTTAATAGACAAATACGAGTGCGAATCCATGCGAAGTTTTGTTACATTGTCTCATGCCTGCCTGCCCGTACATTGGCTGACATATCACTGGTTGCTTAGTGAGTAGTAATTAAACGTACAATGATATTGTCTTGTGAATGAGTGACGTGCCTTTACCGCGGAGGAATGAAGTTTTAACATTTTTATGCTCATAAATTTGGAATTCCAAGCGGTTTTGCCAGCATTTCGGGATTTTATGCGAACTATGCGTTTGATACTGGTTATATCATGCGATGTGCAATATGGGATTGCGACAGAAAAAAAATGTTATTATAACCAAATAAATTTTAGGAGCACTGAGTATTAATTTGATTGTATAATGTTAACCAATTTGCTGGAAAAGATAATATTTTTATGTGGAAAGTCCCTATTTAGCTCAATGACCCTTGACTATTTTTAGTACCAGTTCAAGAGCCGCCGTTGGAGTTGTTCTTAAAGCTCCCGTTATGCGCAGCACAGCAAGCCTTTGAACCCTTTCCATTGGCTTCCGGTAGGTAGATCTCCGGACGCCTGTCCACCATACTATTGCACCATAGAGCAGAATTGGTCTAAAATAGCTGTGTAGCATCATTGTATGAGAGAGGGAGAGAGCCCCAGATTGTGCCGGGCATCTGCCTACACGCATACAAAGCATTGCTGGCTTTCCTCACTCTCTCTTCCACGTTGCGCTTCCCCAACAATTTGCTTTCCAAGACCTCCGCAAGGTACTTAGTACAATCCTTGAGAGAGAGATGATTAGAGATTTATAGAAGGGAACTCCATAGAGGAGTGCTTTCTTGTAAACACCAGCAGATCCATTTTCTCCGGGTTCAACCCTAGACACCTTACCGTTATTAAGATAGCAATGTTGTCTGCATATGCCACTATCTTAAGGGCTTTGCCTTCCAACTTCCTTAGTAGTTTATTCACCACTAAATTAAATAGAAGCGGAGATAGCGCTCCACCTTGGGAAGAATCTCTACAGACTTCCTTAGTCATTTTAGCAACGTTCCATTATGCTCTTATCCGACTAAAGGTCAAAAGGCTTCTGATCCAGGGTTGTATAGCAGCTTCAACACCTATTGACTGGATACTGTTCGGAATAGATTCCGTATAGATGTGGTTGAACGCTCCAGAAATGTCCAGGAATGCTCCAAGGGTGTTTCCTTCTATTCAAGAGCCATTTCTTAGCTTAGCTCAGTACTTTGGAGTACACGGAATTGACTTTAATTGTTGCCCATGGATTAGAGACTCGAGTATTGTTTAACTTTGCTATTGATATTGTCCAACCATAGTTAGAATATATACGTGTGAGGTTGGATCCCGCAGATTTTGATTAAGTTCTCCACTAAGCTTCCATACGATTGGCCTGGGGGTGTTAAATCTTCTTCAAGCTATTTAAAAAATTATTTCTCAGAAGTCAGCAAAGCAACGTTCCATTATGCTCTTATCCGACTAAAGGTCAAAAGGCTTCTGATCCAGGGTTGTATAGCAGGATCAACACCTATTGACTGAATACTGTTCAGAATAAATTCCGTACAGATGTGGTTGAACGCTCCGGAAATGTCCATGAATGCTCCAAGGGTGTTTCCTTTTATTCAAGAGCCATTTCTTAGCTTAGCTCAGTACTTTGGAGCACACGGAATTGACTTTAATTGTTGCCCATAGATTAGAGACCCGAGTATTGTTTAACTTTGATATTGTCCAATCATAGTTAGAATATATACGTGTGAGGTTGGATCCCTCAAATTTTGAAGAAGTTCTCCACTAAGCTTCCATATGCTTGACCTGGGGGTGTTAAATCTTCTTCAAGCTGTTTAAAAAATTATGTCTCAGAAGTCAGCAAAGTAAGTTCTCATTCTGTTAATTTTTGCCCATCAAATGACTTTATATAATGTGGATAATGAGACGGTAAATAGTGCAGCATTCCATTGGTTAACTAAGCCAATTTTGCCGTAGGGACGTCGAAGCTATGAGGTAGTGTATTGTTACGGCGGAAGAGCACTTTTTACAATACGGAAAAAGAATGTCTCTCCTTGGCATTTAAGCGACGCAATAGAACTGCTCAGTAGAGCTCTTTGACCGTTTGACCCTCAAAATAATCGAAGTAGATTGTGAATCTCAGAATCTTTTCAATCTTTCTGTCAGCTCTACAAACGATACAGCAGTTTCGTTTTCTCGAAACAGGTTCGCCGTGTAGAGACTACTGTTTTGACTATTACTTGGTCTCTGACGTGTAGCAATAGAACTAAGTTTTGGCAATGCTCACGAATGGACGCAAAAAATCCTTAGATCAACGTCCAACCCTGCTGTGTAGTGGTCTCACGGTTAGGGTTGTTGTCTGGAATGAGCAAACTTGGCCTCAAATAATTTCTTATTCCGAATGATTCATGTATGATTTAACACATACAGTCTTTTGAGTTGTGTGTATAACACGATTTCGGGACACCTTGAGCTGGTTCATCAGAAACCGACATGCAACCATGACAAACTTGTTAAACGAATTCGAGACATTCGACTTCGTATAAGAGAAGTAACAGTATCATCATCCCTATTTCATATTCATTTCAGTTTCGACTGTATCTTGAGCGATAAGTTTCCGATGTTCGATTAACAGTCTAATAAATTTCATATTTAATGGCCTGTAGGATTAGAAAGCTTTGCATACATAAGCCTTAATATCAATAATTTTTCAATTTTAATTTTTTAAATTTATTATTTACCTTCATAACTTAGCATGCTTTTACAAATACAAATTTGGTACATAATATATTTATTATGATATTAATTTCCTGCTGTCACTTTTCCTCCATTTTTATGCCCCAACGCATGGAACTTCTTTCAATGCAAATCACACAGATTATGAAATGCGGAAAATTTAGTTTTTTTTATTTATTTTGGGAAATAAAACTAAAACATCAAATTGAGTACATTTATCGAAAGTCAGTGCTATAAAGTTATCAATTTCACTACAAGAGATGACTCAAAATTTGATGGCCACGGAAGATTTATACCAAAAAAAAATTAATGTAATTACTTTCAATTTCTAAATTATTTTTTGAGCTATAACTAAACTATATCCATAAAGATATATTAAGGTGACATTAAATTAAACGAAAACAAGAAAAAAAGTAAATTATTTCACATATAAAAAAGAGTCCATACAGGAACTTGATTCTTCGGTTTGTATGACCGTGGCAAATAAGCGGCTTCTTTGAGAGAAAAGGTCGTGTGCGAAAATTTAGAGCGATATCTCAAGAACTGATGGACTAAATTTTGTAAATACAGACAGATGAACGGACAGACAGACGGACATGACAAAATAAACTCAATTCTGTATCTTGTTTTGAGTACAATACGAGAGCTGTTATATATATTTCTGGCCTAATAATGAAAATAGACATATTTATCAACGAAAATGTTTTTTTTCGTTGGATTTGGCTTGTCTTGGAAGACCCATACGGTCGATTGCTGCTTTGTTTCGGGCTCATACGCATAGATCCATGATTCGTCACCTGTGACGATCTTATAAACGTCTTTTGAAGCACCGCGATCGTTTTTTTTTTCAGCATTGCTTTACACCAATCCACACGAGCCTATTTTTGAGCGATTGTCAAATTATGCGGGATCCAACGAGAACAAACCTTTTTTACGGCCAGGTGTTCATGCAATGTTGAATGTATGCTGGTGGGAGAAATACATAGGCATGCCTCTATATGAAGGTATGTTACATGACGGTCTTGCATTATCAGTTCACGTACGGCATCGATGTTTTCTGGCACAACGGCTGTTTTTGGACGACCTTCACGGAATTCGTCTCTGAGCGAGCGTCGGCCACGATTGAATTCGTTGTAACAGTTTTTCACAGTGCTATAGGATGGTGCTTCATAGCCATACAAAGATTTTAGTTCATCGATGTACTCTCGTCGTGATAATCCACGTCAAAAGTTGTGAAAAATGATCGCACAAAAATGTTCACGAGTTAATTCCATTTTTTGGCCGAGATGAATTTCTTAATTCCCTGTAAATAAAACAATTCACGATTAAATGACAAAACGTTCTGA
Organism: Bactrocera zonata; assembly: GCA_037783105.1. Classification (NCBI taxonomy): domain Eukaryota; kingdom Metazoa; phylum Arthropoda; class Insecta; order Diptera; family Tephritidae; genus Bactrocera; species Bactrocera zonata. The sequence goes on along the minus strand of JBAWJQ010001815.1, from coordinate 34,983 downwards.
GTGATGTTATGCTAAAAAATGTCAAACTTTCCAATGGAAATGTCAGATTGCACCTGGCAACACTTAGTGTTGCCTAGGCCAGAAATATATATAGCAGCCCTCGTACCAAGCAAAAAAATGTAATTACTTTCTAACTTAGTTTTCGAGCTATAACTAAGCAGATTAAACGAAAATAAGAAAAAACGTAAATGCCCTTCACATATGTGTAAAAAAGCTCCAATACAAGCACTACATTTTAATCTTTAGGTTTCCATGACAGCGGCAAATAAACTGGTTTTTTCAGAGGAGGCCGTGTGCAAAAATTTAGAGCGATATCTCAAGACCTGATGAACTCATTCCTGCATATACAGACAAACGAAAAAACGCACGGACTGTAAGGAGAAAGCATAAAAATCTCTAAATAAAACTTCAGGCGAGTCGCTTTCGATGAGTTGTCCTGATGGAACCCAATGCATATTCTATTGGTCAAAGCTGGCCGCTTCTTTCATACGGGCCATTTGTTGTGAGTTGATGTCCGAATCAAGAGTTTGACCGAGTTAAGCAGTAATTATAGCAGATGAGATCCTGTCAATTCCAGCAAACATCTAACAAAACCTTCTTGACCGTAATGCTGGTTTGGCCACCATTTGCGCCGGCTGGCGACTAGATCGCGTCCGTTTTTACTTGACTTTATTGCAAGTGAAGCTCTTTTCATCACCAGTAAACATCTGTTTCAGAAATAAACCGATTTTTGTGCGATTTGCGGCGCTACGCAGAAGAAAGCTCGATTTTTTTGCGATAACTAGTATGTACCTCTTCCATCGAACTTCTATTTATATCCAGCCTTATTAAATGTTGTCAAACGAGTTTTTGCGTTACTTCCTGACTTATTGAAATAGTCTTAACAAGTCGCCCGAACTTGAGGATTTCAACCATTTTATCGATATTTGATACGCAGAGTTCAGAAGAAGAGAGACTCACTTCTTACCAAATTAAAAATAGAAATAGATAAAAATAAGTCAATTTAAGGGTCTGTAGGTAGGGGAAGAAATGTTTAAGCTCTACTTTGTTGAAGAGTGCCTATTATTTTATGTATTTTTCTAGAAAGTCGTATTCAAAACAAATCTCAAAACAGTTCTAAAATCTACTATGGCCCTTTGCACATTCTTGTATCACTTTGTGAAAGCCATAAATAGCAGAGTTGCATTTACAATATTTTTATGATCTGTTTCGAATTCACAATTCAATATTTTTGTTTGGATTTTCGCAAGTCGCACTCTTCACTTTTATTATTCGTTTATGGCCACCGTTTGCGGCATGCTTTTCGCATTGATTTGCTCGCATTAAGAAAACGCAGTCATTTATTGCTTTCATTGCGCCAACAACAGACATTTTCGTGGAATTCGTTTATTGAGTATGAATATTTGTTCCAACTTTTTTTTTGCCTTTTTGTTATCATGCAGTAAAAACTTTACGTTTTCGGTAATCACTGTAAACGATCATCATCATCGTCGGCATGGTCTCATGGTCAACACAAATCGGCGCTCACGTTTTGCACATAATTCGCGTACACATTGCCAAAAAATGTGGTAATCATATTACAAAAGAAGATATGGCTAATTTCAGAAATAATGAAAATGAAATACTAAATACAACAGTCAATTGAAAGGAGCATACTTTTTTGGCAAGTCGTTTCAAAAGTGAAAATTCATATCAAGCCAATCGAAGATGACCTCAATTACATTGACACAATCGAAAATAAAAGTAATGCAATTTTGAAAGGTCCTTAAATTATTTCGAAGAATGGAAACTGTTTAGAACCAGATGGTATATTGAGACGCTTGATTGTTGCTGGTACCTTGCTTAGTCTTGATCTCTAACTGATCAGATCCAAGCTGATAGATCCATTCTTCAAATTTAATAAATCGATCTTAATATGGTGACTGATAGTTCCAAGAATCTAGAGCGATCAAAATTTACGTACTATGGAAATCATTTTCTGAGTAGAGGCGGTTTTCATTTACACTTGTGGTGATCTAACATCACCTCTTGCTTATTTTCATCGAATTCCATTCTACAAGGGCAACCTTAGTTAAGACCGTTCTATACATATTCTATATCGTTCATATAATTTAACTGATTAGATGAGTTTTAAAGTAAATAATACTATTCTTTCTTTTTCTTATTTCAGGTAAATTTCTTATGATTTTGATGTATCCTTCAGTAACTAAGGTAATGTAATTTTTTGTTTTTACCGTTTTTTTTAATAAGTTAATGAACGCTAGTATTTAATATATGGATTCTAATTTTGAAGACCGTAGTAAACGGATGGACTGAATTAGTCCCTAGTTTTGAAGATCTAAGCTGGCAAAATCTGAAATAAGGGATTGCAGGAAAATTGTTAATAATGCATTCAACCCAATCAGTACTCACTTTTAGAAACTTGGAAGCATTAAATTGCTGGAGACTATTGCCAGATGCAACCAAAACAACTCCATTTGGTCTTGATGTCTTAACGCATACCAAATATTATATTTCTATATTGAAGATTTGAGATAAGAAATCCCAGACAAAGAAACTTTAATAAAATCGCGGCTTTAGTACTGCCTCCGACCTGACCTTTTTTACTCTAATTGAGAAAGTAGGGTACAAAAAAAATGGTTTGCTGGGAATATTGCCAGATCCTACCTTAGGCAGGGTATACTTATATATTAGGTTTGCGATAGAAGGAGAGTGACACTATTTCACGAGATTTTTTTTTAATTTTTTACTGTGTGGAACAACTGAAGACTTGTAGTGTCATATGGTAACCCTGTGAAGTCTAGCCCACGAAAGCGAAAGGTCCCATTTTTTATTCAACCATGTACTTTGAAATCAACATCATTCGCAAATATTAGCAATCTTAATAAAACGTCGGAGACTCAACGAACTATATACAGTGTTGGAAAAAATAACAGAATCAACATTTATTTTTTAGAACCTACAGAATATCGAATTAACCAGAGTCTCACAAGTTGAGGGATCAATGGCATACCAATAGTATTTATTTTACTTTTTCCCAAAGTTCTTCCTTATTTTTTTGTTTTAAGCCTCCAATTCCTTTTTTAACATCCCTCACAATTTTTCTATCGGATTTAGGTCAGGAGATTGAGCAGTGCACTCTATTATATTAATCTTTTGGTTCTGGAACCATCCCTTAACAAGTTTTGAGGAATGTTTGGGTTCATTGTCCTGCATGAACTCCCTTTTTGGCCATTATTTCCTCGGCATATAATAGCATCTCCCTCTACAGTATACAAGGTGCGTTCCAAAGTAAATAGGACTTAAAAAAAAAAATAGAACAAATGGTTTCGTCAAAATCAATTTATTTTGTTCAAATTAGTCTCCTTCTGCCCTTTTGCTTTAAAACAGCTTTTTGCACGGTCCAAAAGCATTTCGAACGAGTGTTTTAGCTAGTTGGCCGGTATGGCCGCCAGTATGCCGGTGCAAGCCTTTTGAATGACCTTTACGTCTGCATAATGCTTTTCTTCCATGGGCAAATGCATTTTTCGAAAAGGAAGAAGTCGCACAGTGCCATATCAGGTGAATACGGGGAGTATCTAATGGTTAAAATGTGATTTTTGGTCAAATAACCGTTCTTCGAATGTTGGATTCTGAGCAATTTTTGGTCGTCAGTCAATTTGTGCGGAACAAACCGTGCACACACCTTTCGTAAGCCCAAATGTTCGGTCAAAATGCAATAAATCGATGTTTTTGAAATATTCAATTCCATTCCCATGAATTTCAATGATGATTTCGGCTGATTTTGATGAAATCATGTACAGTTTCGATGGAATTTCCGGTGATCACGGATTTTGATTGGCCTACATGTAGATCGTTGATTTAGGTCCTCACGACCAACGTTGAAACCACTAGTGCACTCTGTCGACATGTAAATAGCGCCACCAGTGGGCGCTAGATTCAAAAAGTCCTGTTAACTTTGGAACGCACCTTGTATTTCATTAAACCATAGACGCTATTCCAATTTCGACGGGTTATGTGTCGCTTTGCGTAGACAGTCTTTCAACGATATTTATTTTACTTAGAAGGGGAACTTCCCTAGCTGAATGTGCCCTCAAATCCTTCTCAGTTAGTTTATTCCGTATTGTCGGACTGGAGATTGATGACTGTAAGGTATTCTTGAGTTCCTATGATGAAATAGAAGGATTACTTCTTAAGGTACGAATCAAAAAATCATCGAACTATTTTGATGTGACTCGCATGCTGCCCCGTTTCTCCGTTTCGTCTTTACGGTGAACCGCGTCCGTCTGTATATATGCGACATAGTCCTTCAGTTTTTTAAATATCGGCCAGAAACGCAGCTCATTTGTCGGAACTGCCGATATCGGCATTCATTGCACACTCTGTCTCTAGCAGCTGCTAAAGCTAGAATGTTTTTATAAGCTCGGTGATTTCGGTCTGGTAAAAGCTCAGGTTGTTCGCGAATTATTATTTATTGTTGGTTAACAAGATGTGTAGATGAAAATCGCTGACAGAACTAAAGACTATCTGAAAAATCAGGTTTGAGAAGGGTTTCGACGATTAGAAGAAACGCTGGCGTAAGTACGTAATATCGAATGGAGACTATTTTGAAGGCGACCACATTTATGTAGACGAATGGATAATTTGTTTTTTCGAAATTCCCATCTTTTTTGTACACATCTCGAATATGTTTTTTCGGTATATGGGTAGGCGTTGTCTTTTGTGAAGATACACAAAAATTTCCTAAGAAACTTAAACTGAGCAGAAAATTCTTTAAGCTAATAATTTCTTATGGTTTTATTTGTGCTTCTTTAACATTTCTTTTATTTTATTTTATTATTTTTTTTTTATTTTTTTATTTTTTGGTTCCTTTTTTTCGTGCTCTTCCCTACAGCTTTTTTCGCTGCTTTCATGTGGCAATACATAATTTTTCGCACGTCATCAGCAGGCAACAACGGAAAACATGACCGCAAAACAAGAGTGACAACCGCAGCGCCAACACCAAAGACAACAATCACACACGCACACATACTTACTTACAAACACACACATGTGTAAACATATCTTTTTTTGGCGGTAGGGTCATATTTTGCTGTCGTTAGGGACAAGCGTTGCTAAAGACAGTTGCTTTTAAGTGACAACGCCGACCTAATTATGACATCTTAACAGCTTAACAAAAACCGCTTTTGTTTTTGGGTTGACTTGCGTACTTTTTGTGTGTTCCTTCTTCTTCTTCTTCTTCTTCTTCTTCTTCTTGTGTGCGTTGATGTCATCATTTACATTGTTCTTTTGCCGCCTTTGTTTACATACTTAGCGAGCGCATGAATGATGGCGTGCTTTGGTGAGAGCCCTTGACCTTCCTCATCCAATTTATTACACAAGCTTTTTTCGAAAATTTCTTTCATGACATCTCCCACACTGACGTAAGTTGCAAGAATATACTTACTTACTTTGCTTTGGTGTTACATTACATTTGTAAAAATAATTTCGGTTCATTGATAGCCTTTAAGTGCACAAGCACTTGGTGAAGTAAACAAGTTGGAGTTTAATGGACTGATTATATTTTTTTGTAATTAATGTATTTGCTGATAATTGAATTTAACGTATAGCTTTTTCAGTGTAAAAAATGAAACCATTGTCTAAGGGATCCCAATGCTTTAAGTCTGAGAGTGAAAGGAAGGAAAGAACTTTTTGAATTTCTAAATCTTCAAATTTTCTGTCAGTTCCATTGTTTTCGTAACAAATAATTGAAAAGTCCATGATGAATGGCTGAGAAAAGGAGCTGATCAATACTACATGAAATAAGAAAACAATCAAAGAAAAAATACTGGGAACATAACCTCACTTTATTGCGAGTTAATGAATGATCTTAAGACTGTGCAGAGAGAACATAGGAAACCCATCTAACTCTCGAAGTTATTATAATATTTACTTAGTGACGTCATGGCCCAAGCTAAGTTCGGGTGTTACCGCACATTTCATACGCTTGCAACCTAACAGGGTCAAAGCCATATATATGAGCCATGTTTTACTCGATTTTTGTCAATATAAGCGGTATAAAGTCAACTCAAGAATCGACAACTTTTCTGTTAGGTACATGGGGCTAAAGTAACTGTTAATCAGATTGAACGCATTTTCTCCTATATGTCGAAACCATTATTACAATTGGTTCCGAATTTCTTTAATAAGAAATGACAGACATACCGATATTTTCGATAAAAAGTTCGAAATTGTAACTTTGATCCACATATTCGGCATCTGGGGGCTTAAATAGTTCTGCTCCGATTTGGACAATTTATGGGCAAAAGATAGCACACCTCAAAGGCACTGTTTAGGCAGAGTTTTATCCCGATACATTCATTGATGCCTGATTTGCATTCTGGAAAGGAAAGAAATCAAATCGTACCCAAAATTGTGTAATTTGGGGAGCAAACGTGGTTGTAGTCCGATTTCGCTTATTTTCGCAATTGAACATAGGAATGCCAAGATAACAGTATATATCTATATATAAAATTTGATCGATATCGGTCGAGCTATGGATTTCTCAGAAATGTGTCACGGTCATGGTCCATTTCTGACACCGTCTACTATAAGATCCTCTGGTATCATGTCAGGTGTAAAATTTAATGCCTCTGGAGTATTAATTTATTGATTTATCGCATTTCTAGTAGTTTTTAACGGAACCGTTATATAGAGAGTTGACGGGGTTATCACCTGATTTCATACAACTTTACGGAGTCGAATGAAGTGTTTCAGTAATTTGTCCTGAGCGAATTTGGATACTTTATCTCAAGAGGTTTAGGATATATGTATATAAAACCTAATAAAGGTCGGAGCCAAATAGATTTTTCCAAAAGTCTTAGCCCACAGATGCCTCTTGCTACTGTGATTCCGTATGCCAAATTACAGTTTTATATCTTAATTGATCAGTCATGGCACTTTATAAATTTTCGTTTAATGACGATTCTGGGCGTAGCAGTAGTCCGATTAGTCCCATACAAAGGCGTTCTCTCGTCTACCAAGTTTCATATAGGTATGTGTAGAAATATGAAAGAAGTCAACAATGCTGAAAAAACTTTAAATTTTACTCGCCGACCCGAATTTCCGATTGTCGACTTACTTTTAAACAGTGTCGGAAATATGGTTTGGCAATTCGACTTATCATGCATGACGCCAGTATATCTGTATATACCCGAATTAGTCCGTCAAATTTTTGAGAAATCGATCTGAAATTTCGCTCCGCTCTTTTTTCCCCAAGAAGCCACTCATTTGTCGGAACCACCGATATCGAAGCATTATATCATATAGCCGCCATACTAAGTGATCGACCAAAATCCATTCTTTGTGTCAAAAACGTTTGTATTTGAATAGATATTTTCTCAAATTATTATCAAAAGCAACGTTACAATCCTCGAAGAAATCGTTTATATCAGCGATAATTATACTTAAAATGATTTTATATCGTTAGTATCGCCTTCAATAGGTAAAAGTTTAAACTTTCACTTTGAAACGGACATAACTTTACCGATTTTCTAACCTTCTATATGAAATTAAAGTATTTTCTTGCGCTTGAATCAATTACTACAGTTTCAAAAAGGTGGAATTTTTATATTCATAACTAGATATGAGCTTTTTTCATGAAAGCTCTCAGTATGAACTTTCACAATAAAGCTCTCAGCAGAGCCTTTACATGAAAGCTCTCAGTTTTTATTTCTCATATTCTCAATTAAAACTCTCCGTTCTCGCATCACAAGTAAATCAAAACAATAAGAAATATTTTAGTTTTTTTATTATTTATTGTTTCAACATAAAGCTGCCCAGGTTTGATTGATACAACATACATATGCACGAGTATATATGTGAGTATTTATTTAAAATTTCACTTAAAATGTTTTCATTTGGTATAGAACGTATTATTCTGCTATCGCTTTGACTATAAATATATATAGGTATATATATATAATTTAATTTAAAATATTTTCTGTTAACTCATTTAGTTTGTTTATGTTTTTCGGTATTTTCCACGTTTTTATTTGCTTTGGCCTAAAAACTACGAAAAATTATTGTTATCATGTCAACATTTACAATTACAGTTATAATAGATAGGAGTAGAATTTTAGTACATATTACATATACATATAATACATAACAGTTGTTTTTGTTGTCCGCCGCTCACTTAAATACAATTACATAATATCCATATATCAATGATTAAATTGCTAAAAATAACATTTTTATGGCAAACATTTTTCTACTAAAAGCTAAATATAATATACATACATATGGTTAATTATTGTTGCTGTTACATACATATATAGGAACATTAAAAGTTTTTCTTTACTCAAATTGGTTTAGCACATACATACGAGTATATAGATCAATGAATATGTATATACTACGAATTGTTGTAATTTTGTTGGGAGAAATTAACAGTATTTTGTTTTTGTAAATTTGCAAGGATTTTAAAAATCAATGAGCTTTGCCTCATAAACTATTCACAGGCGTAAGCTTGCTTTTTTCAGTAAGCTCTAAGCTAATTATTTTGTAATAAACAACATAAGTTAACTTACACGAAGTATTAGTCAAAAAACATACACGAACCCAAAAAGCTCCTTAGCAGAGAGAGAATTTGTAACATGATCTGAAAGCTTGCTACTTTAAAAGCTTTCGCTTTGACTATGGAATCATCTTTTAAATAGCTAGAATAAGAAAACTTATAAAGCAATAAATTTTGGATTAAAAGTACACTCGATATAATTAAAAGCTTTAAAAAAGCTTCCAAAAAACTTTTATATTAAAATACAAAATCTTAAAGTTTTGTTATTTTTTCAAAAGTTTAATAAAGAGCCATACCAAATATTTTGTGGTTTTGCAAATATTTTCAGAGAACTTGAAAGCTCCAAAGACACAAAATATTTCCATTCATTAAGTAGAAATTCTAAAGTGCACAGATCAAATGAAAATAATTTTCTGTTTCTAAAATGTTGATTACTTAAGCTTATAAAAAGCTTTCACTTCCCTGTGAGCTTAAAGTTTAATTGCTCAAGCTTCGTAAGTTAATATAAAAATTTTACAAATTACCATATTTATATGTCTCAATTATCAAAAGTTTAATTAACGGTATATCTATGAAACTGATAAAAAGCTTTTGAAACCACAATGCCTACTCTCAAAGCTTTCGGTGAATACTGTTATAAACCAATGGATTTGTATTAAAATCATTCACAAAAGGTAAATCTATAACAGCTTGCGTGAAAGCTTTCATTGTCAGCTCATGAAGAGACTATGTGAAAGCTTTCAATATATTTCTCGCCGAAAAGCTTGCAATAACATTGAAAGAATTAAAGTGAAAGCTTTCTAGCCGTAATTTTACTCAATAAAGCGAAAGTTTTCACCTCTACTACCTTTTATCTAAACCTCTCTCTTCTGCTAAGGAGCATGTAATAACAATGAAAAATTTTAAAATTGTTTCTCTAACATATTCTTTAACCAATTATATATAAATAAGTGCACTAAATAATAATTGGCAATTCCAAAATCAAAAATGTATCTTTATATAACTAACCCTTTTATCTCACTTTCTATATTCTCTGCTCATTTTGGCACATTACCGTCTTCGTGCTTAATCTTGTTTGTCTTCAATGTGGTTTTGGTTTAATTTCATTATATTTTTTGGTCGTCAACGCCTTCACTTTACTTCTTTTCTCATATTTTTCTACTTTTTTTCATGGCGCTTTGTAATTTAATAGTAACGTCCATTATCGTAGATGCCACGTGTGCCATATTTTCGCTGTGTATCGACACCATCCATGGCATTCAACTTGTTTAACCAAGAGGCACGCTGTGCCAATGTATTGCCATTAGCCTCGTTGGGTGGTCGTTGTTCTTCGTTGCTGGATTCCAAAATCTGTGGAATGAAACAATAGACGAATATGCTTTCGTTAAAATGTGGTCGTATGTCGAAGATATTAACAAAATATTATAATCTACGAAAGTTATGCTGATAATATTTGTTCTGAACCTTCAATTAGATCAACTTCCTTTGAGTCTAAATTCAACCTCTTACAAATAGAAGTATATACTTGTATACCTTATTTGACATCATCTGTGTAATTTATCAGATTCAAATACAGTTTCATTTATAAATCGACATTCGGTTCCTCAGCTTTTCTGCACCAATAGCGATCCCACATGATTAATTCTGAAATACTTATTTACACCCCTATACTCGTAATAACGAAGGAGTTCCACCCTATTTAAAGCACTAACTAGGACACTTTCAAGACTAAGAAAGTAGTTAATACTACTATAAAAGGTCAACTAAAGATATGAACCGTTTTGTTCGGTAGCTTGCTGCCAATTTGACGGTGATTTCATAATACCATTCTTATAGAAACCGTCTTTCTCAATGGCAAACGCAAGGACAGTCGACTTTCAGAAGCTGTTCCTGGGGCGAATTTTTCATCAGCAAACTCACTCGCTATAGATAAGAAGAACTGGTAGTAGTCACTTTATGCCCAGTCTGAACTATAAAATGGATACATTAGAATCTCCCCGCCAAGCGTCTGGAGTTACTGGTGGAACATAGCTCCACTCCTAATGTTTATCATCAAATTTACTCAAACGGAATAAAAGAAACCAGTGATCTGCGTGTGGTTTCCTTAATATGATTCATTGGTACCACGGCAATAATGGAATTCACGAGATCCAAAAAGCACTTTCAAGCGGACCCTCTTCTACTGTCTCTTCAAATTAATGTTATCATAAATGCTGTGGCAAAAAATAGAGGACAGACTAAGATCGGGTGTTACCGAAAATTTCATACTTCTGCAACCTGCCAGGATCAAAGCTAGGGCAATGCCTTCAGGTCCAAAGGCTTTAAAGTTACATGAGGTCTAGAGCAAGTTTTCATCCGATTTTATTAATTTTAATTACAAAGATACACCTTTATTAGAAAAAAAAACTCACACATTTGCCAATCTACGCGGTATAGAGCCAAGTGAAAACTATTAGGTACATGGGAGCCAGAGGAATTCTTGATCCGATTCATATTATTATTAGAAAAAGATTCTCGCCGAATTTCTATAATAGATATCACACATTGACCGATCTTTCCGATAAAATTCAGTGTCGGAAGGCCTGAATATTTTTGGTTTGGACAATTTTGGGTTATTGAGTGGCCTGCTTTAAGCGCACTATTAGAGCAATGTTTTTTCCGTTCCTACGACAGTCGAGTCTACGCAACCGAAACGAACCCAGATTTATTATTCCATCAAGAACTGTTAACACGGAAGAAACAGCCGCTATAACAACAACAGTTTTATCCCGATACATTCATTAATGCTTGATATGCATACTGTAAAGTGAAGGAATCATATGTAATTAAAAAATGGATTATATGGGAAGTAGGTGTGGTTGCAGTCCGATTGTGTATGTTTTCACAAGGAAACTTAGAAATATTAAAGGAACATTATATACCACATATGGTCGATATCGGACCTAGTCGACATGAGAAACAGAGTGTCACCGAAATGTGAGTGGTGTCACGCCGCTCATTCAATTTACGACCCCGGCTCCAATAAAGTCCTCCTGTATCATACAGGGTCTAAAATTTGATATTTCTGGTGTATTTAGTTGTATATTTATCGCGATTTAAGTAGTTTTAAGAAAACCGTTATATGGGGAAAAGGTGGGGTTATAATCCGATATCATCTATTTCCACATTGTGAGTAGAGATTATTTTAGGATTTTTCATAAGTGAATTTCGTTATTGTGGCTTTAATGGTTTAAGAGATCCATGGAATTGTTGCCAATACCTCTCACTGTTCAATCCTTCATCCTTCCGGAGCAGCTCTTTTATGGTATGAGGACCCACCGCGATAAATGGTTTAGGTCCTATCATGTTAGTGGATGCTGCGAAGCGGGCGAGCTCATTAGCCAGGTCTTTCTCGACTATCCTTCTTTTTCCTTTTGTAACGGGCACTCAGAAGATAGACAGCCGTTCTATACACTCCTGTACCGGTACCGATTTGATCTTCAAGTGCCGCTTGACGTTAGCACGCATATAACTTCTGGCAACCCGCAGGAGTGATGCCATACAGCACCCATGCCTGTTGGGAGATGCGGAATGTGCCTGCCATTCACACAGGAACCGTAATGAGCTCAGAAAACTAATGATTATATAAGAAAAATTTGCTTATCTAAGCGAAAACTAAAATATTTAACATTTATTACGAAGAATTCGCAATCATTTATCAACAGCCTCCTCAGCACCTTCAAACACTATTACATTTTCGACATGCAACAAGCACAACGGAGCCAACAGTTACAACAACAATAGTTATATGCGGTCATACAAAGTATTCATAAGCATAAAATAGATAAAGAAGAAGACAAAACAAATTGTTTGTGTTCACGCACACTGTGTGTGGGAAGTTGGCAGATTTTCCAACCGAAATTCGAATATATACAATCCTATGTACATATATTTTCTACGAATAACGGCGCTGCGGCAAAAATAAATGTGTTAATGTGATAATGGCAACATTGTTAATGGAGTGTGTTGTGTATTTGGGTAACCCGCACGAACCTTATTGGAGCTGCAGCCGCTTGGAGACGAGCGCTTTGCCGTGGATGTTGCAAGCAAACAGCAGGTAGCGGTGGCAACTAACACGCAATCATACACATACACAAACATGTGTATAATGACAGCGCATAATAGCTGCAAGCAGACTGCCACCGTTATTGTTGTTGCTGTGGCTGCTGTTGCGCTCATAAGCGCCAAAAGTGCGATCTCATCAACATTGTCTAATCTTTATCGCAGACTCACACATCCATGCCGGTGTTTATCTACTCGCCTGTTGTACGCTCTAATCTCAACCGAAAGACGACTGCTTTGCTGCTTCTTTCATTGTTTTTGTTATTTTTAGTGTTGCTTAAAAACTTACGCTGACGCGATAATAACAAATTAACTTTAACAAATGAATTGTTGCTAATTAAAATGTGGCAACAACGACGCCAGCGAGCAGATATTGACTGTAGCCGAAGCTGGTGGCAACAGCGTCTAACAGATCGCGCGATTGTGGAATGCGGTGAAACGTGGTGCCTTGGTTTTTTGTTGTTTTTGTTGCTACCACGAGACTTATTTTGCTCCTCTTAGCCATTTGCCCCACTGTTTGGCCTCTTCATTTAGCCTAATTATTAACTTAGCCAAACTTATCTCTTGATGCCACAATTTTTCTGTCATTTTCGGTTAATTTTAGTAAGTAGTTGGCGTAATTGTTGTGTGCCAGGGCGTCCGGCAGCACCTGTTGCTTCAATAACTACCCACACAGCGGCGCGGAAAGCTAACTTAGCAGTAATCAGACACTTTCCTTTATTACGCTAGCGCATTTTGTTATTGTTGTTGCTTTCATTTGAACAGTTTTCATGATGGCTCCCCACTTTGACACTTTAATTTCGTTATCTGAAAATGATTTTGGTACTTTTCTGGCCTAGCAACTAGTGTGAACAAGTGGAAGCGGCCGTACGAAGGTCGCTCGATAAGTCAGGAACTTGAAAATATTGTGTTAGAGCAAGAAATATAGTATTTCACGAAGGAAACTAACGTTCTTCGAGATTTTTGCCCTCAACGCAGAAAGTTCTCTGAAGGTAAAGAAGATCACCAAGTAATTTCTAAAGCTAAAGTCGTTGACCGCACATCCAAGTATTTGCTTTGAACGAATACCGCCTTCTTATTGTACCGATTGTGTTCTGCACTTTTTGTTTTTGATCTACATCTACATTGATGTACATCGAAATTAGTCATTATTCTTATTCGTGATAAGTTCTATGATGGATTAAGTGTTTTTGGCAGTGTATGGACCGACTTTGAACGAGTCGTATTCAAAGATGAGACCAAAAGACTTCCACCCATTTGAACCACGTATCTCAGGCAGCATTACCTCTAATTTTTCAATCGCCAAATCATCGAATCGTCACTGAGTTCATTCTTGCATCGTTTAGAGATAAAGGCCCCAAACCAATTCGCAAAATCATAATCTCAAATATACAGCTTACTTCACTATGGTTTATATGCACTTCGACTCGCTGACTGTACACTCAAAACTAGTCAGGTAATGCCTGATCTCATTAGCAATAGCTTCATGCTTCTTCCATATTGGACTTTCGTGGCCGCCCGGTCACAGGGTATTCATCGAATACGTTACCCTTTACCCTATTTTATCCGACTAGAAGCGAGTCAATTTCCCGATGACTCCTTGCTTTCTGGCGTTGGGCCTTTGGAACTCCAGTCAGCGCAGCAAGCACTGGACAATATTCGGAATTTATGCGACTGTGAGGCCCAGAATGAACCGTTAGAGGATGTTCGGATTACTGACTCTTAGTACAGTTAACCTCAACACAATGGTAGGTGTGCTAACGCAACACTGTCCAACAGGTCCAAACGCGCCGCGGCTAAATATTCTATGGGACGCTCCTTACCAAAGCTGTATGGAGGAAGGCGAGGTGGGATTATCTTGTCACTTCCTCCTCCATTGCGAGGCTTTTGTCAGAATGTCTCAGGAAGTGGTGGGATTGATATTAACCGTCTTAATAAATTTGTGGTAAGTTCAAAACGCTTCGTCGATCTGAAGATCTAGTGATTCACTTTTAGGAGTTTATAGGTAACACATTTATTCTTTGTGTTTAAGTCAGATCCGATTTTTTCCGAGTTTGGGTCAACTCCACGACTTAACCTAAGCTAATCTCAAATTTTCCATGATCCACCTCATCGTATATTTTCATTATCCACATTTCTTCGTCATACCTATAGGTTATGCTTTTCACAGAGTCTTTCTTCTCAATTGCCTTCACAGTTCACGGTAATGCGTGTTGTAAAAAGTGATTATATAGTGTGGGCCATATCAAATTTTAAATTTAAAAAGTCAATAAAAAAAACGGCTTGATATTTTTCAAAGGTCTAACATTTATTTAAAAGGCTGTTTTATGAAATGTATTTGTGGAAAACAATTTCGGACAAATGACCACCACGTCTGAGTTTTATCCGATCCACCCAATTTTGGAGTACTTTCTCAATGGGTTCAGGCCTTATGGCAGCTACAGCAGCTTGAATCTCGTATTTTAGATCTTGAATTGTTTCTGTAGGGTTGGCGTAACATTTATCTTTAACAACTCCCCACAGAAAATAGTCCACCGGAGTTAAATCGCAGCTTCTAGGAGGCCAATTCACATCACCTCTTTTGCTGATTATGCGATTTTTGAAGATAAGGCGTAAAAGATTGAGTGTAGCGTTTGCTGTATGGCACGTAGCGCCATCCTGTGCCCCAAATGCGACAATTCTGCTTGTTAACGTAACCATCGAGGTGGATATGAGCCTCGTCCGAAAAGCTGATTTTTCGGTAAAATTGACCATCCTCGGTTTTCTTTTTTCAATATTTCCCAGTTTTCTTCTAGTGAATAGCGACCCATTTCGTAAATTTTGCACTTTTTCCTAAATATCTGTCACTTTCCGAATGGCATTTGACGTTTCCAATGTCAAAATATACTTAGATAATTCAAATTTAAAACGTTAGTTGGCCCACTCATTACATTATCTTTCAGGTTTGCATTTCTCTCGCTATTAGTAACCAGATAGAGTTCAAAGTCATAAAGACAAATCGAATGAGGAAATCGTCACTTTATCTACAGTCTCGTTTCATTACAAATCACTCATATCTATGAGGCTTCTTTAGGCTTCTGAATGAACTGGTGGTGTTGCTAAGAGTCAACGGAGGTCCAACTTTCCGGACATCACCTTGTATTAACCAGAATTTCAGTAGAGCCTTATATTTAGTAAATTTAAAGTCAGACTCCTTGAACTACCCCTGTATTTTTACGTTTATATATATATAGTATATCTTTCCGCAATATTGCCTACAAGTGATCCGCCGTCAACTTTTCTTTGGTACTTATTACAATCTCAGGTACTTATCGTACCTCTCACTTAATTTAACAGTTTATTATCACCTTTGAGCATCTTCGGCAGTTAAATATAATTTCCTCATTATACACTTGCAACATGTTGCTACAAAGTGTAATAGTTTTGTTCACCTACCGGTTGTACATATCAGCTAAAACTAAGCGAGATAGGTACAGGGTTGCATATATAGTATAAAAATTATCGTAATGACGAGACGCGTGGCCCGAACTCTAAGAAGTTTAATGCTTTTCTAAGTCGCTAAAGCTATAACAACCAAATTCTCCTAACGAAAATATTATAAGAACTTCTACCGACCGACAGTGTGAAAATGGATGAAATCGGATGATAACACCGCTCACTCCACATTTAACGGTACTATTAATATCGAGAAAAGTACAATAAATCAATAACTAAATACGCCAGAGACCTTAAATTTTACCTCAGAGATGGTATGAGAAGCCTTTAATGGAGCCATAGTCAAAATTGGAGCGTGATGAAATCACATATCCCAAGAACCGTCCGATCGATTTCAACCAAATTTGGTACGTGGCATTCCTCTGAAGCCCTTATGTTGCAGTGTGAAATCGGACTTGCCATATAACATAATTTTAAATTCCATTTGAAACTTTCGCTTTCCAGTACACAAATCATAAATGAATTACTGTGTCAGGATAAAACTTTGGTACTAATAATGCATTTGAAGTGTGCCACTTTATGACTAAAAATTGTCTGAATCGAACCAAAACTGCTCAATCTCCTCGGTCCCAAAGCTTATAGTTGACTTTTTGACGAAAATGGCGGTGAAAAGGTGAGAGGTACTATATACTAGAAATTCAGAGAGAATCCTTGCCTGATAGTAGTTTATCTGTGTGTCAAAAATGGATTGAATCGGGTCAGTACTTCCCTTAACCCCCATATACCCTAAATAAAGAAATTCAGAGAGAGTCCTTTCCTGATAGTAGTGCATATATCTGTGTGTCAAAAATGGGTTGAATAGGTTGAATCGGGTCAGTACTTCCCTTAACCCCCATATACCCAAAATAAAGATTTTCGAACTTTCGGGTAATTTTATAACCAAATATATCGGCCAACATGTGAGTTATTTTCACAAAATTGAAATAGCGCATTTTTCTTATAACAGTGCATCATATTTGTGCTTAGAATGAATAAAATCGATTTAAAACTTGCCCTAAACCCATATAACTAAGACTTATGTATCTGAAAGTACTTTTCTGTCTTTAATCCTTGAAAGTTGCGAGAGTATCGAATGTTCGGTTATACCCGAACTTAGCTCTTTCTTACTTCCACTTATTTTCGGTGTCTACGAACTCTACATATACACTCATATATAGATAGAGGAAGGAATATGTCGAAAGGTACGAAAATTTAACGGGTGTTAGGTAAAGTGAGCATCACGTAATTCACCTTATTTTATTTTTATTTTTTGTCAATTAAGAGTAATTAGATTTGTGTTACGCGTGTAAATAAAAATTCAATTACTTAACCGGTTAACAAAGTGATTGCAATCTCTCACTGGGAACAACCTACAGTTTACTCTTCGAATAACTCTAGATTCTGGAGTGTAGGAAGTTGGATACAGTGGTCACACACACAGGAGTATCTCTTTCTCTCTCTCTCTCTTTCTCTCTCTCTTTCTCTCTCTCTCTCTCTTTCTCTTAGAAACTCTATTAGAAAATATTTGAGTAAAGAGGGTATTACGTTCTGTCTTTTTAAAGATTTATTCTAGCACATTTCCTTATTGAAAACTGGAGTAACAACCCACTTTTGCTTACACTCCATACTTCCACACGACATCCAACTATGAGGGTACTTTCTGAGTTCAACCTAAAGTAGCCTTTGTATTACTCTTAAATTCACATACACTAAGTGCACACATACACGTAGCAACAATGTCCGAACAATTTAAGCGGCCGTGCCATACCTGCCAGCTAAGTCCGGCTAAAGTCAAGCTTAATGTATGGTAATGTCGAAAGTTCAACTTCGCGATGTGCGAAAAGCCAGCTTGTCAGGTGTAAATAATGTGTTAGCGTTTTTATTGTTTTTTTATTTTACACATTTTAATTGCACACCGCAGAAACAATTAAAATATAAATACGCATTAAAGCTCGCGCTCACCTTCAGGCATGCGGGAACAACGCTGCCTTAGTGCCCTTAAGTGAGAAACGCTAAGCTACTCAAGGCGATTTGGTAGCGTATTAAGGTCTCCACGCCGTACACTATACTTAGTCAGCTCGTAAACGAGACGCACGAATTTAGGCTGAACTGACCTGCGCAATAACGGTGTTAAGTCCACAAAATGTGTAATAATGATTATAATAGCGGCTTAAAGAAATATTTTTATATATAGATATGTACATATGTATATATATAATAGTATGTATGTATGTATATGCGAGTCGACTCGGAAAAGCAGTTTATGAATTCCTCTGTCACTTGACTACTATGCGGTCGTAAATAATTTTTTACTGCGCCACATTTAATTATTTAAATACCTAAATTATTTCTCGTAATATTTTTGGGCTGTAAATCTTACACTAATCTCAGCAGTCGTGCAGTCGCTTATTCAAATTAATTTGATTAAGTTCATTATATTTATAAACTTTTTTAATTTATCGCATGATTTTTTTTCCTTTTTCTGTTTTTGAAGATGAATGAACATATTTAGGAAAGAGAAAGATACATATTTACTAGTAAGTCGTTAAACGCAGAAAGCAGCATAACTTCCAAGCTAACTGAGAGTTGCATTAGAAGAATAAAAATAGAGTAAGTCCACATTTTCAAAAATATACCAATAAAAGCGCTCTAAGTACAAAGCCATACAAGATAAATGATATGAGATCTAAAAAGTGAAAAGAAACGAAGTTTATAGTAACAGACCAGGAAATTTCAGTGATAATTCTTAATCCATATGAGAAAATACCAACTTTTCCTTTTGAAAAATCGAAAAAACTTAAAAGATTGCTAAAACAGCTGTTTCTTTCTCCTAATAATAATATTCTTTACATAGGTTTGATCTTGCCTTCATTAAATTAGCCAGAAGAACTATTCTCCAAGAAACATTTACTGAGATGTAAAAACCTTCTGAGACCGCGATAAAGAATTTAGAGACCAACAAAACTGTGGGTCTGAGTCTAGTAATTCCGCAAGACTAAAAGACCGGTCGTACGCAAACTGTCAAAGATAGAAATATACACCACTTTCTCCTCTATTGTCCAGTTTTAACAAGACTGAGGTTGAAACATCTCGGCAGTGATAGTTTCGACGAACCAGGAAAGTTAACGGAAATTTGTAATAAGGTCAAAGCGGTTTGTCGATTTATGAGGCTTTTTATGATACATTTTATAGGAGCTCTAGACACCAACCCCGAAATCAAACGCAAAATAACTTTTGCCAACAGGTGCTACTTCGTAATGCGTGGGCAATTGAGACGTAAAGTCCTCTCTCGATTGATAAAAACCAATTTCTTCAAGTCACTCGTCGTCCCCGTCGTAGTATACGATGCAGAGGCATGGACGATGACAACATCTGATGAGTCGGCGTTACGAGTTATCGAAGGAAAGGTTTTACGGAAAATATATGATCCTTTCCGCATCGGCAACGACGAATACCTCAGTCGATGGAACAATGAGCTTTACGACGCCATTGACATAGTTCAGCGAGTTAAGATACAACGGCTACGCTGGCTATGTCATGTCGTCCGAATAGATATGAAAACACCCCAGATGTGAGAGGACTCGGCGAAGAATACGGCGAGGGAAACATTGGACGAGAAAGACCTCCATTCCATTGGAAGGATCAGGCAGAGCAGGACCTGCATACACTTGGAATCTTTAATTGCGCCAAACAGCGAAGAGAAATAACGATGGAGCGCTGTTGTAAACTCGTGTATAACTGAGTAAGCCTTGTCTATGCCAATAAAGAAGAAGGTGCCACAACGGGTCGCCGTTATAAGCTGTCCTATAAACAAACCTATAAAGTTCTACTATCTGTATTCTAAAAAATAATTTGAAAACTAGCGAGAACATCTACTTCTTCGATGGCACTACAACCCTGGGTCGACCTGGACCAAGAACACAAAACTTCTCCAGTTGTACCCTATCCTTTGCAAAGTCACGATAATTGTACATGCCAAGTGGAGACACGTTACTATGCACTTGATCCTTAAATGCATGGACGTCCCTGCTTTCATTGTCCACCTGTGTGTCTGGAGTGACTCTTCGCTGGAGCATCATCTCTCATGCGAACGATCTG
The DNA here is from genome assembly GCA_037783105.1 of Bactrocera zonata. Classification (NCBI taxonomy): domain Eukaryota; kingdom Metazoa; phylum Arthropoda; class Insecta; order Diptera; family Tephritidae; genus Bactrocera; species Bactrocera zonata. Next base: position 14,753 of record JBAWJQ010001815.1, on the reverse strand, counting down.
CCTAATCAGCGAATTTGAATCCATCACATGCGCTTAAGTATATCCATGTCATCGCAGAACTCGTATAGTTAGTGGTTTTATCTTCATCGATATTCATCGGTCTCGCAGACGGCTACAAAGGCCTTACGAAAAACAATTATCTTGAATAATCCAAGTGTTTTCTCATCTCGGTTTGTCATCGCTCATGCTTCTCCATGGAAATGATTCGAGACTTATAGAACATAATTTTTCTTCATTGAAAGAGGGATATGCTTCTTAATTGCCTACCGAACCCAAAGTAGCACCTTTTGACTAGAGTTTTTCTGCGCTTGATCTCATGCGTAGATTTTCCGTGGAATTAAAGCTTCACTTTTTTAAATTTTTAGCTAACAACAACCTCGGTTATTGACCTCATGAAAAGTTGACAACCACAACAAAGCGAGAACATCTTACTTCGGACATTTTGAAGGGATTAGCTCTTCTTTGACATCCGCCTGTTTGCTTAACTTTACAAACTTTGCTTGCTATTTTCAAATAGGCACTAAATTAGGTTCATCAACATTAATCACTTGCATTCTACAAAATATACAATCCTTGGAGTACCAAATGGTCGTACATATATAAATCAGTTTAAAACTTTCCCTTACTTTATTTTATAGTATAAAAGTAATTTACACTGAAAAGCGTGGGTGGCGCTCAACAGGGCTACGTTGCAGATAATTAAATGCAAGAAAATCATTTATCATTTCAATTACTCACCAGCCCAAGCTATATTTGTGCGTGTGTGTAGTTAAGTGTCTCAAAATGACTAAGAAAAAGTGCGAAAAAAATCAAATTTTGTTTAACAAATTGAAATCGCAGCAACCACAACATCAAGTACATATGCACATACACACAAACAAGAAATACGGCAAACCGCCTGTAGTGTGCTGTGTAGGAAAACACCAACATTTCCACCAAAATAATAAGCGCACAGCTTGTTTTTATTGTTGCGACACAGCGACGCTTTTGTAAAGGGAATATTTTTGTAGGTTAGCAAAACAAAAGTTTTCGGTTCAAGTGCATGACCTGGATTGGCGCCAAAATAGTGCACATACCAAGCAACAGCAATAGTAAGGTAAGCGAGTGGTTGGCAAGGTGGCTAAAACATACCTATGTATGAACGCATCACCTTCGAGTGCGAAAAGCTTCGTGATTATGACGTCAGTAAGCTATAACTGTAAGGCTGTGAAATTGAAATGTGAACCGAAGTGCATTGTAGGCAAACGAATGCCGGAAGCGAAAGAAAACTGAGCAGACTTAGGTACATATGAAAAGCTTTGAGAAGGCCAATAAATCGTAGCAGGAAGGTTGGCCGAGTTCGAGGTTTTTAGGAAGAGAACAAAAATTAATTTTAAAAGTCAAAATTATGGATTTGGCCGTCTAAAATACCGAACAGCATTGAAGAATTACTTTGAACCTCTACGACTATTGGTTTACTGAAAATAGCCTGGTGTTCATAGAGTCGACTTCGAACATCCTATAATACTGCCGTTGAACTTGCTCATTGTGCGCTCAAAGTCTGTCTGAACGGAGTATAAATACTTGTATAAGTTCATTCAGGAATACCTGGAGGCCATTTATCACAAATGCAAATGAGAGGAATTTTTTCCACGCTAGTGAAAAAGAGCTAAGGTTGTTCCTCTCCTGAAAATCCCTGATAAGATCAGGTGTGATCCTCGTTCTTATCGGGGTATCAGTCTCATTCCAGTAGTTAAAGAAGTGCTGGAAATAGTTATGGTGGTACGGCTTTATAAGCTAACGCGAGAGAGGTATGTGGTCGTATAGGCAGTATGGATACAGGAAAGGACGCAGTATTGAGGATCCGGGAAAGAACTGACACTTTATCAGTTGGATGAGGGTTGCATTACAACCGGGTGCCGGGTCCAAAGTACGGCAGAGGTTTCAGATGGGACTCGAATCCAAGTGGTTAGTGTGTCCATTCCACACTGACAATCGGTACTGAAAATTCCTGACCGCCTGTGGGGTAAGACTGTTGTTAGCAGGTACCCGACGTTGTCCTAACTATTCATAGAATCAAGGTACTTCCTTATTGTACTTGTTTGACTGTCGGATCATATCGGAATCGTTAGAAACTACAAAGCCGATGAGCTAGTTCGGGGGGAACCATTGTATCACTTACGTCGGAGTGGGATCAAGTTGGATCTCCGTTGTCCGCTTGCGTTCTAATAATCGACCTAAGGACGTAGTATAAGCTTGACAGGCGTTAGTCGATGACATTTATGACTGCAAGAGCCTCTTGGCAGAGACCAGAACTCATTGGTCTTAGACTGGCGTTCTAAGCTGTAATAGTGAGATCCCTATTGGCGCTTGTTGAAGAATCGACCATTTAACCTAACCTAAGTATCAGCCTACTAAATCGGTATTATTTGTAATTAATTAAATTGTTTTTTGTCCTATACTCGACCACATAATTCACTTTCCAACAAAAAATTTCAGTAAAAATGTAATTAAATATGCGGCATTCGCCCACAAGTTCCAACTTCCAATCAAAGCGTGCCGCGAAACCGGTAAAATGAAAGCAAGTTATATTTCATAGTAGCAAAATGGTCTGCAAATAAAATTTTTCATTGCCTCGGTTAATGGTCGGCTACGAAATTACTCCAGTTAGTCGTTTGTGGTCAGACATTGCGATTATTGATAACCGATTGACGATTGACCTCAACCACAAACGATTTTCGCAGCAAAGCCGCCAATGCCGCGGGCTTTGAGACGGATGAATGGGTATTAATATTATATGTAAGCGACTGAATGGTTTTGACCGCTAATAATTATGAATGGTCGGCGTATTGACGAAGATATGTGGTAGGAGGCGAAGTGCATAAATATTTGGGGCAATAGGCAAGTGGAAAAAAACCGCTCGACTATGAAAAGTTTTATTTTAGTTTGCTGCTTCTGCAGACTGGCCGTAGACAGAAATAATAAACAGTTATTATTATTTAATTATACTCTACATTTTTCCTTGTATTGCTTTATTATATACTGCCTATTGATGTGCAAACTTCGCACATTTATGACTTCAAAGCTTTAAATTAGCAAATATTTTGTTTAGTCGCAATTTTTACTCAACAAACCGAGATCGCGAAAATTATTACTTGCTGCAATGACTCGAAGAATAGCTGAAAAAGTTTGCAAAAATGATTAATGATTTTAAAAATGCTTGTGAAAAATTAGCTTGTCATTATGTAAGAAAACGTGAATGAAGCTTCCTCTTCACACCAAAAAGTCAGACGTGTTTTTTAATGCAAAGGCAGTAGCAAATTCAAAAATAGTCAGAAAAAAGCCACGCTGAGCCGCTGGAGGTCTGTGGAGCTCCGACAAATTCCCCATATGATAGCTTTAAAATATGTTTTTTTTTCCTACTCCCCCTTTTGGGGTTATTGTCTGAAAACTCAATCCTGATAAGCTAAAATCAACTAACCGTTGACTTTGTTCTAGTTTAAATTTTAAAGGAATGGCAAATCGATCATGAACATTCTACATTCCACTTTACACTTGGATCACGGAAAAACTTACTGTCAGCCTTTGAACTTATTGCCTTATCATTGGGTGTCTTTCAAGCTGAGATTGCAGCCATAAAGGTAGCAATAGATTTGCTGCTCCGGAGTGCAGTTTTTTTTAAACAAGTGGCCATCGAGTTTGTGATAAAACTGGCATGGGTGTTGGGTACTGGGGAATCGTAGGTAATTGCAAAGCTGATGAACTATCAAGGAAAGGCACCCTTAAACCACTATCGGTAGAATGGGAGCGGGTCGGTGCTTCCGTATCTACATCTGTTCTACTACTGGATAGCTGAACTTCGTGGAAGCTTGGCCAGCGTTGGTCTACCAACCAATTGATCGCAGGAGATCTAGTGCTCTCTTTGTCCTCAGTAAGGCTAGTCTCTCCCTCCAGTTCACGTACGACATCGATAAGTCATCTAACCTAATTTTATCACTGAGTAAGGAAGGTACGATGTCTAGTAAAAGAAAAGGCAAGGGTGCTAGGTGGTCAAGGCTTAACTGGGTTATTCCTTAAAAATCAAAATCGTCCCTTAAGAGTCAAAGTTGAAGAAACCTTCAATTAATGACCTTTTTCAATTATTGGTGGTGAGGAGTTCTTCAGATCATACTCTAATATTACTAGGTGACCGCAATATAAACTCATACACGATCCACCGAGTGATACCCACAAATAGAGCACTCTAGTTCATAGCGTCTCAGTAATAAGCGGATATAAAAACAACTCGTTATACAAACTCTGCATTGCAAACCGATTCGCGTCTCCCTTCGGGGCATCAGCACTTGTTACTGGAGAGTTCATTTTTAACCAACATTGTTGTTTTTCTTTCTTTGTTTTTATATGCAAATTTTAAGTATTTTATATTTATCATCACATTTGTGTCAATTTCGTTAAGAGGCTCGCCCATTTTTCTTTTTTGCTAACTTCCTCTCTCTCTCTCTCTCTCTCTCGCTTTTACGCCATCTATACATACTAATGTATTACCCTTTCCCAATAGCCGTAACATTATGAACTTAAGCACTTTGTAAGTCCATTGAGAAAACGCAAAACTTTTACCACTCAACAGCATGACTTTTGAAAAATAATACGGCTCATAGAAATACCTCCAACACTTGAGTTCGCTGAAAATCGGCATATAATGCTGTTAATTGTCGTAATGATTTTTACACTCGCTTTATCGCAACACTTCAGCACTTAGCTAAGCACGCAAGAAATGAGAAGTACGAACGATGTGCAAATGACAACAAAATGAATAGAGATAACAATGGTGAACTCTTACATAGATGTATTTGAAGAGATCTTGAGGTATTTGCAGATTGCTAAAATTACATAAAGTGAAGAAATCAGCCAATCGATACGAAAATGGTGTAGAAGTGGGGATTTAAAGTTTAGGTGGTATATTTTTAAGGTATGCCCTGTTAAACCAGCCCACAAAAGTTAAGAAGCTAAGTGAATCTTTCCATAACCTCCATCTCTCGTATCCGTATTTCCTATTTCCTTCGAAACTGGGCAGCGAAGCTTACGAAAGTTATTTGAAAATAAATTTTTCAGATACTAATATATAAAGGATGATCCATTTCGAGGTTCACTACTTTTTTTTTCAAGAAAAAACACAGAAACTTCAAATCTAACAGGGAATAGTTATTGTCATTCTTTGGTATTTCTTTTTTAAAGAATATTGGCCGCGACTGCGTTTCAGATAGTCCATCCGTCGAAACCGATTTTCAATGACTCGTTCGAGCATTTCGACTAGTAAATGGTGAATGAGACACGTTATGTTGTGCTCCAGGACCTAAATCGAAAAGGGGTTGTTCGCATAGACTTAAGACTTTACATATCCCCACAAGAAAAAGTCTAACGGTGTGATGTCACACGATCTTGGTGGCCAATCGACCGGCCCAAATGTGCTGTCAATAAATCCATAACGTTCGTCATTGTCGGTTACATTCTCATCGGCATCATTTTTGAAGAAATATGGACCGATGATTTCACCGACTAACAACAAAGCATTGTTCTTCTCAAGTTGCTCTTCGTTCTAAATGCAGCAATTTTGCTTGTTTATGTACTCATTGACCCAGAACAAAATTTGGCCCGAAACCGTGGCATTTTCTTGGAACTTTTCAGGAACCCATAGACCGACGTGATATCGCTTGGAAAGGTCGAGCGGCTTCCGTTCTGCAATTTAAAATGCGCCAAGTGTTTCCTCCATACATTAGCCGAGTTGTGTGGAACGACTGCGGATCGATTCTCTACGGCATTCGTGTAAAATCTCAGCTACGGCTGTTTTATTTTCTTCACTGCGTCCTGGACAAAAAATACTGAATAAAAATAGCATAACTGCTTGACACGACTTACGCGTGATCGGTTAAAATAAGGCTACTGAAAAAGTACCTCCATTTTGATCACCCGCTACCACAGAGATCGTTTGAAGTTGAAACTATTTTCTAACTACCCGTGTTATCTCACTCTCACTCTTTCAACCGTTAATCTCTTACAACTACGAGAGTAAGTATCCCCAGAGTGAAGTGTTTACGAGCAATAACTCTCTTATTTACTCATCAACAAATCGGATCTCTGTAAAAGTAATTACCGAAAACATATTTGTCCACGAATTATTGATCGGCAATAGCAATAACCCAAACTGTAAATACTCGTCTCCACATTAAAAAATGACAAAACAAAACTCCAAATAATGAGCTTTACAACAATATTACCGATTTATTATCATTGAAGCAATAAATTCGCGGAATCGATTACCGCAACGAACCTTCAAAAATCGTAATAATTGTGGAATTTTTCCATTTTTCTCATTATTTATACGAATACCGATTTACAATGTGAGCATAACAAAGTACGAGTATGAATTACTCAATGACGAATACATATTTGATTACGACCAATAAGTTACTACTTAGATATTAAACCGAAAATCTTTGCGCTATTTTATTGAGAGCTTTTGAAATGCCTCGATGAGATGCCAAAAAATTTCAAATGAACAGTGGGTCATAGTTCAAAAAATCTTGAGCTTATTTTTAAGGAATGAAAAAATATTTTTGTTTTTTGAAACCAGTGAATTTGAAACCCATTTTCAGCGCTTTCTCTGTTTCTATATATTTGATTTTGTTTTTCTAGTTAAATCACATTTTTTATTAATAAATCTCTCAATGCTTTGTCTCTCCAAATCTACTAGGTTTCTGGTTTCAGATTCCTGGATCATGTCGACTAAAAGTAATCCTTTAAAGATTATAAAATCTCCTTGGCCGAGTTGGAATACAGATCTTCGTAGTGTGTTTCAATTGATGAAATTATTTTTAAAAATTTCTAAATTTTTTTCTCTATACGAGGTAGTTCACGGAATATTGGGAATTTAGTGTTTCTTAAGAAAGTGTTTATTTATTGATAAGTTTCTATTTTATTCCCTTCAAAGTAAACATCACCAGATATATTACACTTCTGTCAGCGTTTCTTCCAATCCTCAAAGCGCTTCAAAATCCATTTTTTGAGACTTTATTTAGCTCCGCCCTCCCAGTTTTTATCACCTCAAGCTTTCATGGGCCTATAGGTATGTGACAAAAGTCACAGTTCTCTTGGTCTTGGTCTGAGGAAATCAAATCGTTTCAGGCGGCTGCTTCCATTGGAATGAATAAGTTTTGGTTTCCACGTCGTAACCATAAGCCCACGAATCGTCACCAGTTATGACCCACTGGAGCAGATCTGGGTCGTCACGGACGGAGTCCAACCATCTCCTGAGCAAATTTTGTTTAGCTCCACCCTCAATGTAGTTTTTATCTCCTCAAGCCAAGGGTGGAAATCGAACCAATGTATGACAAATTAAAACCAAGAATTTATAAAATGTAATGCTTGGTATTGCTGCCTCGAACAGCCTCACAGCCTAAACAAGTAGATCCACTCGTTTTGTATTAATTTTTATGAAATTTTCTTTGATCTATAGTATATTTTGGTATGAAAACATTTATTTTACTGTGTCACGATAAAAATAACTGTTCATATTAGTCTTTAGAGATCATTTTCGGACAACACAGCCACCGAATTCCCCAGACCAGGATCCCAGTGACTTTTGTTTGTTCTCAAAACTGAAGAGACCAAAAATTAGATAACGGGCAAACCAACTTCGACACACTGTGCCTTGGTTGAGCTACACACATATAGATTCGTATACAGATATTGAAATACCTATGCCACAAATTACATAAACGGTTGCAAATGGCCTGAACATAAAACTTTCGTCTTCTTCAAAGAGATTAACGACGACTTGATGGACTCTTTTATGAGTCTATTAAAAACGTGAACTGCACAAAAAAAAACAAAGCGCGGAGAAACGAAACAAAAGGCGTTTCACAATTTACGACAACCAAAAAAATAATCGGAAAAATTAAAAATTGTTGAAAATGAGGTCTAAATGATACCCTGGAATCTAATAGTCCGTCGATGAGTCACCACATACATATATAAACAGAAATGTGGCAAGTGTACGAAACAAATAAAAGTTGATGAGCATTAAATTAGCGTTGCAATTAATAATCGTTTAATATGCAAAACAAAGCAATGGAAATTAGAAATATTTGGCTGCGAAACTCGTAAAGTTCGTGGAACGCAAAAAATTACCGAAATTAGATAAGCCAGTGTGGCAAATGCATTAAAGCATAAATTCGAAATTACAAACATAAATATGCACATGAGTTGTTGTACCAGCAGGTGGAAGCTCGCCTTTGCAGTATTCGAAGTTTTATGACTGTAACGAATAATTTACAGTTGCACTTCCGCTATTATAATTTTATATCGATTTTTAATGGAGAAATTTTTTCAAAGGTCGCTTCCAAGACGGCTGGTGGCAGGAAACTAATTTAATGGGAAAATCCAAAAATTGTGTCATACATATCAACAGTACTTTGGTGGACTATATGTTGTAGCCTTCGAATTGAAAAAGTTCGGGAATCCTAAAATGGTCGCAAAAACCTGAAATCAAAATGCTGATTGAATCTACTTGAATTTCAGCAAACACAAGAAGTCTCCTAAATTCCGACAAGATCACTTCACTATTGATCAAAGATACTTTTCTATACAAAATCAAAACTTTACACTACTAAACGGTACCATTTCGAGGTTACCTACTTTTTTAAGGACAAAACACAGAAACTTCAAATAATATGGGAATGTTTATTATCATTCCAAAGAACGTTTTTAGGCATTTATTTTTCTAAGATTATCCTTTTCAAATCTTGGTCGCGTCTACGTCTCATATGGTCCGTTGTGTTCAATTTTCGACTAGTAAATGGTGAATGAGACGCGTTATGTTATGCGCCAAGGTCTGAATCGAAGCGGGATTGTCTGCACATACTTTAGACTTTACGCATATCCACAGGAAAAGGTCTAACGGTGTGATATCACACGATCTTAGTCATCGAAATGTTCTCTCAATAAATCCATTGATTGATGCGACGTGTGGGAAGTGACGCCGTCTTGTTGGAACCAAATGTCGCCGAGATCACGATCTTCAATTTCAGACATCAAAAAGCCGCCCCATAAACCACACCAAACATGTTACTCTTCATCCCAAATGCGGGAATTTTGCTTGTTGACATATCCATTGAGCCAGAAATGGGCTTCATGGCTGAAAAAAATTGGCAAGAAGACGTCGGATCTTCCTTGAACTTTTCAAGAGCCCATAAAGCGAACGACTTCGCAGCAAAATGATGGAGCCATGTTTTAACCATTGTCACATTGTAAAAACTCGGATTTGTTATGCTTTAACATTTCCAAACATTGCTCCAAATCATCAACTCGTCGCTGTTTTTGGTTAAAAGTGAGCTCGCGCGGCACCTTCTTTACCCAGAACCTTCTTATACCTAAATAATCGTGAATATAATATACACGAACAGTTGATATCTTTATAATGGCTGCTATCTCGAACAACTTCACTTCAGTATCATCCAAAAATATTTTGTGAACTTTTTCGATGTCGTTAACAGCCTCTTTAGGGCGTCCACTTTATCGTTTTTCGCTTCTTTCAAACTTAGCAAACCATTTTTCAACGGTTGATTTCCCTGGTGCAGAGTTCAAATAATGTTAGCCAATCGAAACCTTGCCTTTAACAGTATATTTTCCCTTCAAAAAGCAATATTTTATTAACACTTCTTTTTGTCCTTTTTTTCAAATAACAAAAATTTCTTCACTCAAAACAATTTAATGTATAAAGTAATGATTTATCAAGCGTCGCTTGAAGGTTAGTGCTAACTAGAAATCATACGGATTTAATACTAGTAACGTCATCTTATGGTCAGGACTGGGACTTTGCAATTGACCTATTATATATTCCATATTTCCTTTTAGATGTTGTGATGGAAGTCCATTCTATTCTATACAGAAAGTATGAGTTCTTTGAATACAATTTCTGAGGGTGATTCCTTTGCAGTTATGATGTAAACTTAGGTCAATTTTATGATAAGGTATTCCATTAATTCAAATGCCTTTTAATGTATCTGCTCCGGTTTTGATGGCACTGTTTTCAAAGGTTCTAAAGTTATACTTTCTGTGACATCATGCACGTGAAAAATTCTTTCCAGAGCTGAAATGTCCATGTAAGTTCTAGCTTTATTCGGTGGCATTAAGTATTCTAACATTAGGGTCAATAGCCCTAAGTAGTAAAGCATACACTATATAATATTCTCTTTGTAAAACTGTTTCTCTTAACCCAATTTCAATTATTTCAAATGTAACTTAGGGCGAGATCTTAGTCTTTACGGTTATGCTAATAAACAATTATTATGTGGCCTAGTTTTCGTATTCCAAGTCTCAAGTTCGCAGAAAAGGCGGAGAACTCTCTCTGAGGAGTTTTTATCGATAAGGAGTAGATACTCTATTTAACATAGGAGTTGAATTTTCTTTAAGTAAATATTATCGATATCTTCACTAGGCCTTAAAGTGAGTAGTTCCTTCAAATATCCCAGCATTTCAATGATGGAATCGAATGTTTAGTAAGGCTGGACTCTCAAAGTCTAATAAAATGTCTAGTTAGTTCCAGAGTCTAAATGGGTCATACAAATCTAACATTACATTGAATGTAGATGTTGGTTTTGGCCCTGACTAAGTTGAGTCAAAACCCTAATCTTATAAACCGACTTCGGGTATAAATGTGAACCCATTGGCTGTATAGATAGAGATGAAAGCAGGCTATATTTTCTTTGTTCTCTATTCAGCTTTTCATGTTGAATTTAACAATAGATCACATAGTCCGTGTCTTATAAGGAATTATGTTCGTTTCTACCATTTTGCTAATACATATTATTAAAGCGAAGTGTTCTAATATGCCTTTAGTCTTTAATGGTTCAATTTGGCTGGAGCAAATTTATTTTCATCACATCTAGCGCGTTTCAGCTTGAAGACAACTATGCTTACACATCTTGCGGTGTAAAAAATTTACATACTCTTCTGCAGGTGGTTCCAATCAATTCCTTATGGCGCTATTACGATTGCCCAACATTTAATCACCAGCACATAAACGAAGATCCACTTAAAAATATCTACAACACCAATAACTTTATTAGCGAACGCATAATCATCGAATCGCCAAATTCCAGCGCAACATTTGTGGCACTCGCAGCGCCTAGCGGAGCCGGTAGACGTTCCGTGTTTTGGTACGCCTCGATAGATTAGCCATTAGCTGCTGGTAAACGGTTGTGGATGCAACAATCAATTTGCTATTGCAACACGCTGTTAAATGCAATTTATCACAAACACACAGGCACGGACAGGCGCGCTATTGCCGGCATAGAATGCACCGAAAAAGGCGAAACGACCGCTCAGCCCACTGCCGAACGCATAGACACGCGCACGCATGCGCGGCATACGCTCGGAGGCAGGCATTTCTTAATTGCCGTTGTAGTATTTTAATGCAATTTCTAACTTTGTCTGCTGTTGTTGTTGCCTGTAAAGCTTCGCAAACCACATTTTTCCCATAGAGAAATACGATTACGAAAAAGAACAGGAATTTCTGCATGCAACACGCGCACACGTGCAGCCTGTCATAATTCGGGGAGCAGGCACTAATTTGGAGTGGCATGCAGCAGCCTTAAAGCTGAATGAGTTGTTGTATTTTTCATTTTTTTTTCATCGCAGCGAAATAGAGAAGAGCAGCAGGTGCAAAGAAATCTAAAAAAAATAAAATACTTAAAAACGTTCACTTCGGCTGCACCGAAACTATAATACCCTTCACAGTTGCATACCTCATAACAAAGTTTCCCATAAAGGACTTAGTTTGGTCGATCAGTTTGTGTATGAACAGGTTCGATATCGGCGAGTCCGACAAATCTTCAAAAATAAAATGAGGTATACAGATCCATATCCCAAAATCTGAGGGTCTGGTCCGAGTACATGCAGGGCCTTTTTTAGAGTTTTAGAGATGTGTAGGTTTCAGTGAGAAAATATTTGGTCGACATAATCGCCCAAGAAAGTCTGTAATTTGGGGAATCATGGATCGCTTTCAAATGAACTAGTAGAAAATGCGCATCTTCAGAGACGTTGTACAGTGTGCACCAAAGACGCTATTGCTGTTGTGAAACAGAATATAGAAAAAGACTGGAATGAGCCCATCCACCATCGGGTGCAACAATTGGAGGAAGGATCTTGGTTTGAGGACTTAAAAAATCCAACACAGTCGAGAATGGAGTCGAACGACACATCAAGCGCGTCGCACATTCAGTGGATGGATCCAAAACGATCCCGTTTTTCACAAGAGAGAATTTTGGTCATGAATGAAGCTCACTTTCAGTTGAATGAGTACGTTAATAAATAAATTTATCGAATTTGGAGAGATGATAGTTCACAAGCCGTTACATTCCCGAAAAGTCACGTAGTGGTGTGGAAAGAGTGAAACACTATCATACTATATATCCTCAAAAATGAAGCCAGCTATGATGTTACAGTAGATGGGACACGATATAGAGCCAAGATTAATGACTATTTCGCACCCCGTTCCTACAACATTAGGGTCTAAATAATCGGAACGGACCCGTATTTTTCTCCCGTCAAAAACTGTCAACTTGGTATCAGACCTCGAAATTACTTCATGAATAGCAAGAACACTATTTCGTACAGGAATTGGAGCATGTTGACGTAGACCACCATTGGTTCCAACAAGGCGGCTCCACATATCATACAGCCAACGAAATAATTAATTAATCAAGGGAAACTTTTGGTTAGCGTCTATCTTTCGTCGTGGACCTTTGTCGTCGTTTCCAAGATCATACATCAGACATCTACAGCAGTTAAGAGAGAGGAGAGAATGAAAGCATCACAATGTGGAAGCATTGGTGCAAACTTTATGCTAAGGACGGTGGACCCACAGACTGTTTCCGGACATTAATTTCATGGATAGATAGACAAGAAGGGGACCTGGATGTCCACCTGACCTACTGACTGATTCCGGACATTAATTTCATGGATAGATAGACAAGAAGGGGACCTGGATTTCCACCTGACCTACCGACTGATTCCGGACAGTAATTTCATGGATAGTTAGACAACATGGTGATCTGGATTACCACCTGATCCAAGCACTGACTGGCCGCGGGTGCTTTTGAAGCTACCCATACAAATATCCTTCATGACTTTAGTCCATATTGTCCGACATGTAAAGTGTACGAGTATACTATATATAAGACTCTGAAGTCTATATAAGACTCTGAAAAAGTCCTCTATCATTGCACCTGGGTTTCAAGTATAAGAGAAAAGCTAAAAACCACACATTGAGCTAGTCACGGTGGAAAATTTGACAGCACATATGTGCGAGTCCTCTCTAAAATGGAAAGCTGTCAGCGAAGCGTCAGCTCTAATTATGATAAGACTGAGCCATTTACAACAGACTAGGCGTCAGTTAGTCCGAACAATAGAGACATAAATGTCTTATTTTTTCCACATGAAGTAAAACACAAGTAATACAGTGGTCTCGTGGGAGAGACATGATTTGGAAGTAGATTAGGTTTAGTGGATTAAAGTTCCGCACTCCGGCTTTCGATGCTTCCTCCTTCTATACAAAAAAAGCTAAATCAGCTCAGATCGTTATCCTAATCTTTTATATGTAAACATATTTTATAGGGTCTCCGACGTTTTCTTCTGGATTTTACAAACTTCGTGGCAAAATTAATATAACCTGTTCTGGGTATAAATAAACAATAATAACAACAAACGTGTAGGAAGCTGCCCGAATGCCACCTGTGCTCAACGCTTGCAGTGCAACTGCTCATGCTGTTGTTGTTGCTGTTATTGTTGCACTGCATTAAGTGCAATTTAAGCGCATCATCATTATGGCAATTGCGCTGCAAAGCAACAACAACCACAACAACAATGCATGCTTATCACTGCCACAAAATGCGTGCGCGTACGAGTAAGTGGCAACAATCTACTTAAGTGCGTTGCAACAGCAGCAACACCACACCGCTACCGCCACAACGGCACTCGCCATTCTCTCCACTTAACGTTGCGGCCAATTAGTAAAATTTTGCACGCATTTTTTAAACAACTCTGTTTTGTTTTTGTTTCTGCTTCAACCACCATTCACATTGCTCGCGAGTGGCAACACCGCCGACTGACACTTGTTATTAGTTGTTATTGTTGTTGTGGTTGCATCTTTTTTACGATTATTTCTGCCGTTGCAGTTATTTTCATGCCTTTAGCGGTGGTGGTCAGCGTCTTTGTTGCAATTTTCTGCTTGGCGTTGTTTTCTGTTTGTTGTTGTTATTGCTGTTGTCGGCGCCTACCGCTGTGACGTAATTGCAATTTTTATGACTTTTACGTTATTGGCGTGACTCGTCCACAGCGCTGTGGTATGCCACAAAAACAGCAATTTCCGTTAGTAATTACACGGTTTGTTCGAGAGTTGTGACATTCAGAAAGTGTGGTTGAAACTGAAGATGGCGCTCTACAGTGTTTGGGTTCTTATTGGGTATTTTAATAGTTTGAAACTTGTAATTTATGAGAGCAGTAATGAAAACCGTCAAGTAAAGTACTCACTTAATGAATTTTTCCTTTAATGAGTTTCATCAAGGTTTTATGTTACTCTAAATTGTGGCCTTTCTAACCTCCAAAATTGCTTGTGAAACGCTTACTGTTTATAGGTCGTAATATGCAGAGTCTATAGTTTGGGTTACGCTGTTACGATTCTGGAATATGACTGAAGTCTTGAGAACCAGAGTATT
>JBAWJQ010001806.1:0-212948 GCA_037783105.1 Bactrocera zonata | reverse complement strand
GGACATGTTCGAGCAAGTAAACAACTACACCAATATTGCGACACTGTTGGTTTTCTGTGGTTGCTCAGCTGATACTTATACTGCAATAAATAATCAATTTTTCAGAATATTTTCGCGCTAATGCTTTTGCTTAAAATAAAATGATAAATCAGTCAAATAAAGTGCAATTTTTTATGTCAAGTATAATGATAAAAAATTTACTATATTTTGGCCTTCAAATTTTTTGTGAAAGATTCTACAAACATATTCGCCGTCGTCGCATTAAATTTTTATTAATAACATAAACTTTTATGAAATAAAAATTATTAAACACATATTCTGATTTTCAATAAGCTTTGTAAAAAAAAAATTAAATAAATTTGACCATAAGTCTTATAACCTATGCAAACGTTAAATATACATGATTAAGCTGAATAAAAAAAAAAATTAAAATAAAATGAATCTATAGAAAACCTAAGCGTATGACATTTAAAGTTAAAGTAATAATTTTCGAATACAAATTTTTTAAATATATAATCATAAAAGTAAATTAAAGTAACTACTAATGAAGTGTGTTTATTGCGTAGGTCTTTTGTACACAAACAAAAAAAAATTTAAGTGAGCAAATAATTTTAATGTACAACTTCATATAGAGCAAATAAACATGAAATAAAAATTAAAATAAATATGCTTACATTTTGACAAAGTTTAATTTTTCTACAACATATACATTTTCAAAACATTCACCCTTATATTAACTAAATTCAGTAAGGTCTTTTAACTCTAATGACAACTCGTTCACTTTGTAAGACTTATTCAGCAACAGCTGTGCTTACGCTCGATTCGCTTTTTCTGGGTGAACCGTCTTCAACTTCCAAACCCGCTAACATAGCCAAAAGTTCTGCATCGGTTATTTGTGGTTTAGGCACGCCGCTGGTTGCAGACTTGCTTATATTTGCGTTTTCATTTGTATTTGTTGCCTTTATGGGCGTTTGACCCGTTTGGCCGAGTATTTGCTGTAATTCACGTTCCAAAGCATCATTATCATTGACATCAGCGCCACCGGTGGCAATATCTGATATTCCCGCATTGGCCAAGGTATCTTGTAACTCTTGATGTGTCTCCATAGTGTCACGCACCTCGGCGATAACTTCATCGACATTGTCATATTTCAAACCAGAATCGTTAAGTGCTTTTTGCAATGCCTTTGAACCGATCTTATAAGCATCGAGTATTTGTCCATGACTTTGTGCCTCATCCACGCTGGTTATAAGCGATTCTATATTGTGTAAAGCTATGCTACGTTTTTCTATAATAAAAACATTGCAAATAAATAATTTTTCGAAATTAAATTTGTTTGTAACCCACCATGATTTTTCTCCAATAATTGTTTCTTACGCAAGTAAGTCTTAGCCAATTGACGTTTGTTCTCTTTTATATATTGGCGTGCTTTTTCCGCATTTTCCTTTATGTCTTCCTCCAATTTTTCCAATTGTTTCAACAAACTGGCTTGTGTCATTTTAAGGTTGTGCACGGCACGATCAGTCTCAGTAATTTCAATGTTTGTATCAGTTTTTGCTGGAAATGTTAATTTTATTATTTCAATTTTCAAACCTAGTTGCATGGTGTACTCACCAGGTATTTTGATCAAGTGTATTTGTTGCTCTTTTTCGTCTAGTTTGTACTCAACTCCAATTTTTCTTTGACAATGCAACACGTGCAAACATAAAAGTAGGCAATCCTCTTTAAGTGCCAAAACAGCGCTCGAAAGTTCTCTAAAGTTTTCATAATGCAGCAGTTCACCCTGATGTTCTTGCAACACACTTTGTTGCAATTGTTTACAAAATTTCTACAAAAAAATTAATGTACATGTAAATAAGCACACAAGTATATTATTAATATTCACTAACCTTCATAACGTCTAAGTGGACATATTCCAGCCAGTTTGCTTGATTATCTGACTGTAGCCCTATTCTGCTTTTTAATGTTTGCCAACCCCATGATATTGGAAGTTTTACAAAATTATTTATCGCCCAACCGCTCCATGTATTTTCAGGATCGTATTCAAAATCTGCACGTGTGCGTATTTTCTTGGCGTGCAACATCTCGCTAAAAACTGTGTCCAAACCGGAGGGTATTCGATCTCCACGCGTAAATGTGCGCTGTAGGTCGCGTTTGCAAAAGCAGGCAGTGCCTGTGCGCTCACAATATAACGCTATCATATCTTCCCAAAACTTTAATTTTGAATCGTAGTGTTCTGGATTGAGTTCCCGTATACGAAATGGTGCCAATAGTGCAATCATGCGAACATCATTCTTCCAACAAGGTGGATATGGAAAGGTATTTCTGATTTCTGAAGAATTGTCATGTTCAATGCTTGAACCGCTGTTATTGGCATTCCGATCCTTAGTTGATGCACGTAATGGTGTGGAGGAAAACATTTCACTGGAATAATGCTAACTTATTTTAAAAATTTACTTCAATGATGTGGTTAATTGCGCTTTGTTTATTATTGTATTCAATTATGTTCACTCGTCTATTTTTAATGTTGCTCAACTGACGTATCTTCTTTCAAATATACAGAGTTGCAATTCTAGGTCTAAAAATATTTTAGTACTTTTAACGATATCAAACTACTAAATGTTAGTTTTTTTGATCCAATTATGAAAATACATATTTACAAATGAAATAACTATATATAACAATAATTATTTTCTGGCAGGTCTCAAAAACTCAATAAAAGGTACCAAAAATACCAATGAGAAGTAGTAAATTCTTGTAAGTATCTATAAAATAATAAACAGATAACAAAGCGCAATGAACACAACCTAACGCAATAAAATAACGATACAAACAAAAATATAACCAACTGATTGCTGTCAATTGTAGGGTCAATTGTCATCGTGGGTCTTCCTTTCATTGGAAAATTCGTGGGTGCGAGTTAAAACGTGAAATTTGTGTGAAAGTTTTTCATCAAGCAATAGGAAAAACATAAAATATATGTGTAAACAGAGCCTATATATAAAATTCTTTCGACAAGGTGCTGCATCGGCTGATCAATTTCCACAAAAGGACATAACCTTGAAACAGTATTTTTACTTGTATCGGCAGATCTACAGAATCCTTGTTTTTGCTCGTAAACAGACACACTTCGAAGGCCTGTCACCGCCAAGACAATCAATGTGAAGCAACAAGAAAACTAAATAAACGCAAATAGAAAACTACTTGGCTGGTGATACATGAAAGCAATAAAACGCCGCGCTGAATCATTTTGTTACGATTGATAACACTCTGGCGTCAATTTATTACGTAGAAGAAATTTGCTATCGAATGTATGCCTTTCCAGCTGAAAAAAATATTAAAATAGCTTCTATATGCAAGGTATCGCTAGTGTGTAGTGCGCGATTATTTACATTCAAGATTTTTTCATTGAACTTGTGATTACCGTGATTTGTTTTGTGAAATCTTTAGTCATTACCAACGTACATACGTAATACGTCAACAAATAAAGTGTGGTATTCGTTCGCTCGCCCATTTAGCTACGACGTCATCAGTGTGGGTTATACATACATTACATGCCTCAATAGTGTTGTTACATTTACATTATAAATATCGCCACACGCCGGTTCTGTAAAAGGTTTGGGCAGATAGATCAACAATCTTATTGGCTAATTATAACGACATGCAAGACGAAAAAATGCTCAGATCACAATTGGCTAAAGGTAAGCATTTAAAAAGTATGTATCATTCACATTGTTTTCAAAAATACATTTTCCTCAATATATTAATTATATTATGAAAATATTCAAGTAGAAGTAAACACTAGCTTATAACATACATTGTAGTTAACTTATAAAAGTATAGGTATGCTAACTTATTTCAATTTTTAATCTGTTGGGAACAGTCGAAGGAAAAGTCGCGATTTTTTTGCGAACAAATCTGACCAATAACCAGAACTTTGTCATCGTGTGCAAAATAGTATTGAGATATTAAGCATCAATTTAACAAAAAAAATTTAAAAAAAATTTAAAAACTACTCACCCTTAAATGCGAGCTAATAAATGCGTTTATTGTATGCACGCACACACATTTCAGACAATTCATCCTTTAATATAGGATTTTATATTTATATGCGCCTAAATGCAGGCAAGGAATATGAACGCGGTTTTTATTTAAGGATAAAATTAAGCCTCGGTTACAAAAATTATTGGTGTTATTAATATATGTTCAGTTTAAATTTTGTAAAAATTTTGGATACATATTTTCATCATTTTTAAATACGAAAATCTTGAATTTTTAGTTTAAGCTAAAGAAGCTTTTATGGTGATTTTGTGGATAATTATACAAGTTTTCTTATGGGGATTTATGGATTAATACCATCGACTTCTCAAAAATAATTTCAAAAATTATCACTTAGTGGATGTTTCTAATTGGAAATAGCTTTTACATATGTATAAAGTTCACAAGATTCTATTATACAATATATGCATATGTCAGTAAGTCAAATACTATGTAACAGTACACTTTACTAATCCCTCAAAAATGTAATTTTTGATACAAACTAAGCTATTTGCTAATAACCTGCGTAACTTTGAAGTTCTACATACCTGAATGCTTACTGATTATTTTATTGAAATATTTAGCATTTAAACACATGTTAATGCGGTATTATCGCACTTCGTACACGCGCCGAATAAAAAAAACTATCAGTAATGAAAGCAGGAATATGAGAAAAAAGCTGAAGAGAACAACCCAATCGACGTACAATATGCGAGCAACTTTCGTTGATTAGCCAACACTCAATATATTAATTTGTTTGTTCATGTGTGTGTATAGAAATCTGCGTTCGATAGTTCGTATGTAAACATATTAAACGAACCGCCGTATCGTATGATTTTTGCACGCTACAGTTGGCAAAGCTGGTGCTCTGGAGCACTTAGACAAAGTTATGGCAAATTTTATAATATTAGGTTGGCAAAATTTTAAGAAATTCATATGCGAAAATTACAGAATTTTTAAATTTCACAAATATTTTTTCCATACACAAACTTTTTACAGTGTAAATTATTATATTAAAAATAAAATCAATATTTAATTATTGCTGACCTTGATGGAGATTATTTGGTATCAACAGAATTTTACCAGACAGATTTATGGTAAACAATAACTCAGCAATTTTTCAAAAAAAAAAGTATTTTGAATTGGTTTATTAAATATTTAATACATTAAATAGTCAAATAAAACAAAAATAAGAAAAAAAAAAAATTATTAAAAAAAAAAAATAAATAAAAACAAATTTAAATAAAAAAAATAACGCAAAAAAGAAATTAATAACAATAGCCTAAGTTGTTACGATTTTTAATTTATTTATCAATGTACTTTTATTATACTATACTTACTTGTAAACAGTCCGTTTTTGTATCCGTGAAACAGAAAAGATATGACATACATATGTACATACATATGTATGCATACCTAAAATATTTGTTTTGAATGTCGAAAATGCCATTATCAATTGTTTGCTTCATATCTATTTCAAAAATTTAATAAATACAACAAATATCATTAGCGTTACGTAGGAAGAAGAATAAGAGCAATTACGTTTAATATACCTGCATATATATGTTCATACATATACATATATACAACTGTGCTCGAAATAGTAGCAGCGGCATAACCCAGAATTCAAATGAAGCAAAAATCTTGTTATTGATTTTTATTATGTGTTATTATTATTGTATTTAATTCGCTCATATTCAAGCTTAAAAGAAATATGATTTCTTTAAAGAATAAGATAAATCTCTTCTTTAAATACATAAATAAGTTTGTAAAAGAAAATTTCAGCTGTGATTAATCATAACAGTATTGAGGATTTTACATCAAAAACCAATTAATTCATTATAATAATATAAAAAAAGTTTAAACAATTAGTATTTCGTCAAATGATCGTTGTTGGATAACACAGCTGCGCATCTCCTAGGCATGGAGTCCACCAAATGCTTGCATTCCTCGAAAGGAATGGTCTCCCACGCCTTCTTCACAGCGCTCCATAATTGCTTCGTATTTGATGGATTCTCTTTCCCTATAGCTTCCTTGGCCTCTGCCCAAAGATTCTCAATTGCATTAAGGTCCGGTGACTGAGCCGGCCAACCCATAACCTCAACTCCATTTAAAGCAAACAAATTTTTTGCCAACCTGCTGGTATGTTTGGGGTCGTTATCTTGTTGATAGACCCATTTCAACGGCATTTTCCATTCAGCGTGTGGCAGCATGTCGACTCTATTATTTCAACGTACAATTTGTCATCTATATTTTCTTTAATCCAAAATAACGGACCTATACCATAGTAAGAGAAGCACCCCCATATATTGATTTTGGCAACTCCATGTTTTACGGTCCGTGAAACATATTTAAGATCAAATGAAGCGTTTATTGGTCTTCGTACATACTGTCGGCGTCCTCGGGAACCAAATAAAACAATTTTGTTTTATCGGACGATAATATGTTGCGCAATTTTTCGCTTGACTAAAGCAGGTGCTCTTCAAGGCACTGCTATTATTCACAAATCACTGCTATTATTTCGAACACAATTGTATAAGTACATTTATTTATTTTTTGTATGTCGGACTCACGTCCTACCATCATTTCCTATTATTATTAAGTTTGCAGTCATTAAACCATAGAATGTTGAACCATTTTTTTTTCAATTTGGACCTTTCGGCACAATCTGCCAAAGAGATTTATTTCCACAAGCCGTCTTTTATTGTTGTTGCCCCTAATTCTTGTTGAATGGCTGCAGTGGACTTAAACATCGATAATCTTGCAATATTTTGGTCGTCGGTTATCGTGGTACTGCTCTTCTTATTCACATATTTTCGGAGATTTTAAGGCATTCAACACAAGTTTTTGCGATCTATTCAGTTGGAGCACCGACCCGCTCCTATTCTACCTTCTAGGGTGCCTTTCCTTGCCAGCTAAGAATTCTGCCGCTACAACAACAACAACAACAAGATCACTGCCCTCTTTTCTAACGACTTCTTCCCAACCACAACTCCCTCGTCGGTATGTAAGGGGAGAAGTACCCGCCAGAGTTCGATCATATCGACAGGCAAGTGCTAGAGACATGGCAAGAAAATTTGACATCTCACGCGAGTCCATTCGAATGATTTTGGTAGATATTTCGAGTTTCTGTCGACTCGTCCCGATAAAGCTGAATTTTGTTCAAAAAGAGTACCGTAAACTGGTCTCTTTAGACATGCTTGATTGATATCAATTATTGATGAATAATTAAATATTTTGCGTTTTATTTACAATTTCCGTGTACTTTTTTGTGTTAAGTGTGTTAGAATTTTTTCTTCAAAAAAAATTTATAAATTTTTATAATTTATGTTTTTTGCATTTTGTTAGCTGGAGCGGAAATTTTTAAAATAACTCGAATAGCTTAGTAACAAATATTTTCCTTTACTTATAATTTATTGCACACCTACATCCGAGCAATATTGTTCATGCTTTTGATAAGCCCCATGTTAGAGTTCAAAATAATGCATTTATTTTGGCTGATTTTCACGTGTATTTCTTTAATGCTTGCATGAAAGCCAAAAATGCCGGCGACGGCGTGTCTTTCTTATCTTGCTAAAGTATTTTGGGTCAAAGTGTACATGCGGATGTTAATCGTTGGAATATAAGTACCTAATTAACTTTGAATTAGAGTTGAAATACTTTCAAAAATTATTCAAGCTTTGTATGAGATCTCGCACTAATCTTCTGGAACACTACACCTTTTCTATTGTTCAATTCTTGACTCTGTTTTGAGCGCCCAAATCAATTTGTCCAGCTGTTCACAATACACTTCACAATCATTTATGTTATTGTCGAACAAAATCTAAGAATAACGATCCCTTTGAAATCCTACCAAATAGACAACATAACATTTGTTTGGTAACTATTAACTTTTAAAGTGATTTGAGCTGGTTCATTCTTTTTAGCCCATGAAAATGCAATTTTCAAACTTCCGTCACCAAACAAAAACTGTTCCAAAAAATTTAGAACAATTTTAACCAAACAAGTCTTACTAGATCAGCTGTTCAAATATGTATATAACGGTAAAGCGATTAATTTTTTTTCCGAAATTTTTTGGAAGTTTAGTTTTGGAAGTACATATGTTTATGTGTTTTTTTAAACTTTTAATATTTTATTTTTAAAGTTTTTCGAACTCTTTTTTTAGTTATTTGAAAACAAATATCTGAAAACTTTTTAATTTTTTTTCTAAATTTTTTAAATTTTTTTTAAGTTTTTCGAATTTTTTTTTAGTTATTTGAAAACATAAAGCTGAAATCTTTTTAATTTTTTTTTTTAAGTTTTTTTGGAGGTTTTTTTTTATTTGAAAAAAAAATCTGTAAATTTTGTAATATTTTTTCTGAGGTTTTTTATATTGAAAGTTTTGCTTTAGAGTTATTTGTGTTTTTTTTTTAATATTTTATACTGAAAAATTTTTTCGTAGTTTTTGTTTTTAAGTTTTTTAAAAAAATAATCAGAATACTTTTTAAATTTTTCTGAATTTTTTAAATTTTTTGGAAGTTTAATTTTTTGTTTTCATAAAATTTGGAAATTTTTTGAAAGTTTTTGCTTTTAATATTTTTGAAAAAAAAAATCTGAAAACTTTTTAAATTTATTTCCGAAATCTTTTGGAAGTTTGTTTTGGAATTATTTGTGTTTTTTTAACTTTTTAATATTATATTCTTAGAGTTTTTCGAAGTGTTTTTTTTTTGATTTATTTGAAAACAAAAATCTGAAAACTTTTTTTTATTTTTTTTTAATTTTTTAAATTTTTAAATATTTTTGGAAAATTTTTTGAGTTATTGGAAAAATAATTTTCTGAAAATAGCATATGTTTTGCACAATACTGTATTAAACATCCTCATCACCTGCTCTCATCTCTTTGAATTGTTTTCTAACCTCAACATATGCCATATATTCATAAAGCACTACATTTGTTTGTACATACAAACCTACGATTTTGAGTGTTTTTGCATATTTGAGTGAACTAACCTAACCTAACCTTTTCGACTAAATATGTACAAACATTACCATAGCGCAACCTAACGGTATCATAACTTCCCAAAAACCTGTTTAGACTCACGCTCCTGCAAAAATTTGAGGAACTACTATTATTACTCGACAATTTTTAAATATTTTCAAGCAGCTTGCATATTCACAGCAAGCATTTGCATATATACTCATACATAAATTTTACCCCAAATACTATCTTAACCGTGCCGATACTCTTTTCATGTTTTCGTATATTTCGTTACTCATATACTCGGAAACAACGCTGCGATCTCAGGTCGCACCGAACCAGTGCACAATTGTGTCATTAACTCCAACATCTTTATTGTTTATACAACAACTTCGTAAAACCCGATCACCTCAAAGGTGAGCAAGTAGAAAAGTAAACATGCATACATAATTTGTTATGTATTTACGTAAGTGCATGTATGTATGTGTTGGAAAATAAACGTACGAAAAATTGCTGTAGCTACCTACAGAAGAGCGTAAAACAAAAAATTTGTGAGGAAGAACCTACGAAACAAGAAGCCTCAACATGCTTAAGTATATCCAGAGTTTAGTATACAAAAAAGCGACATGTAAAATCAGCTCACTTTTGCTAGGCGCTCACGCTCTTTCGGCTGCTTGCTTAATCTCACACTTTTACCTTATGTGTACATATGTAAGTATGTGTGTATATTTGCAGTCATTTGAATAACTAAAAATGTATATAATTTAATGTATGTATTTGCATATATAAGCCTACATATAAATATGTAAATTGTTTTTACCTATGCATATATTTATATGTACATATATTGTGTGTAGCTACTTGAAGTGTGCCCGGCTTACCCAGCCATGTCATGATCGTTGCGCATTCAAATGTTCAGCACGCGCGCTCGCGAACAGTCGTCTTTACGTTTCCATTAAGCCATTTGTGGTTGAACAGACAAACGTGTTTCAAATGGTGTGACTTTGAGCGAAAAAAATTGCGAATAAAAGAAATCGCCACACTCAAACGCTAACACAACATGTAATAGAGCATTAGAGTCATATGAAACGCTGGAACAACATATGTAGATCGCGCGAAACGTTGCGCAAAGTTGGCGAAAATTTTCCTTTAAATATTTTGTGAAAGTCTAGTGTCAAAACAACACAACAACAAACAAGCATATGCAGCTTGTAAAAGGATTTAAATTAAAGGACAATTGAAGAGATACGGAAAGCATTGAAAAGAAAAATATAAAAAAATTTTAAAAATTCCAAAATTCCAAAAAAATTTTTTTTTTTTTATAATTTCAAAACATTTAAAAAATTAAAAAAAAATTTAAAAATTCCAAAATATTATAAAGATGTTTTTCATCTGGCGCAATAAAAATAAAAATTACCAAAAATTTGTTTAATAAGAAAAAACGAAAAAAAAAATATTTTTACAACAAAATTTGCATTTAAAATATGCAAAAACCACTTAATGCAAGTAAAAAACTAAAAACTATTAAATAAAAATAGTAAAAGTTTATTCCAAAACAATAAAAATAACCGAAAACCTTGTTAAATAAAAAAATCAAAGAAAAATAATACTTTTACAACAAAAACAATTAAATTAGAAATAATAAACATTAAATTAAAAATAAAAATAAAAATGACCAAAACTTTCTTTAATTAAAAAAATTCAAATAATTTTTTTTCCACAATATCATATTGCATTTAAAATGCGCAAGAACTGCTCAATATTAAATTAAAAATATTAAAAAATTATTCCAAAAATTTTCACTGTGATATTTTTCTACCATACGGCTACACTCCCCAACGTAGCTGCTATTTATAATTAAAAATAACTATTTTTAAATTTTATTCAACAAAAAGTGCTTAGTTTTAACTACAAAATGAAAGTGCCCGCGAAAGATTCGAAATATTCCGTAAATTTGAAAATTTTCAAATTGCACAACTACAGCATTGCGCCGAAAATATGCGGCGGCAGTGATAAGAAATCACCGTCGCCCACAAATGGCACAGCGCCGGCCGTGCTCACCAAGCGCAACTCTTGGCGTGCTTCGTGGAAATTTTCAGCAGCCAAACAGCAGCAGAAACAACAGCTGGCCGAGTCCACACAGCAACCAGAATGCGAATGCGACGCTGAGTTGCCGGCTGATAAGCGCAATCATTTGGATAGCAACAATGACTCATCAACAGCCACCGACAACCGTTCACAACATTGGGCGGACGTCTTGGAACGCGTCTCAACGTCGTCGAATGTTGAGTGTGAAAATGGGCGGCCAGCGCAGCAGCTGAGCGGTGAACTTGATGAATTTATGTGTGAGTTTTATTTGTAATAAAAAATAGAAAAAAAAATTAAAACCAACACAATAACGCGCCTACTTTAAGTTGTTGAACTGTCTGCTCTACTTGGAGTGCATTTCAAAGGTCCACTGCACTTAACTCACAATGTTTTGATACACAGATTTATGTGTATATATATTATTAAGCAATGCGTTTTAAAATTCATTTTGTCTCTCATGAAATTTCAATTTTCATGTGTACACTGCATGGCACGTTCCGCTCGCCAGCCAATGCCTTTCCCCTGCCGAACAAAGGTCAGTATTTACAGATAAGCCATCGACTCGGTGTCTGTAGCTATTTTATAATCTGGCTGAACTTGAATGTGGAAATTTAAAAAAAAATTTAGTCAATGAATAGAAGAAAGCAAATAAAGCGATTTTTTTGTTAGTAATTTTTTTTTTTTTTCAAAAACATAGAATAATAGGAATTTCGACTCAATCAATCGAAGTTGATTTTCATCTATATTACTTGTATTTCAAATTTGATTTAATACTTAAAAACATAAAACTCTTCGCCCAAATACTTCTTTTAGCAGCGAAATAAGTATTTTCGAAACCGTTATCGAATTTAATTTACTAACAACCATCTATGTCGTAATCGAATTGAAATGATTTTCACTTCAGGCCTGTGTTCTGTGTTCCTTTTCGGCTAGAAAATTAAAAATATTCAATTTGTGGCGCCTTCAGAATCGAAATGACATGACTTTCGAAAACATTTTCGAATTTTGTTCATTATTAACTGAGTAAAATTTAACTATTTTTTATTTCAGTTCTGTAGTCTGTATTCCAAATCGCTTTTATAATTAAAAATATACGATTTCTGACACCTTAAGTATTGAAACAAGTGCTTTCGAAACTATTTTCGAAGTTCATCAACATGCACTATTGACGAAATCGAATTGAAACGATTTTCCCCAGGCATGTATCCTGTGCTCCAATTCGGTTCGAAAATATAAAATAACTGACCCTTAAAGGATTGAAATAAGTGCTTTCAAAATAATTCGAATTTCGAATTTTATTCACAATCACTTACAGTCCTGTATTCTGTGTTTCTATTCGGTTTGAAAATAAAAAATATACACTTTTTGACCAGTTAAGGATCTAAATAAGTGCTTTCGAAATCATTTTTGGAAAATTTTTAAATTTAGACCTTGTTATATGTTTCTTTCGGTGTGGAAAATAAGAAATTTGAATCCTGACGATCTTAGCAACGAAATAAGTTCTTTCGAAAATATTTTCGAATTATATAATATTTATCATATCAATTTCGACAACCTTTGAAGCCAAATTCAGAACATGTCTTTATCACATTTCTTTAAAGTCAACAGCGAAAACAATCTGTGGCGACTCGCCTTGAGGGCTTTATTTTGTGCATATTTCTTGATAAAAATATCTTCTGACAAATAAAAATGCTTTTTCAAAACAACTTTCTTTTCATCTTAAAATATTTCCACAACCGTCACAAATATTAGCGTATTTTTGTAGCATATTCTTAGGCGGTAGATCCTCAATTTCCAAAAATTCGCTTTTATTGACACATGTTTAAGTTCAGAGATCTGATTGAAGATTTGAAACTTCAATGAAAGTGTAATGAACTCATCTTCCTATATTTAAATAAAGAAAAAGTCATGAAATTTCACTATCTTAGTTTTAAAATTTTGATTTTTGCATGTATTGCTTGCCAGATAAGCTGAAAATGCAGCTTTCGTAACACTTCAACTACCGTTTATAATATTTAACGTTGCAATAAAAACCACTTGAAATTAAAAAAAAAAACGGTAGTTAATTTTATAAAAGAAAAATTAAAAAAATAATAATTTATTGCTTTCATATTGAAATTGATTTAAAGCTCCTATTTATTACACTAAAGCACTGGTATGATCAAAGTTAAATTTTTCTCGCAATTATTTATATAGACACTTCTCAATTCAACATTGTTTCATGCAATTTGCCAAATAAGCTGAAAGATTATAAGTGCAATTCCAGTAATCGTATGATTATTTGTATTTGTATTCACAGCAGCACGCAGCCACTGCCTGAACGCATGTGCCAGAATGATAATTTAAACAAAATCATGAATCATTGCACTGGCGGAAGCTTTGATTTGCCGAGCACTACAAGTTGCTCTTGCTGAATGAAATTTTCCATCTTGTTTATTTTTTCCATCACTCTATTAGATTATCAGCAGTCTGAGTCTGAGAATACTTGTAAACAACGAATTTTGCGAATTTGATTTTAGCCGAAATTTTAAAAGTCATGCATTATATGTATACAACAACGAATCATAATAAACATAACACAACGCGTTCACGCACACATTTTCACCGAACATTAATATATTTGTAATAGTATTTCTCTTCATGAAATTTGTATTCTACAGCTATTTTTTGTTAATTGTTAAAAAATAACTTGTTAAAAAATATTTATAGGCATTAAACTGGCATACGAAAAAATTCAGTTGTGCAAATGTTTTTATTGCTCTCAGTATTAAAGTACAGAGTGGTCGTAAAGCACTTATCAATCATTACATTTTGCTATACAGAGTGGTCGTAAAGCACTTATCAAACATTAAATTTTGCTATATCTTTACCCATTTTCAAGGAACATTAAGATATTTTTAATAGTATTTCTCTTCATTGGTGAAATTTGTATTTACAGTTATTTTTTATTAATTATTAAAAATTACTTGTTCAAAATGTTTATAGGTACATATTAAGATATCATGCGAAAAAAATGCAAATAAATTTATTGCTTTCTGTATCAAAGTACAGAGTGGCCGTAAAGAGCTTTTCATACATTTAATATTTTTATACCCACGCACTATTATTTACCTAAAGGTGTTATA
This sequence comes from Bactrocera zonata, assembly GCA_037783105.1. NCBI lineage: Eukaryota > Metazoa > Arthropoda > Insecta > Diptera > Tephritidae > Bactrocera > Bactrocera zonata. The sequence goes on along the minus strand of JBAWJQ010001806.1, from coordinate 198,740 downwards.
ACTTTGTACGTTTGATGATAACGGTTGTTGTGTAAGAAAAATATGCAAAATATTTATTAGGTGTACGTAAGTCAGTCAATATCTGTATAAATAAAGCTATAGTTTTAGTTATGGCATTTCATAGTTAAGGAGCCATATTAATTTCTACATTGACGTACGCAATTTTACCCCATTAACAAAGCACGTCATCAGCAATGATTGCATATAGTATATACTTGTATGTACATAGATTGTGCTGAGTAAGAAAGGAAATGGGATGTAATAATACAATACTGTATGCATCTGAATTCGTTTTCCTACCATTTGAGTGCGATTTCAAAATCTCTTAAAAACGAAGTGCTTTCTGCTTTCCCCCCAATTTAAATTCAATGGACTTGTATTAAAAATTGCATGTCACAACATACTTTTGTATTAAATATATTTTTATTATATAATTTTAGGTAATTGACAGATTTATTTCTTCTTATAATGCGTTAGGATCGTTGAACGTCGGTTCTAGCTATAATCCCATTCAAAAACACAAAATATTCCTCACAAGAACTTGATTTCGATCCTTCAGTTGTCTCTTTTGAAATGGAGCCTGGATAGTTTATTTACATAGGTTAGGTTAGAAGGCTCCTTTATGTAGTTCTTTGTGAGGCCATAAAAAAAAAGAACTGAACTCCTGTGTTGAATTAGCAAAACGTTTAGTAGCAAATACAAATTTGCACAGGCGCTGTTTCCATCTCATCTTCTTCCATACAGCTTCTGCAGTTGGCGTCTGGTAAGATTCATAGCCTTACTGGGTGGACGCCAATAGGACAATGGCCTGTTAAAAGCTCCAAAACTAGTTAGAGGCTAGCCTTACAACTGACTGAGGCCAAAGAGATCACTAGATTTCTGGCGATCGATCTTGGGCCATGGGCTCATAATGACTTTTCCTGCTAGCTCATCAGCTTTAGAGTTTCCTGCGATTCCGCTGTGGCCTGCACCCATACTAGTCTTATCTCAAAGACACTTGTTGCTATTGGAAGTCTGAACCTGGAGTTGATAGAAATCTCCTCACCCCTTCACTAACCTTCCGCCCATCCGTAAAGAAGCTCACTGCCCCTCTCTTCTAACGGCTTCCAATCCATGATCCAAGTGATCCAGTGTGAAATCAAAGTGAGTGAAGATTCCCGAGTATTCAGACACGTGTTCTTTAAGGAAATCAGACTTCCTGAGTCTGATGGCAACTTTCGCAGCCATACACCTTCCGACAATATCTACAGCACCACACATGCTTATGAGTCCCACCCGTTGAACGCTCTCGAGTTTCTTTGCAAGTATGGTATTTTCTAGAGCCCTCCACAACATAAAGACTTCATGGAGCATAATAGGCTTGACTATGATATATTTACATAGATTCGGCCGTGTTCCAAATTCGAAAATTTTTACCAATGTGACGCCAAATTCTACCCAATACAACGTGCTTTCCAAAGTAAACAGGAATCTAGCGCCCCCTGGTGGCTCCATATATATGTCGACTGGTGCGTTAGAATCTGCTATCTTTATCGATTGTTCAGTGAGAATTTTCATGCTCATTGATTGGAAGTGAGGTTATTGCGTTTTAAGTGTCAATATTAAAATTGATAAAACTTTTACCGAAATGTTTCAATTGATGATGGCGATGATTGCATATCCCGTAACAGACTGCACGAGTGGTTTTAACGTTTTCAAAGTGGTCGTGAGGACATAAATGACGGATCAACATGAAGGCCAATCAAAATCCGTGATCACCGGAAATTTAACAAAAATCAGCCGAAATCATCATTGAAATTCATGGAAATGGAATTGAACATCTCCAAAACATTGATTTATTGCATTTTGACCGAACATTTGCGCTTAGGTGTGTACATGGTTTGTTCCGCATAAATTGACTGACAACCAAAAATTGCTCAGATCCAACATTCGAAGGACGATTATTTGACCAAAAATCACATTTTAACCATTAACCACTCCCCGTATTAATTTGATGTGGCTCCGTGCGACTTCTTCCTTTTTGGAAAAATGCATTTGCCCATGAAAGGAAAGCGTTATGCAGACGTAGAGGCCATTCAAAAGGCTTGCAGCGGCATACTGGCGGCCATACAGGCCAACGAGCTAAAAAACTCGTTCGACATGCTTTTGGACCGTGAAAAAAAGCTGTATTGAAGCAGAAGGAGACTATTTTGAATAAAATACATAAATTGATTTTGTCGAAAAAACCATTTGTTTTTTTATTTTTTAAAGTCCTGTTTACTTTGGAACGCACCTTGTATAAATATCAAACATACATATGAGTTAACTTTGACAGCTGTCACTCTAAAAACATTTTAAAAACTCTAAAAAAGCACCCTATACCTAATTCAAGCGACCACATCATTTCGTTAATGGTTTTCGGTTGAGATTAATTAATATATTATTACTATATACATTTTAATTAAAGCTAATCAGATCCGTAATCCGAACTTTGACACTCTCTTTTTCTTTTTTCTCTCATTAAATAATATTTGTGTATTTAATTTTGCTGACAAATGCTGATATGTCTAAGATCATTGCACATGTGTTGCTACTTTGTTTTGTACGTAGATATATGTACAGTGTCGATGAAAATAAATGTGTTATTAAGGGCCATTTGACTGAAATTTATTTAGATCTAAATGTATAACTGGGATACCAAATTTCGACGACAAACTTTTCTATGGAAAACTTTCATAGCAGAAAAAAATCATTCGTATACTTATCAGAGCGCTTTTAGCTGCCATATAAACTGATCGATAAAACTCAAGTCCTTGAAGAGAAAACTTTTTTATTTTCCAAAATATCTTTACGAACTTTGTCATGGATTATTTTTAAAGACTATTTTACATTCTCTGAACATATCGTTCAAATCGGACCACTATAGCCTATAGCTGCCATATAAATTGATCGATAAAACTCAAGTCCTTGTATGGAAAACTTCTATATTTTGCAAGCTATCTTCATGAAATTTGTCTTGGATTATTGTTAAATACTATTTTACATTCTCCGAACATATTGTTCAAATCGGAACACTATAGCCTATAGCTGCCATATAAACTGATCGATCAAACTCATGTTCTTGTATGAAAATTTTTATTTGAGAAGATTATGAAAGATTCGATGGTACCGAATTTAACGTTTTTACTTGTTTTATAAACTTTTAGCTATAAGAAATGCACCTGTGCTGGGTATTACAGCTGCGGTGTAGCCGATTTTCTTATTTTATGTAATTTATTGTTGACAAGTCCATATTGCGTATACAGCAATAAGTCTTTTATTGCTGTTTTTATTGCATATACAATTTGTATTCCCTTGTAGCGTCTAACAACTAGTTATTACGCTGCTTCTTCTAATTCAATCATTGATTTGATAAGAAACCTTATCAACATTTCATTATCAAAATGCCAGTTCGCTTACAATACAACTGTATATACCATATAGGTGTATATACTTATGTATGTGTATATACATATATATATTATATATCCATCATATCTCCAAGTGCTGCACTTTTCACCATTGTGCGATTTACTGCCTTTCTACTTTAGTCCGCATTTAATAGAGTTCTTTAATTGCTAACAGGTTGGCCATTAAGAAGACAACATACATATGTATGTATGTACGTAATGTAAATATGTACATATCGTAGTTGATATTTAGTGTCCATTGCCCTTACGTGTGGCCGCGTTCACCATATACATGCACACATACACATTTATATGCACAACACTGTATTTAGTGAAAAAGCAAGCGCTGTGCTTTTGCCGTACTGCTAGTACATTTTAGTTGTCAATTGTCGCTGACCGCGTACAAAAGCTGTGCCACATTAAGTGTTGTTTATTTTTTAGAAATGTTTATAACCTAAAATAAAAATACATTTCAATTTTAAATAATTTATTAAATACATTTTTTTTAATTATCTGTCTGTGATTTGTTGTTTCGTTGCAAATTGACTGGAAAATTTGCTGTGTTTAACTCAAATACTTTTATACAAAGCGCCGCTAACCTCAAATATTCATTTGCAGCGTATGAAACGTATCGTTGTTGTTGGCAGCGAATTGCATATGCGCTGATTTTATTGCATTTATAAATTTTATTTCTATAAATCCGCGCATTTTACGTCCGCGCTTTATAATCGCCTGTCGGCTAATCTAACGATCATCTATTGATAAGTTATACTATAATTTCGCGCGCTCATTAGCACAGCCGTCTGTTTGTTTGTGTTTCTCGCGGCTTGGCTACAAAGGAAGTGTTTACGGAATTTCCTCGAATGTTATGCAAATCTATATTTTTATTATTTTAATGTATATGTGAAATAAATATAATTTTGAATCTTAGAAAATAGTGAACGCAGCGCAAAATGCATTTAGAAGCTGCTTTGGAACTTTTACGCACAGGTGATTTTTGTTAGTACTGCTTTTACACATATCGCTTGTTAATATTTCACGTATTTTTATGTGTTTATTATTTATTATTTATTGATGGATTATATTTATTTTTCGTAGTTTTGATAACAAAATTTCTAAGTTTGAGGTTATGTTTTTATTTTAACAGTTTTTTTTAATAAATTATAAAAATCCGTTTTAATAGAGGCTTTCAGTGATACATATGTCGAGCTAATGCTTTACAAAATGTCGTTAATTTTAAAAAATTTATTCATAAAAATCCATTTTTACATGCATTTCTTACATCATAAAAGTGTACATTGTGACAAAAAAGTAACCGGAAATTATAAATAAAAGACAAAATATTTATTTATTAATCAATATTTCTCTTGTCGCCTTCAAAGTAATTCCCACCATATGTAATACACTTATACTAACGATGTTTTCAGTTTTCGAAACACTTCATAAGCACTTTTTGGGATGACCTTCAGCGCCTCCATCGAATTAGTCTCTTTGATCGTCTGAAAACAGGTTCCATTCCGATGATTGTTGACTTGTTTGCATGTTAAGCTCATAAACCCATGTCTCATCGGCAGTTATAATGATCAAGTATGTCCAAAGAAACCTGTTTACGTTATCCTTTTTGAAAAAATTCAGCTTTATCGGGATTCTTGCCGATCTGTTTTTACAGTTGATGTTGATGGCTGTACCGGATTCTTCTTCTTCACTGCCGTAGACACCGCTTACGGGCTTATAGCCGAGTTAACAACAGCACGCCTAGTCCTCCTTTTCCTCTGCTTCCCCGTTCGGGTACTGCTTCGAATACTATCTGAGGTGGATGGTTTTCATCCATCCGGACAACATGACCTAGCCAGCGTAGTCGCTGTCTTTTAATTCGTTGAACTATGTCAATGTCGTCGCATATCTCATACAGCTTATCGTTCCATTGAATGCGATATTCGCCGTGGCCAATGCGCAAAGGACCATAAATCTTCCGCAAAACCTTTCTCTCGAAAGCTCTTAACGTCGACTCATCAGATGTTGACATCGTCCATGCCTCTTCACTACATGGCAGGACAGTAATGATGAGTGACTTGTAGAGTGTTGTTTTTATTCGTCGTGAAGGAGACTTTACTTCTCAATTGTCTACTCAGTCCGAAGCAGCATCTGTTGTCAAGAGTTATTCTGCATTGGATTTCGATGCTGACTGTTAATACTCGTAATAGAAATATAGTTATTATTATTATATATTATATATAATATTAATATTCTTAAGTTGTCTTCTTTTTTGTCCAACAATAATCTCTATATATGTATATTTATGTAGTTCTGTCATTCCCTCTAAAGCGTAGATTACAAAATGATTCAGCAATAAACTGGGAATTTCTGATGTTGCGTTAATCATATCAGCCAATATTTTACTTTTCACTTATCAATTCAATTACTAAAACAGTCACTCTTGATAGTTTTAACAGCTTTAAATATTTACAAAGCGTGGCGTTTATGAAATAAAATGTCATGTCAATATTTATTTACATTTATTAAGGAAACTATGATTTAATAAACGCAATTTCAAAACTTCCTCTTCTTTCGTGCTGCCGAATAAGTCATTTTTGTCAACGTTGTCATTATACCGTTCGCCATATTCTATGCGCTCTCAGTACTTTGACAACATCAGCTGTTTTCTCAGCAGAAAGATAACGCATACTTTTTTTTTCTCAGCATAAGTAATACTTAACAATTACTATTGACAGTTTTTTGTTTACTTATTTACATATATAGACATTATGATAGTTTTTAACAATGTTATAACTGTCAGAGATCATACATATATAGAATAATTGCGGAACATTTGTACCGGTTAAACGGAAGTTTGTCGTTCGTTATTATAAAAAAATGGAATATTAACCCTTTCGCGGACACACGAAATTTAGTAAATGTTATCAGAATGACACATGCATTTATTTGGCTTATAAAACCGATAATTGAATTCCGATTTCAGTTTTGGGTTTGTGGTTTATTGAATATTTAATTTTTACTCAAAACAAAAAAATTACAGTATGTCGACATATACCGACGTGTCCTAGTTAGGGATTTTGATTTGTTATAGGGACACGTCGGATATGCTCGACGTCGGACAGAGCCGACATGTCCTATTTCATGTCGGCATATACCGACGTGTCCCATTTTAAGCCATTCGTTGTGTCGGACTATGCCGACGTGTCCGCGAAAGGGTTAATTAAATATCCGATTAACCTATTTATATTAATGAATATGACACTAGTCATGAGCAATATTAATAATAGCGATTATTACAGCTTTTTTTATTACACTAAAATCACATGTGTTATATTTTATTATATTATTTCGTTATTTTTTACTATTAATTTAAATAAATATTTGATTTGTTACTTCCCACTTCTAACGGGTATATAAACTGGCAATTGCTGTTTAATTTTTTATTTTTATGGCAATTTAAACGGTTCAAATTTCAAATTACAGCTGCATATTACCTTATGCCTTACTAAACATTTATTTTAAATGCCAATATTGTTAACTTATCTAACATGTGTTATAACAAATTGTAAAAAATGTGATAAATTGCTTGATTGCCGCACAAAGTGCTAAAAATAGCCATATGTTGACATTCGTTTGACATTGCAACTTTCAAACGCAGGGCATAGTGTAGCCACGGCATTAATTATTGTAAAATAATGCATTCCTAGCCAAACTGTCAAACATAAATATCTGCAAACCCATTATATGTACCACAATAATTATTCATATTTATGTTGTCTTTCATAGATTTCATATAAAGTATGTGCACGAAAAAAACTGGTCACATAGAAACCCGCACAGCTTAGAAATTTGTAACGGTAAAATCAAATTAAAATTTACACGCAAAGTTTAATACATTATCTAAATAATTGCTTTATATTTTTTTCAAAAATGTGGTTAGTGTAAAATTTGTCAGCAATGAATATACACGTTCGCGAATCGGTTTTGCGCAAAAAGCTGGAAAATCCAGGCATGTCCCACAGCGACATCGCCAAAAAATTAAAACTTGCAAAATCTTCGGTATCTTTTGTTCTTAAGAGATACAGTGACTCCTTATCATTGAATAGAAAAGCCGGTAGTGGTAGAAAACAAGGATTTGAATCTCCACTTATAGCAAAAAAAGTGTTGACCTATTTGAAACGAAATCCCGGACTTTCAGTTCGAGATGTCGCCAAAAAAGTTCAAATGTCACCTTCATATGTTCAGAAAGTACGCAAACGAAATGGATTACGTTCCTTCAAAGTGAATACAGCACCAAACCGCAATGATAAGCAACATTTTTTGGCAAAACGACGTGCTCGACAATTATATGACAAGTTCATGCCTAATTTTAACTGCGTTGTAATGGACGATGAATCCTGAATAATGTTGACCGAATTTATTTAGGAATACTAACCCCTTCCTCCGTTTGCACTTACACTCGCGCGAGTGTTTAAAAGGAAAAAAGAGTTGAGGTTTTAAAAGTTTTATTTTAAATCCTTTGTTTGCAGTACAATATTTTGCCTTATAATATATCGCGTCGATTCGAAATAAGATGTGTTGGACCACTGTCGGCGCAGGTGGAACGATGACGATCGAAAAGAAGTGGGAATTCCGCGGCGCAGTATAGAAGCGAAAGTTGTGGCTGGGTGGTTTGTGTAGAACGAATGTTGATGTGTTGATGCGAACAGCAGGTGACGAATTGTAGCCTCCTTTCCTGTTGTCTATCCTTTTTGTTTAGTGGGTAAGAGCACAGGTGTGGTGAGTTGCGTTGAAGTGTCATCAGCTGTGGTGAATGACGATGTAGCATTAGGATGCGCCAGTTTTACCGAGTAGAGGGGGTGGATGCTTAACTCATTTAAACATCCTGGGCCCCCTAGGCGAATATTTTGCCTAGTTTTATATACATATATTGCTGATGCATGTAACTCGACTTACTGTGTAACCGAGGCCGCAGAATAATAGCTGTAAGAAGCGATTTTGGTTTTAATATCCAATTGTATTTGGTGTAAATATTGGTGCTTGAGGTAATAATTGATTTTGCGTGCTTTGACGACTTTTTGTATTATTATACCAAAATGTTCTTTGCTTTTATTAATTTAATTAGCTGCTATTTACAATTTATTTTTTATCGGTTTGACATACCGTTAGTTTATTATATGCCTTTTCTGTATTATGTTTGGACTTTATTTATTCTCGGCTTATGAAGTATAGTAACTCCACGCCTGGCTCAGATATGGCCAGAATGGGTACTCCTTAGCCCTGGAGTTAGGGCTGTGCCAATAGATGGATCTTGCGAGAGAGTGGCCGGTAATTGCGAACGGCTTCGATTCGTGGGGTAAATAATTTTGTATACTTAATTTGAAGCTTTGTGTAGCTGATTTCCATAACTCACCCATATGAGAAGCGCTTGGTTAGATGCGATAAAAGCGACTTTAGCTTTGTAAGCATAGGTGCGTTAATGTATCGCATTGGGAGTATTGTGATCCCTTAATTTCTGTTTTGATTTTATTTTTTTTTTTTTTTTATATATTTGAAAATTTGTGCCTCAATGGTTCATCATTGTATAAAATGTGTAGATTTTTCGACTTTTGGAGACACTTTTGTTATATTTATGTTTTATTTCTAATTTGGCGTTTGGTAGCCCGCCACCGCTCTAGGATTTGTTCAGAATTTTATTGTTTTTCATTATTGGCTAAAGCCATCCTGCGGGGCCGAAAAGTTGTATGTGCTTTTAATAATTTGGACTGTCAGAGGTAACTCTGACTTTGTTTTTAATTCCAATTTGTGGAGTATTGAAAATTTGTGGCTTTAGGGGTAGTCGTACGACGTACCGGCCATTATTGGATCGAGTAGTTGTGGCTTTCGAGTAGCGCTTACAATACTGATCTTGTGGAGTTTTATTTAATATTCGGGGAAGTTTCCCTGTCTCTTGAGCTTTCCTTAATTGTGAATTAAGGCATTTTTTTGATGTTTTCTCAACTTGAGTTGGAGTGGTGGTAACTAGTTCTGTAACTAGTCCACTTTGTGTTCGGCTATGCAGCGTTTGAGCTTTTTGCGCCTTTGAGCAACATGGTGTCTCTTGGCAATTTGCTGAATTTTGGGTTTCGGGTTTTGCTTTTGCAATTAAACCCGTGGATCTTCCCTTTGTATAAGCGCTTCTTTGGGATGAGAGAGGATATCTGCTGTAATGAAGCATTGAGTTGTGTCTTTTGTGACAATATAAGCAATTAAATTTGCTTTTGCAATTTTTAAGATTGTGTGCATTGGACAAGCAGTTTGTACAGAGTCTTTTTGATCTGACAAAGTTGTTCCTTTCGTTAATGTTTAATTTTTTAAACTTTTTGCAATTTTTAAGCTTATGCCCTCTTGTGCATAGTTCGCATGACGTATGTATTCTTTGTTCGGATGTGAACGATTGTGTTTTGTTAAAAATTATATTTGATTTGTTTTTGCTTCTAACTTGGGGTCTATTTAAGCTTCTATTTTGGTCGTGTTTAATGTTCTTAGTTTTTATTATTTTTTCTTCTAACCTTTCCGCAATTTCATATTGGGTGGTGAGAAAATCTTTCATTTGTTGCCACGTTGGGCACTGTTTTCGTGATGAGAGCGATTGCTCCCATAGAAGTAACGACTTTTCTGGTAATGCGGCGGTGCAAATGTTTACCAGAATTGGGTCCCAGCTGTCTGTGGGAATATTTAATGTCGATAGAGTCGACAAACAATTTGAAACAGTGGATTGTAGTGTTACAAATTCTTCACTTGTTTCTTTCTTGATTTTAGGCAAGTTTAATAGTGTCGTTACTTGCTTATCGACCAGTATTCTTTCGTTTTCAAATCTAGCTTTTAGAGCTTCCCAAGCCAAATTGAAATTGTCGTCATTTAATGCGAACTGTTTAACTATTTCGCCTGCTTGACCTTTTGTTTTGTATCGGAGGTGATACAGTTTTTGTGCCTTTGATAGTTGTGGATGGTTGATGTAAACGGCTGTGAACATGTCCCGGAAGGACGGCCATTCTTCATAACCTCCGTAAAAGGTTTCTGTATCACATGCAGGCACCTCGAGTTGGATGCCTGAACTTGACTCTTGATTGTATATTTGTGCCAGCTCTACTCTACTGTGGGGAGTAGGTGCAGTCGCTTTAATGAGCTTTAATTGATCGGAGATCATAGCTTTCATTTCTTCATATTGGTCCAAGCAGTTTTCATAAATATCGTAAGCCGATGATTTAAAATTATGTGTATCTGAATCGTTAGAATCTAGAATGGCGTCATGAGCCACTTGGAGCCGAGTCCAAAAGTTTTCAAGATTTTGAATTTTGATTTCTAATAACGATTCAGAGTTTTCATGAATCGGCAAAGAGGCAAATCTAGTGCAGTATCTTATTAAACTGTCACTTTGTGAAATGAATTTAGAAACCTCTGTTGAGCGTTTAGCTCCTGCAGGTGTATTTTGATTTTTATTATTATTCATTGTTTTTACTGTATAGTAAAATATTTGTCAAATTCTCTTTTTAATAAATAAGAGTTTATTTCGTATAAAACGGATTCCTTATTTTTTATTATTACCGTTTCTTATTTACTTGCTATAGAATTAATTTTATTGAATTTTTTTTTTTGTTTTAATTAATTTATATTTTTTATGTCCTAATGTTGTGTAATTAGGCACACCCTAATACGTGTACTTGGATTTACATGCGTATGTATGTACTTATGTTTTGTGCGATTGAGAGCTCGTTGTAGAGATCAATGTGCTTTTTACCTAAGCATGCACGAATTGTTAGTATTATGTTTATGTTCTTAAGCAATTGAGAGCTCGTTAGGAGATCAATTTGCTTTTTGTAAGCTTGCTTGTTTATGCACTGTGAAGAGAGCGCGAAAACGGAATTGAAAAAAGGTGCACACATTTATATGTAAGTATGCACTTTGTAAATATGTTTCGCAATATTTAGGTATAATATATGGTATATGCATTAAATAAATAAGCTTATATATATGTATTCTTGTTTCTGTTTTTATTTTTTAGTTTTTATTTTCAAATATGTATGTCCTTCTCAATTTTTGTATGCCGGGTCCTGCTTATTACTTTATTAAGCATTAGGGGTACTGCCGGAAATTTGTCATAGTAAAAATTTTAATTATTGGTTTGTTGGAGTCGGACCAAAGGTAGTAGATAAACATACATATATTTAAGGAGATATACATGTACATATATGTATATGAAATGATTTAGAATATATATGTACTTGACTAAGCCGCGGTAATTTGAATTTTACAGCATAGTAAGCCGTAAATTAAACCAGTGTAGGTACTGATTTTCGCTAAGTTTTACCTAGGAAAACCGTACCTTAAAACATATATGTATATGTATGTATGGGCATACACTAAATATAAAATGAAATTAATACGCTCACTGTGATTTCAGATTAACGTATGTATGTATGTGCCTGCGGGTATTCGGGCCGTTGATGCCAACTCCTTCTCCTCGGCTTCCACTTTGTTGTTCCTGGTTTTAGTACTTATGTTTGTTGTTGTTGTTTTTTGTTTATTTTAGTGTGGTTTAAAAATCCGCGCCCGTCTCTTTGTTTTTATTTATGTTTTGTTTTATCGTTTCGCGCCCGATTTTCTGTGTGTTGTTGTTTTGATTTTTTTGTTTTTTGCTTTTGCAGTATTTATTAGGTAGATTTATATTTTCACCTACGGTAATTTCTTTCTGTTTGTACTTTTAAAATTGTAACTAATTGTCACCTCTTTTTTTGGTTTTGCTCATAATGTTATTGTTTTATTTATACATATGAATATGTACGTATATATTTTATATATTTTGTTGCCGCTCTACTTTTGTTGTTTTGTTTTTTTTTGTTTGAACTGTTTTAATTTTTGTTTTGGTGGACACTCAGTATGTGAGTATGTATGTTTTTTTGGTTTGTAAGTTGATGTTCTTGTCACCGCAGCTTTTTTTTGTTTTTTTCTTTTTTTTTTGTTCGTACCACTGCACTTTTTTAATTTTTTGTCTTTTTCTTGTATACAAGTATAAAAACTTATATTTTTTCTATTGTTTGGCCCACTGCACTTTTTGTTTTTTAATTTTAGTACACTGCTCTCTTTTGTCTTGATTGCATTTGTTTGTTTGTTATATCTAAGTATATATATTTTTTTTGTTCACCACCGCACTTTGTTTTTGTTTCTGTCACTTCTGTTCACTTCACTTTTTTGTAAATGCAATCAAATATTATTTTGTTAATAATTTTAGTTTTTTCTTATTTAGAATCCGAAGGTGCCTATCGGTAAGGCTCGAAGGACCATGAATAATGTTGACCGAATTTATTTAGGAATACTAACCCCTTCCTCCGTTTGCACTTACACTCGCGCGAGTGTTTAAAAGGAAAAAAAGAGTTGAGGTTTTAAAAGTTTTATTTTAAATCCTTTGTTTGCAGTACAATATTTTGCCTTATAATATATCGCGTCGATTCGAAATAAGATGTGTTGGACCACTGTCGGCGCAGGTGGAACGATGACGATCGAAAAGAAGTGGGAATTCCGCGGCGCAGTATAGAAGCGAAAGTTGTGGCTGGGTGGTTTGTGTAGAACGAATGTTGATGTGTTGATGCGAACAGCAGGTGACGAATTGTAGCCTCCTTTCCTGTTGTCTATCCTTTTTGTTTAGTGGGTAAGAGCACAGGTGTGGTGAGTTGCGTTGAAGTGTCATCAGCTGTGGTGAATGACGATGTAGCATTAGGATGCGCCAGTTTTACCGAGTAGAGGGGGTGGATGCTTAACTCATTTAAACAAATCCTATGTAAAAGCAGACTTTAAACAAATTCGAGGGCGACAATTTTACACAGCAAACAAAAGGGGGAATGTTTCTGATAAATTTAAAAATAAAAAGCTTGACAAGTTCCCAAAAAAATTTCTAGTATGGCAGGCGATTTGCCAGTGTGGTTTTAAAAGTGAACCTTTTATAGGCTATGGAACAATAAATCAAAAAATTTACGTTAATGAGTGCTTACAGAAACGTCTTTTGCCTTTAATTAAACTTCATAAGGATCCAGTACTCTTTTGGCCTGATCTTGCGACATGTCATTACGGAAAAACGGCTTTAAAGTGGTACCAAGACAATAGAGTGGTCGTTGTTCCTAAAGAGGTGAACCCTCAAAATTGCCCAGAGCTCAGGCCGATTGAAACTTATTGGGCCATTATTAAAGCGAAATTGTTAAAGACGCAGCATACAGTGAAAAATGAGAGGCAATTTAGCAATTAGTGGCGAAACGTCACTAAAGACTTCAATAAGGATTCTGTGCAAGCGCTTATGAAGGATGTCAAGTCTAAATTACGATTATTCGCTTATAAAAAAATATCCTGAATATTATATCTTGAATACGTATAAATCTACATATAAACTATAACTTGTATAAATATTTCTGAAATTAAATAATAAACATAAGTTTTATAACGTTATATGTTCGACCAATATTTTTCGTGCACATACTTTATATCTAAATATATATGCATTAAATACCGTTACTAACATCCCTTCATTGTTATCTTGTAATTACAGCAATGCCTTGGTTCGGCATGGATATCGGCGGTACACTGACAAAGCTAGTCTACTTTGAACCAAAGGATATAACACCCGATGAACAGGATCAAGAGGCTGAAATTCTACGAAATATACGTCGTTATTTAACCAAAAATTCCGCTTATGGCAAAACCGGCCATCGTGATACACATCTACAGGTGAGTGCGTGAGTGTGGCGTAGTGCTTTATTTTACACACTGTCATTTTCGCATAAGTAATATTTACCTAGTTGTTAGCGCCATATAACAGTCCAAAAAGGTTAGCGTTTCCGCTTCAAGCTAAACCTATTACTTTCTATTGTATTATTTGAAGTCATTGACTTTGCAGTTGAACTAGACTTACTTACATGCGTCAAAGCGTGTTTATTTTAGAGGTTGGTCATGAATTGAAGCCAAAATGTGGAATTTCAGTATATATATATTTTTTTTTCAATATTTTTGTAATGGTTTCTCCTTGCATACGTATATCAATATACATAATTTCGTAGTTTATGTTTTAAAAGAAAAATAAATAAAATTTATGAAAAAGAATTATGTGTTAAATAATATGACAAACGGTTTTTTTTTTTTCAAACATAAAGTAAAAGGATAAAATTACTTACCTTTGCCGGTGACAATAGTCTGTACCAAATTTCGTAAAAATATCTTGTCAAATAAAAAAGTTTTTGCAGCACGAACTTGATTTGGCTCGATGAATTTGTATGGCAGCTATACGCTATAATAGTCCGAACTGAATAATATTGCTGGTTGGCAGCTGACCTACATACGAAAAGCAGGCACGACGCGATGTGATATGATTTAAAAGTCATGAGATGACCTCACGGAAACTGGCTGCCAGCTGACTCAATAAAAGTAAAGCAGACGCCGTGTATAGAAGCTGGCTGCCAGCCGGCTATATAAGCAAAGCAGGCACCATGCCTGGCCTGTGCTTGGCTGACTCTCGCGCCTTGATGTTATGCGATTTGAAAGTCACGCGGTAAATTCGCGGGATGCTGGCTGCCAGTCGGCTATATAAGAAAAGCAGACCCCATGCCTGGCCAGTCCTTAGGTGACTTTCGCGCCTTGATGATATGCGATTTGAAAGTCACGCGGTAAATTCGCGGGATGCTGGCTGCCAGTCGGCTATATAAGAAAAGCAGACCCCGTGCCTGGCCAGTGCTTAGGTGACTTTCACGCCTTGATGATATGCGATTTGAAAGTCACGCGGTAAATTCGCGGGAAGCTGGCTGCCAGTCGGCTATATAAGAAAAGCAGACCCCATGCCTGGCCAGTGCTTAGGTGACTTTCGCGCCTTGATGTTATGCGATTTGAAAGTCACGTGGTAAATTCGCGGGAAGCTGGCTGCTAGTCGCCTATATAAGAAAAGCAGACTCCATGCCGGGCCAGTGCTTAGGTGACTTTCGCGCCTTGATGATATGCGATTTGAAAGTCACGCGGTAAATTCGCGGGATGCTGGCTGCCAGTCGGCTATATAAGAAAAGCAGGCATCGTGCCTAGCCTGTGCTTGGCTGACTCTCGCGCCTTGATGATAGGCGATTTGAAAGTCACGCGGTAAATTCGCGGGATGCTGGCTGCCAGTCGGCTACATAAGAAAAACAGACTCCATGCCTGGCCAGTGCTTAGGTGACTTTCGCGCCTTGATGTTATGTGATTTGAAAGTCGCGCGGTAAATTCGCGGGAAGCTGGCTGCCAGTCGGCTATATAAGAAAAGCAGATCCCATGCCTGGCCAGTGCTTAGGTGACTTTCGCGCCTTGATGATATGCGATTTGAAAGTCACGCGGTAAATTCGCGAGAAGCTGGCTGCCAGTCGGCTATATAAGTAAAGCAGGCACCGCGCCTGACCAGTGCTTAGCTGACTCCCGCGCCGTGATGTTATGTGATTTGAAAGTCGCGCGGTAAATTCGCGGGAAGCTGGCTGCTAGTCGGCTATATAAGAAAAGCAGGCACCGTGCCTGACCAGTGCTTAGCTGACTCCCGCGCCGTGATGTTATGTGATTTGAAAGTCACGCGGTAAATTCGCGGGATGCTGGCTGCCAGTCGGCTATATAAGAAAAGCAGGCACCGTGCCTGGCCTGTGCTTAGCTGACTTTCGCGCCGTGATGTTATGTGATTTGAAAGTCGCGCGGTAAATTCGCGGGAAGCTGGCTGCTAGTCGGCTATATAAGAAAAGCAGGCACCGTGCCTGGCCTGTGCTTAGCTGACCTTCGCGCCGTGATGTTATGTGATTTGAAAGTCGCGCGGTAAATTCGCGGGAAGCTGGCTGCTAGTCGGCTATATAAGAAAAGCAGGCACCGTGCCTGGCCAGTGCTTAGCTGACTTTCGCGCCGTGATGTTATGTGATTTGAAAGTCGCGCGGTAAATTCGCGGGAAGCTGGCTGCTAGTCGGCTATATAAGAAAAGCAGGCACCGTGCCTGACCAGTGCTTAGCTGACTCCCGCGCCGTGATGTTATGTGATTTGAAAGTCACGCGGTAAATTCGCGGGATGCTGGCTGCCAGTCGGCTATATAAGAAAAGCAGGCACCGTGCCTGGCCTGTGCTTAGCTGACTTTCGCGCCGTGATGTTATGTGATTTGAAAGTCGCGCGGTAAATTCGCGGGAAGCTGGCTGCTAGTCGGCTATATAAGAAAAGCAGGCACCGTGCCTGGCCTGTGCTTAGCTGACCTTCGCGCCGTGATGTTATGTGATTTGAAAGTCACGCGGTAAATTCGCGGGATGCTGGCTGCCAGTCGGCTATATAAGAAAAGCAGGCACCGTGCCTAGCCTGTGCTTGGCTGACTCTCGCGCCTTGATGATAGGCGATTTGAAAGTCACGCGGTAAATTCGCGGGATGCTGGCTGCCAGTCGGTTAATAAGAAAAGCAGACTCCATGCCTGGCCAGTGCTTAGGGGACTTTCGCGCCTTGATGATAGGCGATTTGAAAGTCACGCGGTAAATTCGCGGGATGCTGGCTGCCAGTCGGCTATATAAGAAAAGCAGACTCCATGCCTGGCCAGTGCTTAGGTGACTTTCGTGCCTTGATGATATGCGATTTGAATGTCACGCGGTAAATTCGCGGGATGCTGGCTGCCAGTCGGCTATATAAGAAAAGCAGACTCCATGCCTGGCCAGTGTTTAGGTGACTTTCGCGCCTTGATGATATGCGATTTGAAAGTCACGCGGTAAATTCGCGGGAAGCTGGCTGCTAGTCGGCTATATAAGAAAAGCAGGCACCGTGCCTGACCAGTGCTTAGCTGACTCCCGCGCCGTGATGTTATGTGATTTGAAAGTCGCGCGGTAAATTCGCGGGAAGCTGGCTGCTAGTCGGCTATATAAGAAAAGCAGGCACCGTGCCTGACCAGTGCTTAGCTGACTCCCGCGCCGTGATGTTATGTGATTTGAAAGTCTCGCGGTAAATTCGCGGGAAGCTGGCTGCTAATCGGCTATATAAGAAAAGCAGGCACCGTGCCTGGCCTGTGCTTAGCTGACTTTCGCGCCGTGATGTTATGTGATTTGAAAGTCGCGCGGTAAATTCGCGGGAAGCTGGCTGCCAGTCGGCTATATAAGAAAAGCAGACCCCATGCCTGGCCAGTGTTTAGCTGACTCTCGTGCCGTGATGTTATGTGATTTGAAAGTCACGCGGTAAATTCGCGGGATGCTGGCTGCCAGTCGGCTATATAAGAAAAGCAGACTCCATGCCGGGCCAGTGCTTAGGTGACTTTCGCGCCTTGATGATATGCGATTTGAAAGTCACGCGGTAAATTCGCGGGATGCTGGCTGCCAGTCGCCTATATAAGTAAAGCAGACTCCATGCCGGGCCAGTGCTTAGGTGACTTTCGCGCCGTGATGTTATGTGATTTGAAAGTCGCGCGGTAAATTCGCGGGATGCTGGTTGCCGGTCGGCTACCCCTGTCCAATACCATATGTAGGAATTGATGTCGATCTACTTGTATAAAAATTGCATTCGCTTCCGTGTAAGGAAAAGATTTATTTTAATAACTTAATTTTGCTTAGACGCTAATTACTCAATTAAAAATAAATAATTGTGTAAAGCGTGTGTTTTCTTGGCCAATTTTTAAATTTGTCGTAGTCAGTTTCATAACAACTTGTTTGTACATTTATTTTTTATTTTATTTACACTCTCCACACGCATTCACATGCTAATTTAGCAAATCTCTTTGTTGTTTTTGTCATTATTACTCAGTCTAGTGACATTTACAGTGCATTATTTACTTTTTGTTGTTGCATATTACTGACGCACGTGGAAATAGTTTTTTGTGCTAATGCCCCTAATGCCATGCCCATTAAGGTGGTGAAAAATAAATAAAATTGTATAAATTTGCCTAGAGTAAATACAATAACCCTTATAACCCTTGTGTTTAACGCATTTCGTAAGGTGCTTTTATTCGTTTTTTTGCCTAAGCTATGTGCGCACTAATTTATTTATTTTTTAAATGAGCTTTTAGGTTTGTTTATGGGTTTTTTGCCGAAGTAATTTTATTACTTAGCAGCAGAACTTGTACAATTTTTTTTTTTATTTTTAGGTTATGTCAGTGCTAAAGTTTTTTTTACTGATTTTATCAGTTTTGACCTTTGAAAATCATTAACGTGTAGAAACAATTCACTCTTTTTTACTGTTAACAAAAAAAAATTAATAATAAATACGCACATTTTCAGTGCTACTTATTGCCAAATTTCCAGCGCTATTCAAAAAAATATTTAAATAGTATTATATGTAGATAAAAAATTTAATATTATTATTAGATATATCACCTCGAGATAATATTTGACCCCAACTGGTCTATTTAAATTGCACGCGCAAACCGATTTGCTAAAAACAATTCTTGCTGTATTGGTAGCACCCTTTCTTATGTTCGTGTGAAGTTTGAACTCCGTTAGTGTATGTTTGGCAGCTGTTTGTTTACGACAGCAGAAATTTGGCGATTTTTATAAATTGAAGCAGACTTTTCGTTAACGAAAACAAAAAATTACGGATAATTAAATAAAAAAATATAAAACAAGAAAAAACGTTAACTTCGGTTGCACCGAAGCTAAATACCCTTCACAGGTGCATTTCTGTTAGTAACTATTTGTTCAGTTTGTATGGAAGCTATATGCTATAGTCAACCGATCTGAACAATTTCTTCGGAGATTACATTGTTGCCTTAGAAAATAATATATACCAAATTTCGTGAATATATCTTGTCAAATGTGAAAGTTGTCCATACAAGAACTTGATTCAGATCGTTCAGTTTGTATGGCAGCTATATGCTATAGTCAACCGATCTGAACAATTTCTTCGGAGATTACATTGTTGCCTTAGAAAATAATATATACCAAATTTCGTGAATATATCTTGTCAAATGTGAAAGTTGTCCATACAAGAACTTGATTCAGATCGTTCAGTTTGTATGGCAGCTATATGCTATAGTCAACCGATCTGAACAATTTCTTCGGAGATTACATTGTTGCCTTAGAAAATAATATATACCAAATTTCGTGAATATATCTTGTCAAATGTGAAAGTTGTCCATACAAGAACTTGATTCAGATCGTTCAGTTTGTATGGCAGCTATATGCTATAGTCAACCGATCTGAACAATTTCTTCGGAGATTACATTGTTGCCTTAGAAAATAATATATATCAAATTTCGTGAATATATCTTGTCAAATGTGAAAGTTGTCCATACAAGAACTTGATTCCGATCGTTCAGTTTGTATGGCAGCTATATGCTATAGTCGACCGATCTGAACAATTTCTTCGGAGATTACATTGTTGCCTTAGAAAATAATATATACCAAATTTCGTGAATATATCTTGTCAAATGTGAAAGTTTTCCATATAAGAACTTGATTCCGATCGTTCAGTTTGTATGGCAGCTAAATGTTATAGTGGTCCGATATCGGCCGTTCCGACAAATGTGCAGCTTCTTGAAGAGAAAATGACGTTTGCAAAATTTCAAAACGATATCTAAAAACTGAGGGACTAGTTCGTATATATACAGATTTACGGACAGACGGACAGACAGACGGACATGGCTAAATCGACTCAGCTCGACATACTGATCATTTATATATATACTTTATAGGGTCTCCGACGATTCCTTCTGGGTGTTACAAACTTCGTGACAAACTTAATATACCCTGTTCAGGGTATAAAAAGTCGGCCCACTCCGGGATTAGCAGGGATAGTTGTCAAATTAATTGAAATTTTTTTAAGGAAAAAAAAAATGGCGAACTTCCAAAAAAAAAATACGATTTTATTTAAAAAAAAACCCGATTATTTTATATAGTTGATCGTGTTGAATTTTTTTCGTGTATTTTTTCGAAAAGTTCATTCAAAAACAAAAATTTAAAAAAAAAGGTTCCCAAAAGTCAATTTATACAAAGATTATGGCTATTTGAAAATAAAAAAGCCATTTTTTAGCAAAAAATAGCAAAATTTATAACTTTTTTGAAGTTGGATAAAAAAATTTTTTAAAAATTCTCAAAAATGTTTTTCAAAGGGTAGAAAAGGATGCATAAGTTTCAGCAAAATCTAAAGGGGTCGGGTTCAAAAGTGGTCGATTTGTTACGGAATACCCCATATGTACGCAATTTCCCTGTTACGTCCAGGACGGCCTTTAAAATCAACTGATGATAAACACGTCAATAAAATAAATGAATTAGTGCTTAAGAATCGACAATTAAAACAGTCAGAGATCTTACTGGCATCGTTGGAATGTAGGAAGAATCAATAAAAACCATTTTGCTGATCATTTGCACCTAAAAAAATGTAAAGCACGATTGGTTGTAAATTTTTTCGAAAAATAGCGTCGCGTTAACATCTGTGAAACAGACTACCAGAATACCAGAATATTATTACAGGCGATAAGTCTTGTGCCTATGCTTACGACTCAGTCGACCTAATATCGTGGCAAACGTGAGCAGAAGCCGAAAAAAAACAACCAAAGTAGGTCAAAAATCAAGGTTATGTTGACAGTTTTTTTTGATTATCGAGGTGTGGTGAACTCCTTCCGACCGGCCAGACTGTCAACAAGGAATACTATTTGAGTGTTATGCATTTGCGCGAAGTTTGCGTAAAACGAGGTCGGAATTATGAGCCGAGAACTCTTGGTTTTTGCACAACGATAATACACCAACGCATACTGCATTGATTCTTCGTGAGTTTTCGGCAAATTTTCAACCAATATCGTACCGCAACCACTGTATTCGCCTGATTTAACTCGTCTTCTGGCTATTCAGCAAACTAAGTATTCGTTTCATTGCCCAGATGTTAAATTTATCAAAATCTGTGGCTCGTGACATTTTGACGGAGCACTTAAACAAGAGAAACGTGTGCGCGAAGAATTGTAATGATTGGTTGAATAATTTTTTTTTAAATCGACTTAGCCCTAATACTTTCCGAACAAACCCTGTATAAGGAATCTGCGTTTTTAAATTCGTATATATGTATATCTATATTTTGGTATAAGTTGCCGGAACTTAGCCAATTTTTTATCCGAAAAGGAGTGACAACTCGGGAGCATTCTTCAAAATTGTTGAGTGTATGTTTTTTTTTTTAATTGTTGAGGTTATGTTTTTTTTTTTTTTTGCCGCTACAACACCAACAACCGTCTGTTCGTCTATACAACAGCTGAATTTTGCAGCAAAACCTAACAAAATTGTTAAGTTCATAGAACTGTTTTCATACTTCAAGTTTGTGAGGTTAAACATTTTTCACCTCACTTCCTTCATATTCATCTCAATTTTAAAAATAATATTATCACTTGAAAAAATGCGTTAAAATTAGTTTTTTCTAGATTACTTTACAACAAATTTCATTTAAAATAACTTCGTTGATCCCGTTAAATTTTCATATATGTACATTCATGTATTTATATACATATATCTATACTTACATATATGCTTATATAAATTTATATTTAAATGCATACTCGCCATTTGCTAAACATATTCGAAGCTGCAATACAATCGTCAGATTTATGTCGGTCACCTTCCGTCGCTCGATGCTGAACTTAGCAATTTTAAGCTTGAAAGAAAAAGCTCAGCTCTTAGCTAATCACAATCCACAATCTCTTATTGATTTATGCATTGCATTAATTTGAATTGAATGTTCATTATACCCAAGCTCATGCGCGCTGATACGAAACGACAAACAATGCACATACGTGAGTATGTGTATGCGACTAAACGCATATAGGATCTACATACATATACATATATGTAAATTTGTCTACACCAGTTTTTTTTTTGTATTTGTGGTCCAATGTCAGCACTTGACCTTGCACGCTGCAACCGAATGACACTTTACACAACTCTTGTCAAACAAAAAACAATAAAGCGAAGAGCAAAAAATGAATGAACACTTATAAAAAGACTTTTTTTTCTTTTTTGCAGATGGACAATGTTGAGATACGCAAACGCCGTGGCTCATTGCATTTCATCCGCTTCCAAACCACTGACATGAGCAATTTCCTCCTGTTGGCCAAACAAAAGGGCATGGCCGAACTGGTGACCACCGTTTGTGCAACGGGTGGTGGTGCATTCAAATTTGAGAATGAATTCCGGCAGGTGAGTGTGCACCGAAAAATATTGCACTGTTGGTGAAAGAGTGCTGTTGTTGTTGCAAATAGAACAACATACTCTCTTAACGTTATCTTCACAATGTCTATAATTCCTATTATGAGCTTTTTTAAATAATATTAAATTTTTATTTTCCCTTCACTGCAGCAAGTCAACATGAAACTCGCCAAATTCGATGAACTCGACACGCTCATCAAAGGCATACTCTTTGCCGAGGTGCAAAATCCCACAGAGTGCTATTTCTATGAGAACGCCCGTGATATTATGTGAGTAGTCAGTATTATTTTTGCTTCAAATTCTTTATTTTAATTATTTTCATATCTATTTTTGTCTTGCAGGAAAAGCGAAAAGCGCGCTTTCGATTTCTCCAAACCATATCCTTTCATATTGGTTAATGTCGGCTCGGGTGTTTCGATATTGGCTGTGTATGGACCAGACAACTATAAGCGTGTCTCAGGCACAAGGTACCTTGAACTATTTTGTTTATTATTTTGACATTGAATTTACACCAATTTTCGCCAATATACTTAGGTTATTAATAAAATAATCTTTCTTACTCTTCACAGTTTGGGTGGTGGTACATTCCTTGGCCTCTGTTGCTTACTAACCGGCTGCAATTCATTCGAGGAGGCTATACAGCTCGCAACAAAGGGTGACAATCGTAAAGTGGATAAACTGGTGCGTGATATTTATGGCGGCGATTATGATCGCTTTGGCTTAACGGGAGATTTAGTGGCGTCAAGGTATAAAAAAATATGCACGCTCACATAGACAACACTCCTATTCAACTCAATTTATTTATAGTTTTGGACAAATGCACATTAAGGATAAACGCTCATCCGTGTCACGTGAGGATTTGGCCAACGCCACATTGGTAACAATTACCAATAATATTGGTTCAATTGCACGCATGTGTGCGCTGAATGAGAAAATGGACAAGGTAAGATTTTTTTAAAACCTATATTAAGTATGTCATTAAGTTTGTAAGATACAGAAACAAACTTCGGAGATCCTATAATATAATATTTACTCATTCCTTCCATCGGATCACTGAAATTTGGCATGAATTAGTGCCCAAGGCAACGGTACAATCTCCGCACAAATTTTTCAGACCAAATCACTATAACATATAACTGCCATACAAAATGGACGATCAAAATCAAGTTCTTGTATGGAAAACTATTTTATTTGAGAAGATATCTTCGCGAAATTTTGTATGAATTATTGCCCAAGACAACGGTATAATCTACGCACAAAATGTTGTATGAAAAACTTTTTTATTTCTTTTTTATTTGAGAAGATATATTATCGAAATATAGAAAATGTTTATTAGTGATCCGTATTCTAGCTTCGGTGCAATCGAAGTTAACGTTTTTTCTTTCATTAGAAGCTATTATTTCAAATTTGACTTTGCAACTAAATATATATAATAAATTTTTCTTTCACTTTTTATTTTCAGGTCGTATTTGTGGGCAACTTTTTGCGTGTAAATCCGATTTCAATGAAACTGCTTGCCTACGCCATGGAATTCTGGTCGAATGGCACACTCAAGGCGCTGTTCCTCGAACACGAAGGCTATTTCGGTGCACTGGGTTGCCTATTGCAGTTCAATGGTGAAATTGCGGCCGCTTTGAATGAGACAGCAGAAACGTCACAACAGACACAAAAAAGCGAAACAACAGCTGATACTTTTTCGAATACCATAAATTCCACAACTTCGCCACACAGTAATAATACCAATAATAGTGATAGTTGAAGTACAGGGACTGTTGCTAATATGTATTTTTTTTAGTTCGTAGCTCAAAGAAATTTTGTTAGAAAAGAACTAAAATTTAATAACAAAAAAATTACTTGAAAATAATAAAACGAAAGTATGTACTAACAAAAAAAGACAAAACAGCAAAATCATAATCAAAATATAGTTAATTAATAATTCATTTTTTATGTGTTAATATAAAAAGGCAAAAGTATGTATGTAGTTTTTACGTATGTATATGTATGTTAAATTAATAAAAATAAAATAACAACAACTATAAAGAAATAAAATAAGTTGGTAAAGAGCAATCATACACGTCCATAAACTGAATATTTAATTTGTATATAAATTATAACGAAAAATTTAGGAGTGAAGTTCAACAATAGACGCGGGGCGTCTATTTGAATTAAAAAAAAATACATATATTTAATAATGAATTTAAAAAATAAAATAAATTAACAAATTTTCAACGAATTATTAAATTAAAAACCTCTCGATATTTATGCACATAAAGTAAAGCTAAAATGCGCAAACATTTATTGTTGTTACAAAAAACACACATGCAAATACAGGGTTCGGATTTTCAGCGTATTTTTTTTATTTAAACAATTTTCCCTCTTATTAAATGCACACAATTTAAACTTAAAACTTAATAGTAACTATTGATAATGTTAAAAAGTAAAAAAAAAAATATATATATATATATATTTAATATATAAAATATTTAAGGCAAAAATGGCGCAAATGGCATTAATAAGTAATATTAAAAAGATTACTTAAAATTAAACTAGATAATTAATGTATTAAAAAATGAAACAAATAGTTGTGCAGTCATAAAAAATGGTTGGTCAAGCAATTAGCTGATTTTAAGCGCAAGAAAATTTATGTTGAAGGCACAAGCTTAATAAATTTTTGAATGTTTTTAATAAAAATATTTTATATAAAAAAAAATGCGGAATTTTGAAACAATTTATTAATTTATATAATTTTTTAAAAATATAAACTAATTTTGGAAGGGTAGGGGAGGTACATACATATATTGTGGTAATTTCATTTTTTTTTTTTAAAACTATAATAAAACAATTATAAGATTACATATCGAATACTTTCTCCAATGTAAAGAAGGTTTTTTCATTTATACTCACTAAAAAATGATCAATATAAAAATATGTATGTTTAAACGAGAAAAAAATATTAATTTCGGCAGCACCGAAGCTGTTAGACTCTTCACAAATAAAATGCAAGGACTTGAGTTTGAATGATCAGCTTGCTTCTCATATATGTATGTATGTATGCTAAAGTGATCCGATCTAAAAAAGTGTACCGAGGTTGTAGTCTTGCCTTGGACAATAATCTGTGCCGAATCTCGGGAAGAAGATATGTTGTCAAATAAAATATTTCTGAACAAATTTATCCTCATCCGGGTATAAAATATATGTCGTACGAGACATAGGTTTTTGATTAAATGAAAGAGTACGAACCCTGCATATACCTACAACGAAAAAAAAAAATTATTACAAAAGTGAGATTATTTGTATACCCTGCAGAAAATATATAAAGTTTGACACGAAGTTTGTAGCACCCAGAAGGAAACGTCGGAGAGCCGAGCCGAGTCCATTTACCCATGTCAGACAGATGGACTCTCGGATACACGCGAACTATTCCCTTAAGTTTTAAGATAAGGATACGAAATTTTACATACGTCCTTTTCTCACCAATAAGCTGTTCATTTGTCGAAACCGCAGATATCGGTACAACACAGCATATATCTGCCATACAGACTGTATGGTCGGAATCAAGTTTTTGTATTGACAACTTTTTCAATTGACGAGATATTCTCAAGAAATTTAGCATGGATTATTGTTATTGTTGTAGTGACAGAAAACGTTAAATAACAAATTTCGAGATGCCGCGCTGACAGTTCTTGGTCGTATAAAATCCGTGACCGTTCCGTTTACTTGGATCCGACCATCGGGGGAACGGATTTATATTTTATCACTGTCTGAGACAATGGTGCAATCTCGGAAGAAGTTGTACAGATCGAGTTAGTATAGTTCATTATTAGTATTTTTGTTTTTTGTTGCATTCGAATATTTTTTAACTACAGTTAATTTTCTTAAATTAAAAAAAATTAAAATATTTAATATTTATATTGAAAATGTAATTATCACATAACATACATATGCACAAAAGTACTTTAAATAAGGTTTCAAATTTATTTTGCATTGTAATGACGAAATTCAACGAAAATAAAGTAGTTGAGTATGACTTTGAAATTTTGTTTACTGTAGCATTTTTTAAATATGAAATAAATATTTGTATAAAATAAAACGCAGTCATGAAAATAATTTTGGCAAGTTGTTTGCATTTATTAACATTTGAAAGCAAAAATTTATATGTATGTGTATATGTAAGTGCACATTCACTCCTAATTTTTTTATAGACATATTATTTATTTACAAACAATTTTATATATATGGATATATGGCTTAAAATTTTATAACATAAATGAAAAACTTTTTCAAGGTATACATTTTACGAAGCATTCATAATTTTCCTATTTGCATAACTACATACATATGTATATTAAATAGCGATATTATGTATGTCTAGAGGGCTTACGCTGCTTTAACTTTTAAAGTTTGGCATTGCTTGAATGTTAAATACTACTTATCTCTTATTAGCCGCTTATAATTAGAACTAGTTTAACCTCAACATTAACGTTTTGTGGCAAAGGACGTATTAATGTTTAATTTTATGTTTATGTTTTATACTTAAAAGATAATAATGAAGGACTGGACGTTAATCAGTCTAATAAAATAACATGGCAAAGAATACTTGACTCAAACAATAATAAAAATAAATAAGAAAGTAAAGCGTTAAACTAAAAACACAGTTTTTTGTTTCGAAAAAACACGTTTCAATCAATATTTGTATTAAATACAGGTTATAAACGACTATTTTCAAACATAACTACTGTAGTGTACGGAAAGTACGCTTGTCATCGAATATATTACGATAATCCCGGCTTTCTGCACAATCCTCTTTAAAGTCAAATACACGTATATTTTGATCGGTTGCAATAAAGAGATAACGATTATCACAGGCTATGCTATATACAGGCGAACTTTGATTTCTCGCCTTTTTACTGCGTCTTGGGAAGTACAATTGCTGGTATGTATTTGGCATACGTATGTCATACAAATTGACGCGCCTATGATATTTGGCGCCGCAAAGTAGTCCATACAAACCGTCATATTCAACGCAGTAGAATGACGAATCAAAAGGATCTTCGAATATGGCTTCATCTCGGTTAGAACGTCGATCGTACATGCGGCAGGTGGTGTCAAAATTACCTGTGAATAACACATTTTCGTCCTTAATAAGTAAATCATATATGGAAAGCGTGTTTGAGTTTAAGACAGTTTCCTTGCCGCTACAATAAGAAATTATATAAAATATAGATACAAAAAATAATTTTTGAAGTATCATATTTGTAAGTTACCTTTCCACATCGAATTCACGTAAGGCATATCTTTCTACATCCGTATATAAACCGCCATATAGACGTTCGCCGCCTTCAGTTAACTTTACAACTTTATATTCCTGCGGCATCTCTGCGAATGGTTCTAAATAAACCAAACCGAGTTCGCTTGTGCGACGCCACAATTTCGCACAAACGTTAGTACTGGTTGCATATATTTCATCTTCGAAATCTACACAGTGTAAATATTCTTTGGCTCGATGCAGTTGTTGTTCATGTACTATACCATCTTCCCAAATATAGCAATTACCCGTAACTCGACCAGCGAATATTGTATCTTGCTTTTTGGCGAAACTTGATATATCTCCACGTGAGCCAGTAGATATTTCTTGTAAGCACCTACGTTGCAGTGGTTCGTGTTTAGCACGTCCGTATAGCCGTAAATAGTCTAAGTGGCTTACATATAATAAATCCCGTTCCAGAAGTAATTTAGTAGGAAACATTTGTATATGATTATAATATTCGTATTCCCTATAACGTCCTTGTAACCAGTTACGCGCTATGTGAAAACGACTTACATAGGAAATTGATAAATAGTATGACCTGCAACATAAAACATTATATGTAAATAAAAAAAAGTTATGGTAGTATACATTACAATATACCTTTTGTTTATGCGTGTACAGTTCCGATGTCCGCACATAAGTGCATCCAGTGTTTTCATGTAGAAAATATTCTTGTCGATTACATTTCGTAGATGGTGGTGTACACGACACAAATTTAACAAATCCTCTTCAGAACAGTAACTCAGAATTCGCAGCATGCAATCCAAATTTAAATCAAGTAATTTAGTGGGTACCTTTTGATTATTCTCCATTTTGGTATTAATTATTAATAGTTCAAACTATCAGATTACACATTCGGTATGTAATTATATATTAAAACAGATAGTTTTTGTAAAAAAAAAGGATAAACAAATGTAATACTTCGACATGCAAAAACTTCGTCTACGTTTATAACATCCTCTCCCGAACAGCTGTTAATTGAGAACAGCGATTGAAAGCTAATTCAGTGAATAAATTTATCGATGTTTTCTATCTATTTCGAATAAATCAATTTATGTTGTACATTTGTCTTTATTTTTATTTAAAATTTTGAATTTTTATATAGTAATTTAATAAATACTTATGTGCCTATAAAAATAATTTGATTGATATCATGTTAATTTTTTTGACATTAATTCCCAAAACTGTTATCGCAAAAGCAATTAACATTTTATGCTATGGTGAATGTGTACGTAATAAGAAGCTGTAAATTGTATCTGTTAATACCCAGCTGATGTTTGTTTGTGTTGGAATTAGAAAACGCAATTTTAATTGGTTTATAGTTGTGTATTTTCCTAAATAATAGAAGAAAATATTACAATTGAAGTTAATTGAAAGTTGAAATAACATTGAGATGGATTCCAAAAATTCAGCGCAGTCAAATCCCAGCCTGAGTCAATATTTTGCCGATGATCCACCAAGTTTTTTTGATGAATTGGCAAACAGCAGTACACACAAGGATAGTGGTAGGTAATATTAATTCTGTAAATTCAAAAGTTAATTTTTGTGTGAATAAAATAGTAGACAACGCTACCGGACCGGCACCAGTAGCACCGCCACGTACAAATCAAAAACCACAACCGGCGCCCAGCAATTTGACAGCGAATACTTTTAGTGGTGCTTTTAAAGCTCCGGAATATGTAGAAAATGCTCTGGACGGTGAAGACGATCTCAAAGTTTCGGAGTATGTACGAAATTTCTGGGAGCCAGCAACTTGTGAACACGGTGGTATGCGGCCTCCATTACTAACGACACCTGGCATACAGACGCCAAATGATCTGGTTAGAAAGCATACAATATTTTTTTGTATATATGTAACTAATATCTATTTTTATGTATTTTTGAACAGCCGGACTTAATTGCTGAGGCAGTGTTGAAACATTTAGGTGAAACAGAGTTGTCGCAACGAAATATACTTGGCATAGACAATGTTACACAAGATGAGCGTGGTTTGCGTACATTAATAAGTGCTGGTTGCTACCGTTCGGCTGTAAACCTAACCGGACGTTTGTTGACAATCTATGGTCAAGGTTATGGACGAGCAGGGCAGCCTGCTAAACATTCACCACACTCACTGCAGTTGTGGTTCACCCGTTTGGCACTTTTAGCTAAATTGGGTGAATTCGAGCTACTACAAGCAGAAGCAGAACCATTCGATCAACTCAATCGACCAGATGTCTACTATGAGGTACAATTATTATTATTATTACTAAATTTTGCATATTCAATAATTACTATTCATTTATTAGTTTTATCCAGAAATGTATAACGGCAAAACTGGTTCAATAGCTTGTTTCTCATTTCGTTTACTACTTGCTGAGTTGCCCATTTATTTGAATAATCCACACTTGGGTTTAGATCGACTCTCAGAACTTTATGTGATTTGTAATGAAATTCGAAAATATTTCGCTGGACGAGAGCCCAAAGAAGCTGAACAATTTTGGTGGCGCCGAGAGATGCGTGTACTACATTCCATAGTCAACTGCGCTTTGATAGTAAGTTTGCAAAAAATATATGTAATTTAAATAATTTGCGAATTATTATTCTACTTTTAGATGAAAAAGTTCAATTTGATTGATGACATCATACGCGGCATGATATTAGAAAAGAACGATTTGAGCAAAGAAGAACGTCGAGCATTGTATTCCGCGTGGGGACGTATTTATTTGCAAATTGGTGACATATTTGGCGCTGAACAAAAATTTGCGGAGGCGCGTCGCATGCGCGAAATGTAATTAAATAACAAATTATAATGAAAAACAAAAAAAAACTTATTATTTGATATATTTTCAGCAACTCCACAGCCGACTTGCGTGACTTGGTAGACAAAGGTCTAATTACCGTAGCCGAAAATGATTTCCGTGGCGCCTATGCTATTTTCCAAAAGGCCTTACATTTAGAATCCGGCAACACAATGATACTGAACAACATGGGCGTTTGCCTGCTATACGAAGGCAAACTAAAAGAAGCTATTAAACTATTTGAACATGCAATCAATTTGAATCCGCAAAAATCGCTGAACGAGAGCTTATTAGTAAATTTATCCACACTTTATGAATTGGAGTCAAATAATTCAAAGCATAAAAAACTAAATTTACTGCGGCTGATCAATAAATATAAGCCTGATTTAAATATGGATTTAAAGATTTGCTTGAAATTGGAATCTGTAAATTGATATGAAGCATTTGGTAATGAAATGCATATATTTATATAGAGTAAAAAAAATATAGCAGTAAAAAAAGACACAAAAGTGAAAGAAGTATTTATGCGGCTTTAAGATTTTTTTTGTAAAAATAAAAATTGCCCTCCATTAAAAAGTAATTATGTAAACGTATTGTATAAATGTGTAATTTATAAGTGAAATAAATATTTACATACTATATATGAACAATTTTGTGTTTATTTACCGTTGTAAATAAAAAATCGAGATGACGCAGACGCGATTGTCGTGAGAAAGGACAATCAAGTGTTGCCTACATTTAGGCTGATGCCGAGTGTTACGTACATTTTCATATCAAACGAAATGAACGAAAAAAATTTACCTTGGTTACACCGAAATTCGTCGATGCCTTAGAAAATGTTCCATGACAAGTTTCGTGAAGATATATTATGACACAAAAAAGTTTTCCATACAAGAATCTGGTTTTGGTCGTTCAGTTTGTATGGCAGCTATATGCTATAGTGGTCCGATCTAAATAATTTTTTCAGAGATTGTATCTTTTTCTTAGAAAATAATCCAAGCGAAATTTCTTGCAGATATCTGGTCACACAGAAAAGTTTTCCTTACAAAAACTTGATTGTAACGTTTGGTTTATATGGCACCTGTATGCTATAGTGGTCCGATCTAAATAATTTTTTCAGAGCTTGTATCTTTGCCTTAGAAAATAATCCAAGCAAATTTTCTTGCAGATATCTGGTCACACAAAAAAGTTTTCCATACAAGAACCTGATTTTGATCGTTCAGTTTATATGGCAGCCTTATGCTACAATGGTCCGATCTTAACAATTTCTTCGGAGATTGTAGCATTGCCTTCGGTAATAATCCATGCCAAATTTCGTGAAGATATCTTGTCAATTAAAAAAAAAATTCATACATAATTCTTTATTTCGACCAAAAAGTGTTGCCTACATTTAGGCGTTTCACACAAAGAATTCATAAAAATAATTATTGTTTATTTTTTTATATTTTGCATACGATTTATTCACTACGTCAGTAAATGCGTGTACAAATATTAAAGAAGCAAAGCAATTTGTATCGTATATGTAATAATAAATTCATTACATTTAAAAAATGCGCTTAGTTACTAAAAGCAAAATAAAGGAATGATTCGATTAGTAAAATAAAATAATATTTTGTCAATATAGATATATATATAAGTATATATTTTTTTGCATTTAAATACATATAAGGCATACACACATATTTAATGTATAATTATAAGTAAAAAAACTAATTATTTCTGGAAGCAGCAAATACTAAGGCAATTGTGTTACACAAAATATACATACAGCTGTTTATGTATAGGAGTGTGTGTGGATTATTAGACGTGTTAAGCGCTATGTAGAAACTAATGACGATTTTAGTAAGAATATATAAAATTCTAATAATGCGAATGGGACGAAGTAAATGATTTTTGAAAAATGATTATAAAATATTTGCTAATTTTTAGTATAAATTGCACAAGGAATTAATATTTTATGTACGTTTTAATACATTTATCCATTATGCATATAAGGTTTATATGAGGAATAAATACAGACGATTTGTAGTACATAGTATTTGCATATTTGCATATTTGGCGGCAAATACCGAAAATTTCATATATATATATATATACTATATATGTATATAGTACACAGCATGTGCAATTGTAATACAATAGTTGGTAGTAAAGGGTGCAGGGATTACTGAAGTAGCTTAGTAGACGTTTGCTATACTATTTTCGATGAATTTCGAATAGCAGGCAGCAGGTAGAGATACTATAAATGTTTATGATAATAATAATAATATGTTGTTGTTGTTGGCGTTGGGCAGCACACGCACTTAGAATAGTAAAATACGCTTCTCCACAGTTTTGCGACAAATCGGGCAGCCATCAATTTGATCGCCGCACATTTGGCAAGTGCCATGCCCGCAAAGAAATACCATATTCTTGATGCGGTCAAAGCAAACGGGGCACATAGTCTGTAATATAAAAATAGCAAACAAAAATATAAACAAACGCAAAGAATACTGAAAACCATAAACCCACCTGCTCCTTGATATCCTGCAACTGCTGTTTGAGTTTCTGTACATCGTCCATTTGAAAGCTGTTGACATTCGATGGGGCCACCAGTACAGAGGCGGCGCCTGCAGCGGCGGCGGTAGCAGCATTACTAGCCAAAATATTATTTTGACTATTCAGCTGATTGGCGCTGGCGACGGGCGTGCTCATAGCACCGGGCACAGTATTATTCATGGCCACACCGTGACCTGAAGTATTAACGCAATGCATTTCGTTGGATTTATCGTCGGTTAAGCAGTGAGCGACGCCATGAACCTGTGTGCAATACAAAAAAAGTATATAAAAAAATAAAATAGAAACCAATTCAAACAAAAATTATGATAGTAAATAAGGAAAAAAATTATAAAAACAAAAAGTAAAATAAAAATAAAAAAACAATAAAAATAAAAATAGAAAAACAATAAAAACAAAATAACAAAAAAAAAAGAATTAAATAACAAAAAATAAATAAAATAATAACAAACAAATTAAAACAAAAAAATTAAATTAAATTAAAAACACATAAGAAATAGAAAAAAAATTATAAAAATAAAATAATAAAAATCCAATTGGAAATACCAAAAAATTTTTTTAAAATTAAAAATTACAAAAAAATAATAAAAACAAAAATGAATTAATAAGGATGAAAAAGTATGGTAATAAAAATAATAATAAAAAATAAAAATAAAAAAACCAAAAAATAACATTAAAAACAACAAAACAAAACAGAAACACAAATATCAAAATATAATCAAAAAATAATAGAAATAAAATGAAAAATTGTAAATAAAAATATATAAAAAATAAAAATTAATTAATTAGGATACAAAAATAATAATAATAATAAATAAATAGATAAAAATAATAATAATAAATAATGAACAAAGAAAAATACAACAAATTATAAATGAAAAATATTACATATTTAGTTATTTTCAATTTAATTTAACTGCCAAACACACAATTAGCGGACTTACCTTCTCGGCGATGCCTGCGCCGCCGCAGCATAAGGAGTAGGGCAGCATTTCTTCGATTTGTGTGCGACAAAGCACGCATTTCTTCATTAGGCCCGAGCAATTTTCGCATGCGACCATGTGACCACATGGACGGAAGAATATGGAGGCACGACGATCGGAGCAAACCAAGCATTCGTCGATTTTCTCACGTGATGTGACAGTTTCACGACAAATTAGACACTTTTTAACGCGCGGTGCGCAAGTGTCGCAACAACAAACGTGACCGCACGGCTGTGTACACAAAAATATATAAAAATATTTTATTGTCTTTAATATTTTATACTTTATTTAATGTAAGAAACACAAAGTTTACCTTGAACACCGTATCACGCTTGGCATCGGAGCAAACAAGACATTCTTCCAGTGGCGCCTGCTTCACCGCATCATTGGCGACATGCAGCGATTGCGACAGATCATTAGCCAAGCTATTTAAGCCACCGCTTGTGTTGCTGTTACGCACATCGGCGCCAACACTATTCATACCGGCAGCGCCTACAGTGCCACCTTTCAACACAGTGCCCAATGGCAGATTAGCGGCAACCGTTTGCTGCATACTGGTCGTCATGCCAGCTACACCTACACCACCACTACCTGCAGCAGCACCCACCACAGATACCGGCAGGGAGTTCAAACTGCCAACGCCACCATTAGCGCCGCCCATAACGGCTGGTGTGGCAAGTGCGCGTGCGCGCGCATTTAGGCTGGTGCCAGCGACATTGCCGGGCAATTCGGAATCATCGGTTTTACGTTCATTGTAGCATTTAACTAGCGTTTTGCACAAATTCGGATCGGGACACAAGTCCAGTGGTGTTTGTGATTTACGATTTTTCAAGGTTAAATCAGCGCCATTTGCTGCCAGAAAACAGGCAATCGATGCGGATGCCTTTTTATTATTCGGATTACGTAGTCCCATCAATAGCTTGCCAAAACCTTCGACATCTTGCAGCTGTTTCAGCTGGGAGAGTGTATGATGACGCAATGCCTCATGTAATGGTGTGTCGCCATCCTTATCGGGAATGTTCAAATTGGCACCTTCCTGCACGAGCAACTTAACGATTTGCACATGCTGGCGCTCCACAGCCAAATGTAAAGCCGTCTGCAAGTTCACATTTTGCCGATCCATATTCGCCTTGCCCATATGCACGAGCAACTCGGCGATTTCAACGTGATTATTTAAGGCGGCCAAATGCAATGCCGTATAACCATCATCCTTTTTCTCCTCCACAATCCATGGACGAACCGTTTTAGTTTTAGTGAGTAATATTTTCATTGCGCTCGGATTACCCTTGAGCGCGGCATGGTGTAGTGCATTGAAGCCATTGTTGTTGGTTAGCTTAATGTCGGCGCCATAGTCAAGCAAAAGCGAGAGCATTTCATCGTGTTCTTTCGATATGGCATCGTGTAGTGGTGTATCACCCTCCGAATCCTGCAAGCTAGCATGACAAGCCAACGATAGTAAAGTTTTTACTACATTCAAGTGTCCCTTATTGACAGCAATGTGCAGCGCGGTCTGACGTCGCTTATTGCGTGCATTCAAATCAGCGCCTGCCTTGGAGAGTATCTCAATAACAGCCGGCTCATCGCCGAATGCGGCATGATGCACAGCGCGATCGCCATCTTTATCCTCGATTTCCACATCGACATTGTGACGCAACAAAACTTGTATGACATCCGTGTGTCCGTTTTGACTGGCTGCCTGGAGCGCAGTGTGGCCGGCAAATACGCCATTTACATCAGGCACGGTGGCCTGTGCGCCAGAAGCAGCGCCGGTCGCAGTGGATGTGGCCGCCTGTACATTGCCGGAGAGATACTCCTCACAGCGTGACTAACAATTTGAAGAGTATATAAGTATATTTTGGTGTAAAATGTGCGAATTTTAAATACAACTCACTGCATAACCATTAGCGGCGGCTTTAACAAATTCCTCGGTGGCATCACCAGACACATTCGGTTCGAAAAGTTTCTTTAATATTGCAGACAAACGTTCACCGCTGGAAATAACGGGTACGCAGCTGCCGTCAGCAGAGGCAGAAGCCTGAAATATATTGAAAAAGTAATGATTATTTTCAGTTTACAATTTATTTTTTGATACACACGCACCACTTTAGTAACTGCAAGTGGATTATATGTCCATGAGGTGTTGCCCACTTCCACCTTCAAATCATTATCGTGATAAACTTGCTGAACGCGGCCCAATTTTCCAAGTGTCTAAAGTAGTAACAAACGGTATTGCAGTTAATTCGAAAACAATACAAATACTAATCTAATGTAATCACTCGTTTATTATCATAAAAAGTGTCTTAAATATGATTTACGATTATGATACACATTGATAATAAAATATGTGAATGTATGCATATTCTATAAAATTTGAATTATGCAATCAATTAAAGCAAAGCTAAACTGCTAAACTGCTAAACTGTGTATATTAAGTTTTCCAAGAAGTTTGTAAAAAGCTAATTGTGAAGGGTATGATGGCTCTGGTTTAGCATTTTTTTTGTTTTTATTAAAACAATTTCTTCCACGATCAAATTAATAATGTCGGCAGTTTGTCTGACGCTAACCTTAAACTCCAACTTACTAAATATATGGAAACTCACCAGCTGCATTGCATCTGCCCATTCACCATGGCCACGTTGCAACATTTTAATACTCTCCACATCGGAACATATCTTCACAATATCACCTACTTGAAACTCGGGTGGTGCCGTTGTAGGTGAGGATACTTTTGTCAATACTGCGGGATTGAAAGTCCAGCGATTGCCCGAATTGTAGGCAACAACAATATCGTGATCTTCATCGATACCAACAACTATGCCGGGATTATTGAGGCACTCAAACATGCCATCAGTCCAGCCGCCGTGTCCATGTTGTAACGACTGTACAATTTCCAAATCCAAATCAACGGTGACCTTATCACCAATCTGAAAGCCATGTGGTCCCTTGCCGGGTCCATTTTCACCCAACAACGGCAAGTGATCGCGGTAAACCGTATTGCCTTTAGCATCATTAACCACCTTGAATAAAAAGTTATAATAATACAATTTGTCAGCATACGGTTATATATTGTGATGTCAAGCTCGACAGTACCTTCAAATCAGCCATTCCTTCGAAACCAACACGATACAAATTCTTTGCGCCATTATCCCATACAACATAGGCAGCTGAACGTGGCGATGCTGACGACCAATCTTGTATTTCGTTCACTTTGCCACGACGTAGGACGCCACCATCTTGGTCTTCCCATTGCCAATCGACGCCACGTACTACGCGTGCACCCGGAAATATACCGCGCACCGCTACTTTTTTCGATTTGCGTCGTGGCTCTAACATAATGCGCTCGCCACCTGGAGTGGCGATACGATAGAAGCGATGACGTAAATGATGCTTATCCCCATGATAACAAATCGAACATAGATCATAATTAATACACTCTGCACATTTCCAACGTATACCAAATATTGGCTGCTGACGGCAGGTATCGCACATTGTGCCATCATGCTTGATGCCGGTCGGTGCGCTGTCCAATATGCGTAGGTCATATGCACCGGCACACCGGTAATTGGCCGCAGTACCGTTATCCCAAACGACAACAACCTCCTCGGAAGATTCAAAATTGCGTACGGTGCCTACGTGACCCTCGCCACCATCCTGTTTTAAGACAAAACATTTTTTTTTTTTAGGAACTCTGATCTTAAACATGTAGTTATATATGCACGTATTGTTTTTTACATACAGATATGATTACGCGATAGTTGTAATTACGCATTTTGCGGAAAATTGTATAAAAACCACTACCGGATTTCCCTTTTATATTATATATAATATATATTTAAATTTAAAATCGGTTAGTACAGTGCAAATACTTAAGTTTTAAAATAGTAAGACAATTCAGCGAATATTCGCGTTGTTGTGCATCTCGCCAACGCCGTAGTCAACTGAAGAGCACTTGGCGTTGGGTGATAGCGAAAATTAAAATGGAAATGAAAATATTGATATTGTCGTATCAACAACAAGCAAAAACGTAACTGAATCGCCAATACTACTCATAGAGAGATAATAAAGCTTTACTTCAATGGCGTTGTAAACTAGACATCTTCGCATGCCGGTGATTTTTTTTTGTAGATTGTGGTATTTAAAATATTTACTTTGAGAAGCAGCTTATCAAGTGCTACCGTTATTTATTAAATGTCATTAAAAAAAATATTAAATAACATGATGGAAATTTATTTAATATAAAATATTATTTAATATGGCATACGGACTCGTGTCGCATGATAAAGTAAATATTGGATTTTTATATATTTTAATATACGTTTGTTGAATGTTAGCTTAAAACACAAATTGTAAATTTCGCCTAAGCTGTTGTGTTTTATTACTAAAATTTTCAAACTGAGATGTGTAATTAATATGCTCAAATATTATATAAGGCCAAGTGATAATTTGTTACACAATTTTAGAAAATACAAAAAGAAATTGACTAATATTTATATTAATTTGATAATGTGATTGCTCAAACGATTTGTGTAAAGATAAGGTGCTATAAAATCAGTGTAAGTCGCGTT
Source organism: Bactrocera zonata (assembly GCA_037783105.1). Classification (NCBI taxonomy): domain Eukaryota; kingdom Metazoa; phylum Arthropoda; class Insecta; order Diptera; family Tephritidae; genus Bactrocera; species Bactrocera zonata. Next base: position 159,966 of record JBAWJQ010001806.1, on the reverse strand, counting down.
GTAAGTCATGTATGTAAATGTACATACATATTTGTTATACAAGCTTACTATTTAAATTGATATGCGTACTTTTATCAGCTGAACTAACAAGTCATCAATGTTTTTTTTTAAATTACATCATTAAAAAAACGGCATACCATATTAATGAAGTGACCTACAATTTATTGTTCAAAACAAACAAAAATATCTGCCACTGGCGCTACAAACGATGAGTAATTAACAGTCACCTTTAAATGTGAGTCAATAAGCTAATTGTAGTTAATCGATACATTTAGCCAAATTGATGTATACGAACTGTGGTTTCAGTTATAATTTCTTAGTTGGTTTAAATCACACAACTCATATTTCAGCTTAATTGTTTACATTTTATGCATTGCGATGCGAATATTAAGCAACTTAGCAGTGAAGATTGTAGGATTTCTTATTTGAAATTATAATTTAATTGATGGTTATACCTGCTTGCCCCACTTCCAGTCCGGGCCACGTATTACACGTGCACCGACACCTTCCATAGCGAAACGTGCTTGCCGATTAGCATTAGAATTGCCTGTAGCTCCACCTGATGAGCCGTTAGCTCCTGCAACACCACCGCTTCCGCTAACGCCACCAACATTGCCCGCACCGCCGACGGAACTGCCTGCACCTGCCCCACCCGTAACGCCAGCACCTGTCGTGGCACTAGCTACCGTACCGCCGGCCCCTGCACTATTCACTAATCCGGCCGCACCAACAGCGTTTGCATTTCCTACACCGCTCGCTCCAATTACACTGGCATTACCATTTGAAGTATTCACTGCAGCCGTCGATTCTTTGCCAGAAGTTGCTGCACAAGCCATATTTTTTCACTTCGTATTTGTGCTTGGCTTTTGGAGTATTCGTAAGCACCGATTTTAAATTTTTAATCGTGCTTACTATTTCACCTTCAAATATTTTTATAAAAATAAACTTTTTTGTATATTTTAGAGGCTTAACAAATGTTTAATTGCAGTTTTCTGTAAATTTCTCTTGTGAAATTTTTTGTTGCAGTCCCTTCTATCTACAATCTTCCAACAGTTTTCCCTATATTACTTTTTTATTAGTATTTTCTGCTTTTGACAAATTCATCTATTTGTATTGTTTTGATTGTTACACAGGGTGCAGTGTATGTATCAGAATTTATGTTTTAGCAGGTGTTTGAAATATTAAAAGAGATTTAATAAAAACTTAAATTTTTAAAGGAAAAGAGGAAAATCAATTTAATTTATATAAAGCAAATATTGAATGAAACTAATAATGTCATTATATACGTCATTAACTTCTGATTTAGAGAAATGAAAAATAGGCCCAAAAACTTACAACACTGGTCTCACCTGTTTTGTAAAAAAGTTATTTGTATATTTTCTTTTACATTTTCTTTACTTAGCCATTTCCTTCTGTTGCATTTTCTTCATTCAACTAAAATATTACCTACACCAACAACGCCGCGATAAATTTCCAACCCCCTATTCTATAATTTAGTGTTTCTTTTTTCAAAATTTACTTATCATTCTTGATCTTTAAGAGGCTTTAGGCAAAGTAAAGAATCTACTTTATAAAGAGAGCTGATAAGACATATTTAGTACAATAGAAAGTGTAGTAAACTTATCTTCAAGATTAAATTGCAAGTCGAAATAATGTCTACCAGCAATACGGACACAGGTGACACCACAATAATAGCATCCACTACAGAGATACAAAATGGGCAACCAGACAAATTCGGGATAGTTACCCCCCGCGAAGCACTTGTAAGCAGACAATCTGTTATATTGGTTCAAAGTTCAATTATATTTGACTTTAATTTGTATGAAACTCGATTTCTTAATAAATATATAATCGTATGTAGATAACAACTGCAGTGAACTTTCTACAAAATGCTAAAGTACGACACACAACACTTATGCAAAAACGACAGTTTCTGCAATCCAAAGGTTTAACCAACGATGAAATAGAACTTGCATGCCAGCGAGCTGGTATTTTTACAGACGACCCTAATATGTCCACTTTGATTAACATCAATAACAGCGGTCTGGAACATCAGCAATTAGTTTGGCAGCCACGCCAAAATGCTTACGGGCGCATCAAAGAGGTTTTGCATAATTTAGCGCTTATTAGTGGTGTTGCATACGGATTATATCTATTTTGGAAAGTAAGTTGCATTTGTAATCGTCTTATAATATAATATTTTATAGTTAAATCTGTAATTACAGAAATATATAGAACCATTTCTTTTTGGCAAGAAAAAGAAGAAACCTGTAGAGGAGGTACTTGATGATATCGACAAAAAGGTCGATACACGGTTGGATGCTGTAAACACGGAACTTACCAATATCAAGTTACAGTTGCAAGATCAACAGCGTGAACAACGCCAGAATCTCAATCAAGAATTCAATGTATTTCGAAGTGACTTAGAGGCCATAAAAGGATTATTGCTTAATCGGTAAGTTTGAAAAAGTTAAAAAAAAATACCTAAATTCATAACAAAAGTGTGTACCTATGTATACCTATATTGTTTTTTAGTAAACAGTTTGCTACGCCTATCACTGCCGGCCCACCCTCAATACCTGCTTGGCAGTTGGCTGCCACTTCACATCATCATCACGCTCGACTCTCACAGTTAGACGATAATGAGAAAGTAGATGATGCCGGCTCTGGTTCGGGGTCATCCGAAACAGAAGTGGTTACCAAAAATAGTGATTCCAGTTTGGAAATGATGTAGAAGTCTGCATGCTTCTATATATTTTGCTGCAGCTGTTTGCTGCCAAATGCTCATCAGTAATAACAAAGCAAAAGCTGAGGCAGATTAGTTTAAGTAAAAAGCTGCTAACATTAGTCTAAGTTTAACTGCGATAACCAGCATATATACCAATAGCCATGAACATACATATGTGTATTTATGTCATTACATAGCACCGCTGGTGGCGTAAAAATTATTTTTGTTGTTTTTGTGTCCGCAGTTATAAATATGTTTATCGCTGCTTTCTGGTTAATCAACACATAGATATTTACTTGAGTAAACGCTTTTGTTTACAAATATAAGTATGTTACGGTTTTGTATGCAAAGACAAAGTAAGAAATGTTTTATTGCTTTTGATAAGAAATATTGAAGAACACATAGGTTAAAAATGAATGCTTTCTATTTTAAATTAACAAAATTTCGGCTAAAAACTTGCACATTCTTTTTACTTTGTAACAATATCATGGAAATTAGCTAATTTAGTGGGTGAAAAATAGTCTTTAGTTTGTATTGGCACGTAATATGTATGTATGTACATAGGCATTAGTCATGTGTTCTACTATGGGTTTTAAGTTGGCTGATGCTTGCAAATAGCTAATAAATATTAAAGCATAAATAAAGTGAATACAGTTTATTTTATTTATTTAACATAATTGACGCAAATTATATATATGTCTATGTCTGCAAATAATGCATCAGTATAACATTTTATCAAAACCAGAAAAAAGGTTAACTTCGATTGCGCGAAAGCTAAAATACCCCCAAAAATCAAGAAGTTTTCGTAGAAGTACTTGATTTTTAACGTTGAGTATGTACATATGTAGCTATATGGAAAAAATATTTAGTTTATGTTGCCTTGAATAATAATCCATGCCAAATTTATTGAAGTTAATAAAAAACTTTTCCATACAAGCACTTGATTTTGGTCGTTCAGTTTGTATGGCAGCTATCTTGGCCAGAAAAGGACGTGCGCGAATTTTCAGAGCGATATCGCAAAACTTGAGCGACTAGTTTGTGTATATACAAGCAGACGAACATGGCTAAATCAACTAAGCTCGTCCCGCTGATCTCTTATATGCATATATAGTATATTTTATACTTTCGCCTCCTTAGTGTTGCAAACTTCGTGATAGACTTAATATACATACTCTGTTCAGTGCATAAAAATTTGCTGTACATACTATCCTGGAAGATAGACATTATTAACTATCTATCTATTGTCCTGGAAGGAAAGTCCACTTCGGTTTCGTTGGAAATGACTTCACACAAGTTGCTTCAACTACACATTTTCTGTTTATTTGATTTTTTCTTTGCAATGTTTCCATAAAATGCTAACAATTTATTGTTATTTTTTTTTATTTATCTGTTTGCCATATTTTGGCTGCTTTCTTTTGCTAATCATTTATGCTGCTGATTTAAAATGGGTACATTTCGGCTGCTATGAATAAGTGCAGTATTTTATTAACAATAAATTTCGCTAATATATATGTATGTAATAAGTATTTATGTACATATAAGTGTATTTCTGCATTTTTTCACATACAAATCGGTTAGTTTTTTAGTTGTTCTAGGTTAATTGATGACGTGATTTGGTGCGAAGAAGTGTGTGGGCTTTCTGTGGAAGTATGATAAATTTAATAGTAGAGCATATACAAGGAGTGTGAACCAAAATAGTGGCAGGAGAGAAAGAGCGTTGATGTACGGAGAGGCAAACAAATATTATGCGTACTATGCTATTGAAAAATTATTCTTTTGTTTATATTTGTTGTTTGGATATATTTTTTACACATTCATTACATAGTCGATTTTTTATATTTTACTTTGTTAATGATAAAACGTTGCTGCGTGGTAACTTTACATTTTCTACTATTGGTGTTTAAGTTATTACTATAAAATGGTTAAATTGGTGTTTAAGTTATTGCTACAAGATGGTTAAAATTCAACAAAGGGAAGGCAATTTAATGTGAGTTTTTTTATGTTTAATTTGGTTTATAATATGTACAATAATGGCTTTTGTAGACACCAGGATTGCAAATAATGAATGAACAGTAAAATAATAAAAATAAATGATTTAACCTTTGAATTATTATTTTTTTTTTATTTCGTGAAAATTGTGATTTAAAATAACTTTCAAATGTCTAAATACAAATAACAGTTTGAAAAAATTAAAAATAAATATTTAATGTGCGTTAAAAGATTGAAAATAAACTTTTATTTCAAGTTTCGGTTGGAAACAAATATTAAAAAGCTAAATTTCAATTCAAAATTAAAATAAAAAAAAATTATAATATTAAAAAATTGCGACCCTGGTAGACACCCGTTTTAGTTTTTATATACATAAATTTTGTGTATGTACATATTTTTTTATTTATTTCGAAATTCTGTATAGCAATATTTTTTACTATATTTTTTGTCTAGTCGTTAGACAATAAGATGTTAGCGACAATTCTTGTTTTGTTTTAAAATTAAACTGAATTTCTTTTTATGGAACTATTATTTTATTATTTCAATTTGTATAAATTTATATATGTATTATATTACATACATACTTTTGTACCTTTAGCATTATTAATAGTTTAGCTAAAACTGCTTAAAAATCTTAAAATTTCCTTGTAATAAATGTACACATTGCGTTTTGCGCATGCGCAATAATTTCAATACTCATATTTTATAGTTTAGTAGTTTTAAGCATAACTTAAAGCATAGAGTTGTTTAAACTTATGCATACTTTTTATTGAAAACGTACAACTAATGTAAGTTTTTTCTTAATTAACCGCCACAGAACTTCGTGTCCGCGCATTTATGCTATGAGAAAATTATTTTGTTTGCATATTATATGAGTTTAAAAACGCTTACACATCATTTTTGATTTCAGGTAAATATCGCTTAAAAAATGTTTACAGTTTGTAGACTAAAATTGAGTTGCATTTTGTTATTTTAGTAAACCTTCAAAAATCCAAAAAAAAAAACCTGAAAATAAAAAAAAAAAATTATTGGCCCCAAAAATATGTTTGAAAATTTATTTTAAATTTAAATACTGCATTGAAAGGTAAACAAAAAAATTAATTTAAAGCTTTTAATTAAAAAATTAAAAAAAAAAAAAATGGCTTGTTCCAGCAAACCAAAAAAATGAAATAAAAAAAATATTTTAATACCAAAAATCGGTTGAAATATTTAATTTGAATTGAAAAATAATAAAAAATTAATCCCAAGCTTATAATTAAAAATAAAAAAAAAAATTTGGAATTTATACATACATATTTGTTTTGGTATATTTTTTATTTCTTTTTTTTATTAAAAAAAAGGTTTGCTTTTAATTTATTATTTTTTGTCTTATTCATATTTAATTTCTTTCATATAGTGTTTCAGTTAGAAATATGTAAATATTTCCATTTATGCCTTTACATTAATTAATAATTTTTCTCTTCATTTGTTATACCAATTTTTAATTTAAAAAAATGTCTTCTTAATTTTTAATACAAGATGTTTGGGATTAAAAACTAAATATTCAATTTTTATTATTAAATTCAAAAATAATATTTTTAATTTTTAATACCGGAAATTATGGTTAACAATTAAATTTTCGATTTCGAATTACAATTTTGGGAGTGAAGTACAATTTTAAATTTTTTTAAATTAAATATTAAATTTTTTTAAATTAAATGTTCAATTTTTGAAATTAAATTTTAAATAAAAATTTTAACTTTACACTTTTAATACCAAAAAATTATGGGCTAATATTCAAATCTCCAATTTTTAATTACAATTTTGGGATGAGAAATTTAATTCTAAATTTTTAATTAAAATTTTGGGATTAAAAATAAAAATTTACATTATTTTAAATTTAAAAAAAGTTAATTTTTAATCGCAAAAACTATGGATTAATAATCAAATTTTAAATTTTAATTACAATTTTGGGATGAAAAATTAAATTCTCAATTTTTAATTACAATTTTGGAATTAAAAATTAAATCTAACTTTTTTAAATTAAATTTAAAATCAAAAAATTAAACATTAAATTAAAAAAATTAACTTTAATTTCCAAAACCAAAAATTATGGGTTAGTAATCAGATTTTCAAAGATAAAATTCTCAATTTTGCGACTAAAAATTGAATTTTACATTTCTTTAAATAAAATTTTTAATTAAAAAATTAAATTTTCCATTTTTAATGCCAAAAATTAGATTATCATATTTTGATTCCGATTTTGAAAATGTTAAATTCTCAATTTTTGAAAATTAAATTTACATTTTTAATTCCGATTTTCAATTATAAAAATTTGCAACCTTGGCTGTAATTCACATACAGAAACGGTATACTCTAGTCTAGAAAAATGTTTTTGTGCAAAGAAATTGAAGTTAAAAGAATGAATTTAAAATCTAATGCAGCACTTTCTAAATAAATTTTGTTCGTTTTAATTAAATAGCGCCTTAAAGCAACCATATCTTAAGTGTTTTTGTTTCGATTTCCATTACAGCTATTATAAACAGTTATTACAATTATGCTATTTGTTGCATCAACTTGATTTAATTAACTAACTCCTATTTTATATTACCGCAGGCATTACATTACCGTTATTTTTTTAATGCAAAAGTGTCTTTGAACCCGCCCAAGTCAAAATAAAAACAAAATATTTAGAAAATTTGATTATTTTACATTTATAATTAATTATAAGCTTTTGTTTACAAAAGAGATTATTTCAATTTTGTAGCTTAAAGCCTTTAGTTTAGCTTATAATAAAATTCAAAAATTTTATACGTCAACTGAAAAAACAAGAGTTGTATTTTTTCTAGTTTTTTTTTTTTGTTTTTCTTTTAGTAAATATCATTTTATATATATTAGTGTAAAAATTGCATAAAAATAGAGAAAAAATTTATAGAAAAAATTGCATTAATCTGCTATTTGACGCAGCAGTTGCGTGAGCTGTATTAAATAAAATTTTTTGTATGCCTGTATGTACATCACTAATAAATAAACAAAAGTGCAGTGTTCGTTCAGTACCACGAGCCACACTAACATTTTTGTGGGTATATTCAAAAAGAATTCAATTCTTTAGCATTATTTTTTTTACCTTTTTCTAAAACTAACGCTAATTTTTAATAGTTTTTTTTTTCATTTCACTTTTTCGCCTAAATAAATAAATTACATAAGTGCAAAAATAAATAAAGATAATTGCAACGCATTTGGCTGCCGATAACGCATTGAAAATTCATTGCGAGTTGAGCCATTGAATTTAGCGACAGTGGCAAGTAAACATAATTTAGGATGTATACTTTGCATTGAGTAGATTAGAGTCACTGTTTCAACTCACTGTCGTCACTTAAACCAGCACGCTGCAGAAGGTGACCAAACCCAGTTTAAACCGCAGAATTGATAACGGTTTGACCGGCATTATTGCCAAGCGCATTGCCACCACTACCCGAGCCTACACCACCGATATTGTTGCCTGATGATGAGGCAGCCACTAGACTGGCGAATGCACCACTCGCTGCCGTGGCGGTTGCTGTAATCGATACGGAAGTGCTGCCGATAATATCTGAAATACCGCCAACACCTGATGCAGCCGGTGAGAGCGACATGGAGGACGATGACGGCGACGAGCATGCACTTTGAATGCTCATAGCAGGCGAACCGGTCGAAGATGTTGCCATATTTGGTGGTGTATGCGGTGAAAGTGGTGCGCACGTTGAATGCAACGAACTGTTGCCACTGCTGGTAGCAGTGTTGATGCTGTTAGCTGCATTTGTATTACCTGTTGAAGTCGCTGCTGCTGCTGATGTGGTGGCATTTGTGTTAACATTATTAATATTGCCACCTAGATTGTTGTTACTGTTGCCAAGCGTATTTGGAGCAGTGGTTTGATGTGTTACCGGTTGTGGTGGTGATGAAGCAGCTGCAGCTGCTGCGGCCGCTGCACGTTCACGCTCACGATCACGTTGCGGCCGGAAAGCTTCACGCAATGCCTCTACACGATTCTCGTTGGGACCCCAACGCGCATGACCGGCGCTATTCTGCAACCACACCACTTGTGTGCCCTGCATGCATTTCACATTGACGTCGGCTCTGTAGCAATAAATGGAAGCAAATAATAAAAGCAGTTCGGTAAGTTGGAAAAAGTGCAAACACTTACTTTGGTATGATGTGTTGGTAGCCATGGCGATATTCGTGTGCCATACCCAATACCACCATTGAACGGCGCTTAAACATGCTCTCTTCTAATTTCGCAATGCTCTTCCATTCGGACAAGAATATGATGAAACTGTTGAAATGACATAAGTTAAATTGTATTTCCACGTCGAAAACATTTTTTTTTGGTGTAGAATTACCTCAGTGGTTCCATAGAATCTGTCAGCAATTTATCGATATGCAATAAAGCTCTATCCATAAGTTCTTCGCAATGTGGTGGATTTACTTGAAAAGAACCAGAAACTGGTTTGAAGTCAAGAAATGGTCTAAAATTAAAAAAGTTAAAATTAGTAAATATACAACCGTTACTTTAGCTTTTAGCTGCCACTTACCCTCTGGAACCGAAATATGCATCGGTATCGGCGAATGCCGAACAATATTGCCTGAAATATGAATTAAAAGGCGACGCAAAACATTCAAAACTAACGCCAAACTGTCTATGCAAACACTCGAAAACTGGCACTGGCAAGGATGCCTGCGTCATTTCTGCCTCTTGTGATGAGTTTAACGCATTGCCGAGGAACGTCTGGTAGCGCTTAAGTAGACACCAAACACGTCCAATAAACAAATCAAATTTCTTATCATCGAAACAATTGTGGCGATAGAGTTGTTCGAGCTTTTGTAGATGTGTCAAATTTATGTACTGCGCATCGGGTTGATTGTGTGTACTAGGCGTATACTTAATGATCATGTGATCACGATCTTGTACATATTCAATGGCTGGCATGCGTGGTGATGGCACAGCAAATTGTATGGGATAGCACCAGACTTTCTTCAGGTGCGGTGGTGGTGGTGGTGGCGTTGGTTCCGGTATACCGTGCTCCTTAAGCAGTTGCATATGACGTTCGCGTATTTTACGCGCATGTTCAGCACTCAAATGATAGATTTTAATGCAGAGCGCTTCTACGGAGCTCTTGACGGTCTCGACAAGATGTGGCTCACATTGACGCTTCAAATGCGCTAGACGATCTTGAAAGTCCTCGTAACTAGCGCCGACTGTGCGACGCAACCATTGGAATGTGTCTTCGACATTCCACTTAACGACCTTTTTACTTTCGGCTGGCGCTGAACGTGACTCAATAATCTGTTTCGCCGCTTCGGCATAACGTGATAATTGCTTGCGTGCATCACCTGTTTTTGAAGAGTTAAAAATTAAGTACCGTTAATTTAATAAATTAGAGGAAATAATAAGCAAAATAAAATTTTACCTGTAAATTTCGGTTTGACAATTTTAATGGGTATATCAGCCATAATTTCCCTATACATGGATGGTGATATTTCTGGGTTACAGTTACTCGGTAATAACGGATCGCAGCCGTTGTCAATAACTTTACGCTCCATTAACCAACGATTGAAGGAGTCTTTCGGCGCCTTGATATTTTCACGCCGCATACAGAGATCTTCATAGGTTTTCACAAGCTTCATTGTGTAGGCGGCACGTAAAGCTTCAATTTCGGGATGTGGTTGTGGCAATAATGTAGGGGGTCGCTCTACAATAACGGCATTCGTGCAAATTTCTAAATCCCACGGCCCAGCCAAGACAAATTTTTTCAATGGCGGATGTTGTTGGTGTGGATGCAGATGCATATCGTCGGATGGACGACGCTTTAAATTTGGATGTTGCATATGATGTGGGTGATGCGGTAAACCGGGATTTATAGGCGTTTGACCACCACTGTGACATATGCCTTAATAATAAAATATTTGGAAAAAAAATCAAAATTCGACACTTGTTGTCTTGCTTCCTAAAAAAACCTACCCAAAGGATCTGTGAGTGGATCAAATGGACGTGCACCGGGCATTTCCCACAATGATTCGCCGGTTATTTTATTCCAGTAATATGGGCGATTTTCGCGTTTTGACCAGAATTTTCGCCAACCCTGATTCACAAGTTCTGCTGTCAATTCCTCGCCATAACCAGCACTATGCATAGCTGGCGGTCCCTGCGTTGGCGTATGTGCCATCATACCATCCAACGGTGGTGCACTGGTTTTTGTCGGCGTCGATGGCGAAGCACAACCGGCCGCAGGTGAGCTGCCGCCAGACATATTCCCCAAACCAAAACCATTAGGATCACCCATTGTGATACCGGTTGTGCCCACCGCATTTCCCGCGTTCGTAATACCACCGGCGCCACCTATTAAGGTATTAACGCCCGGCTGCATGTTTTGCAATGTTGTCAAATTCGGTGTGTTTCCCATTCCTAAACCAACAGCACCGCTCGAACCTATAATATTCGCAGTTGACGTTGTGTTGAGCACGTTTGCATTGGCTGACGAAGATGAGGAAGCGGTCAATTGATCCCAAGCACTTTGTGCGCTGCTTGATGGTTGAGGCATGGTTGGCATGCCAATCATTGGGTTAACACTCCCAGTGGAGGCAATAACTGATTGTGGCATAATGTTCGTATTTAGTGGTGACAAATGTTGTGGAGACATGCTGTGCATATTAAGGTTGTTGTTAGCTGCCATTTTGGTGCTTTGATCCGTAGCGACAGCCGACGATTCCCAAATCGTGAGCTGTGACAGAACTAAACACGGAATTTAAACTGCAAATTTATAAATGATATGTTGATTTGGAAGCTGAATAAAATACATTGTAATATATACTATTAACACATACACATACTTATGTACATATATACAGTGTTGGACAGATCTAAGGCAAAAATAAAAATAATAGCAAATAAAAGTAAAATTTTGACGTTTTTCCATTAATTGCTTGTTAGGTTTTATTCAAATAAAGATCCTTGATCCTTGGTTTTACAATTTCCTCAATTTATTTTGAAATATCGATCTCCTAAAAGCTCTCGATAGGGCTGAGATCGGGTGATTACGCCGGCAAATCTAAAACATCAACTCGGTATCTTAACATGTTTTGCAATGCCAAAGGCCCAAAAATAATAATACCGCCCAACGTTCGGAGCGCGCGGAGTGCACACCTCGAACTTTAAACACGTTAATCTCAAATACACACTTTTTTAAACTGGCGGACATGATTTCGGTCGAACTAGTCAACCGATTTGCTTAATTTTATTTTTAAAATATTCACAAAACGCCTGGCTATCTTCTCTATATTTTTTATAATTTATTGACAATGTTATGACAAAATTTATGTAAAAAAAAACATGGGGAAAAATTAAAAAAAAAAAAAAAAGTTAATTACTTTTTATTTATCAACATTTTTTCATGGATCTAGTAGGGACGATAACCATTCACGTACTTTTTAAGAATAAATTGGGTTTTAAGGTTTCAGATGATCCAAACATAAGAAATCGTGTCTGCTATTGAAGAAACGCATCTCATTCACCCAGCCATTTCTCCGACAGATGTTAACAAAAAATTCCGAAAAAAATTTGTTTATACACTCCATGATATATGCACATACATATGTACCTCATGATATGTGAAAAAAGTTCTATTGTAGAATAAAAATTTCTATGAGGTCAGATTACCCATCTGATCCCTTAAGTTTGACAGAAAGTTTGTAACATCCAGAAGTCATAGTCGGAGACCCTATACCATAGCTGCGCCAATTGTTCAGATCGAACTACTATGCCGTACAAGCTGAACGTTAAAAATCAAATTCTTGCATGAAAACTGTTTTATTGACACCAAGAGTTGCATTAACTCTTTTAACCGGAGAACCTAACCAAATTTGTACCTGCCAACAAATGTGACCGTAGCAACATTTGTTACAATAATTGAGTGATATGCGCTGACATAACAACAAATTATTCTACCAAAAGTTATCTTTTCATAACAAATTTTAAAATAGTAAATTAAAATTTCAAAGGCAATGTCAATCAACCGATTAAATGCTTTTATATACATCTTATTGGATTAAAAAAAATAAACGCAAATACACAACGGCACTTGAATTTGCCCATTAACGTCATCATCGCAAACGCAGAAAATTGTTGAGCATTCATTTTGATTAAAGCATGAGTGTACAATGTGCGAGCCAACTTGTAGAAGGTATAAATAATTTTTGAAATTTCTTTTAATGAGTATAAAGCGTTAACACTTAAGCAAACTGCGGCAGTCAGTGGCAAGCACTCAAAGCGGAAAGCTTAAAAATACATACAACTAACTTGGTGTATTAAAAAACCATAAAGTAGGATGATAGGGAATGCAGATGGAAAAACAAATAAAAAATAAAAACAAAATAATAAAAGAAATCGTGAAATAGTTCAAACGACCTTCAGGAAATCAATACGAAGTAATTGTTAAACGTCAGAGTTCAACAGTCACATAGTGTCACTGTGATGACATTACCAACAGGAAAATCAACCCGCGACGGTTATAGTTAATTATGTAGCAAAACAAATAGGCATACGTACATACGTTTCTTGAATATACATATCTACGTAAATTCACTTTGCCAGTTAATAAAATAAAATATGTGGTGAGTTAAACTATTAAAATTTCGAGTGTTTTGTGACGAGAGCTTTGAGAAAACAATATATACTCAACAAACAGCGAAGCAGAAGAGCATATATTTATAGCCTACTGAGCGCGGAGATTGCCATCGCCCATATAATAATTTTTGTTCCATTGAGAGACAAGCAATAAAAATATTTAAATAACACTAAACCAGAGAAAAGTGTATAAAATAAACACAAGCATATAGCAACTGAGTGGAATTGGAGCGCGATTAGATACCCTCTACTGGGCTATATATACGAGCATGTGCATCGTCGTATAAGAAAAACCAACAACCGAAGAGTATTTCGTCGCAACCACCGGCAAAACCAAACACAAACAACTCAAAAAATGAGAGTGAAAACGCAATGTGGAAAAGAAGTGAATATTATTGCCATTGAATCGCTTTTAAATCAGATGTCTTTCAGAATTCAAACTTGATGGTTGGGGTGTACTTCAAGTGGAAGCACTGCAGAAACCAACGATACGGGTAGTTATAAAAATAATGCATTTTATAAGCGCGAGTGAAATTACTACAGAAATTCGAGATGATATCGCTCTCTGATAAAATTAAGGTGAACGTGAAATTAAACAATTAGCATAAAAACAATGGCGTAGGTCTACAGAATACAATTGGCTGTAAATTGTAAAGAAATTTTGGTGAACAAATGGAAAAAAATTCATTAATGCTAATTTTGTCACCTGTTGGGGATATCAGCTGTATAGCTATTTTTTTTATTTTTACTTTCGGCTTCTTCGACCATTGTGCTTTTTAATTATTTATTTCAATTTTCCACTGCTTTTATCTTTCTGGCACCTACATACTAACACATACATACGATATTTACCAAATTTTATAGCAAATAACTAAATTAAATAAATAAATAATTGTTAAAAGCTAATAATTTAAGTATCGAATATGAAAATTAAAGTAACCCTTTAGTGCATAAAAATTTTTACATTTTTGTTAAATAATAAATCGTTTCGAAATTTTTAGGGAAAAATTTTATTAGTAGATAAAAATAATTACAAAATTCTTGGAGATTTATAGTATATTTTTCATATATCACATAAATTTTCCACATCATTAAATTTACCAGAGTAATTACTAACCATATCAGTATTTCAATAATATATTAACCATTTATGAAGCTATAAATTACTAAATAAGCACAAATAAAAATATACCTACGTATCTATACATAAATACAGGTAAGATATAATTATAGAGAGCCGCAAAACAAATCTCGAAACAGGAAAGAGTATCACGCCTGCTGATACACCACGTCACCAACACACAAATGCATACAAACAGCAATCGGCAGAAAGGTATAAATGGACGGAAAAAGATAAATAGACAAATGACAAAGAGTATATGGAAAATGCGAAACCGAATAGCAAAACAAAATTTGTGTATTATTTTGTTGTCTACTAGTTTGCGGCACTTAATTGTGGGTTCGCATTTGTGTATGTAAATGTTGACGGCGCAAGTACACAAGTAATAAATCAGCGAGATGACGATAAATTGTTGGAATGCTCGTGTTACGTTTTGACGAACGTGTACTCTTAGTATATGGTATATTTCAATTAAATGATTTTTACTAAAAACTTTTGTTATTGTAACATTGCAAAATTTTATGTATTGCAATTTAAACCAGGTTATTAGAATAAGCAAGATTAAATTTACTTTAAATTTACACACAAAACATTTTTATTTGATAAAAATAAAAATCTAAAAACAACTACAAAAAAATTGTTTGTATGTTGTCAGCATAAACTCAGCAGGTGTTTTAAGGGTTAAAGTTGCCTACGTCACATAATGGCGCGCTTTTTCAGCAATCCGCCAAATTAGTTGTTAACATAGTTTTAACCATTCATAACATAATTTTTAAAGTATTTAAATAAAACTTATATTTTGGTTATCAAAATTAAATGAACATTTATATAAAATATATTTTGCAAATCCCTTTTATCGACAAAAATTTCTCTACACTTTCTTTTTATATATGCCCGCCACTACCGAACAGCAATTTGTACACTGACCCACCAACAGCTACCGCTCGCCTCTTCAATGAGGCAAACAGCGAATAGAAATTTTCCTTTCAACCAGAATCAGCACTAACAATATTGTAATCTTTACATTTTTTAGCGCTTAAACTGTAAACAATGATTTATGTGGAAAATGTTTAATGCTATATACGCAATAGGAAAAACATATTTTCACTTCTCAATTGGAAACGCTTCGTGTGGAATTTTTTCAACAATTTTTCCACTTTTCGATGTGTACATTTTTCACATAGGTGGTGTATATTCTTATTGCAGGCAGCCAGCACTCACCGTTTCTACGTTCGAATTTACAATATAATTAACAAACACTCGCTGTTGTTTATAAACATTTATATTATCGTTATTGTGCAACGAAAGCACACAACAAATTTACGAAAATTGTACAGCAAATTGAATGTGAAAAATACGTGCGCAACTCTTGGATCGTGTCCGTCACCACCATTTGCAATAAAAATTTCATCTGCGCTATGTTCGTTTTCACCGAACATTCATTCGGCTCGACTGGGTTGCGTATTAACGCGTTAGGATTGCTCAGAGTTTATCAGTTAACAAGGTTGCATTGTCTGATTGGAAGTAATTATTAGAAAAATTATTATTAAAATGAAAAAAATATAATTTAAATATGGAGTTAAATGTTTGTTTACATATTTAGTATATGTTTTTTTTGATTTTAAAATATTTTTACCACAAACTGAAGCTCAATTGTTTACATTTTTTCTAAAATTGTATCGAATTATTTTGTAGAAGAATAGGAAACTCTTTTACAAATTATATTTCCCGCCGGAACCGATTGACTGGCTGTCAAAACTACTTACCGTTCAATGCAAATGGCTTCTGTGTGCGTTATTCTGTTGTAATATAATAAGTGCTTAGTTATTTATTTAATTATTATGTTGACGTGAAATGTAATGTTTGATTAACTAAAATGCAGCAGAAATTGTGTATGCATAATATTTCTCGCAGAATAAAGAAGTTAAGCGCTCGAACATACATACATCGGGAACATCTTGCATATTTCTTTCGAAGTGCGGAGCCGCAGTAAGTAATGCAATGAATACGGTTGTAACAAAGCTTTAATATCTTTTTAATTAAAAAAATCCATGCAAACACTGGATTTTCATCGATCAGCTTGTAATGCAGCTGTAAGCTATAGTCGTTCGATATAAACAATTTGCTCGGAGATTGTGTCATAACCTGTGAAAAAGTTTTCTATACAAGAACATTACAATGATCGTTCAGTTTGACAGATATACGCTATAGTGGTTCGATATCGGTAGATGGGACTAATGATCGGCTTCTTGGAGAGAGTGGGACGTCAATAAAATTTTAGAACGATATCCCAAAAATTGAGGGTTAAGTTAGGTGGCTGATCTCTCAGCATTGCGAAGGGATCACGGATTAGACTGTTATGTATAGTTCTTGGTGATGCCAAAAGAAGAACTCTTTTCGCTGTATATTAGCTATCGCCTAAAACGGCTTGAACTAATCAAAAATCTGCTTAAGTATTTTATTTCTTATTTCCATCATTCCACCTGTATGTTTATATGTAGGTATGAGATTCAAAATGTTTATGCCTTGATCTGGCAGAATTAAGACCTTGTCGACCACCTCTTGCTGAACCACAGTAAACCAACGGAGCTCCTACCCGTTCCCATTTCGTAATTATTGAATCTTAAGTACCTAGCCTAGCAAGACCATCAGCCTTACAGTTTCCAGCAATTCCGCTGTGACCAGATGGAGATAGAGATAAGGTGTCTAGATTCTTACACATAGTCAATGAACTCAAGGCTAATATCGCTCAGCTCGTCACGCTGATAATTTCCTTATAGATACTACAAACTTCGTGACAAACTTAATGTTAAAGTTTGTGTTCGAAAACACATTCAATCCAAAGTGAAACATGTGATAAATATACAAATTAAAAAAGTGTGCCACATTTTCTTTTATAATTGGAAGTGACAAATAGTGGAGAAAGAAAATTTAAAATTTTTTATATTGAATTCAAATTTATAAGAACACCTTTACATACATATACTATATATTTTATATTAAATAATAAGAATGCCAACATTGAGGAAGTCCAACTACTACAACCAGCCGAAGCCATCGGTGCAAGAGATTAAATTAAGCACTCACAGCACTAAATCCAATACGAGTGTTCGAGAAGAACTTCTGAAAAAACGTTCAACAACCACTAAGCCCTCGAAACGTGCAACTAAATCTCCGTACGAAGTATGTGATTCCACACAGAATTTACTCAAGGATAGATCGGACATCAGGACTGCGGATAAACGCACAGACAAAAGCAAACCATACATTCATGTACCGATTATTCAATTGCGTTTGTCTGAAGAAGAATCCCAAACCTCCACGCCACCACCGAAACAACGAGGCTACGATTTTACCAGCTCGACCAACTCACATTTTGATGGTTGGCTAGTAGCGGCACCGAAGAAATTCAAACGCACCTGTTCGAGCACGCCAACGTCGTCGAAGCGCAAAAGCAGCTCGCTGAGCATACAAACTACGCCACTCCCTAAGCTATCGGATGAGAATCTAGTCACATCACAGGAAATGGTCGACACACAACACAAAGAGTCCGGCGCTAAACGCATGGTTTTTCGCGGACCCGAATGGAAGAAACCATGCCGCGAGAGCGTTGTGGCCGGCGCACCAAAACCATTTATCGGCGCTTGTCCATTAAATTTCGAAGAGTTCGCTAAATTATCACGTACGCGTCAAAAGTTCTTCCTTACACAAGATCCACGTAAGAAATACTGTTTGGTAAATCCACAAGCTTTGCGCACGAAAGCGTTTTCGGAAAAACGTGAATTCAATATATTGACAAAAACCGTTAAATATGCGGACAATGTTTGCGGTGAGACGCAATCGCAATCGTCAGAGTCCTTTATATGCGATCAAATCGATTTAGAGAATCCCATGCAGCTGGATTTTCAAGGACTCGATTATCGCAAAACCTATCAGGCCGACGAGCAGGATATACAAAATCAGAGCCTCTACCGCAGCATCATGCGGTACATGGAGCGACGACGCGTCAAGCAGGAGACACAGGACAAAGTTGAGGAGGAGCTGCAGAATGAGCGTCTAGCAGTGCCGCAATGCTTTGATGTGCCCGATCGTACGCAGCACGAGGATGTGCCAAGCAGTGAGCCACCAGTGCCGTTTTGCAAACTTTTTCGTTCAGCCGACAAACCTTATAATCAACAAAAAATTGAAGAAGAGAATCGTAATCGACGTAATCGTTATAAGAATCTTTATTTAGAACGCAAAGAGTTGGCAGAAGAAGCAGACAGAGCCAAAGAGGCGCAACATAAAATTAATGAGGAACTCAAACCCACAATGTTAGCTATGAAACATTTCACTGAAGTTTTGAACAGCATAAATGCCGCGTGTGATCCACAAATTAAGATAGAAGCGCTACAGCGTAAGCCGCCGAAGCCAGCGACCACATATCCGCATACAATGCGCGAAACCAAGCAATTCAAAAAGAAGTTAAAAGCGGAAAACTGCATCAAACGCGATAATGCGCTTGTGAAAAAGGAGTTTTATCTAGAGAATTTCGGCAAGTTGAAAGACTATCCCGAAGCGAAAATCGAGTTGAGCAGCGATACGCCAAGGCATGTCAGTGAGAGCCCTGAGCTGAGCGAACAGTCCAGTGACGACGAAGACGATATCAAAGTGGGCAAGCATGGCAGCAACTACCAACTGCGCGGCTTCCATTTCAAATTGGGCAAAAGCCTGCGCGGCAAGCGCCACCAGACAGAAAAAACCGGCGGTACGCGCAAGGAAAAAACATGTAAAACACGCGAAGACTGGCTAGCAGAGTTGGTGCAAAAGAAGGAGGTGGTAAAAATGGATATTGAAGAGGGCATACCGAAACTGCGCGGTCCAGATGATCCGCTACTCAAGATTTTTCAGCCACAATTCGGCTACAAGCTACCGCAAATAAAGAGCAGTGCCGTACGTGAGTTTATCGAGAAGCGTCTGGGACGTCACTACGATCGTGATTTACGTAAAAAGTTTAAAATGGTGCGACCACGACTGGAGTACCCGATGAAGAAGTTCAATCTGATACATTTTCTTTACACCGACCATGTGCAAGACTTGAGTAATTTCAAAGCGCAACATGCAATGCTGGATAAAAGCGAACTAATGAAATTGAATACCACGCTGGAATACATGGCTGCCAAGGAGAATATTAAGAAGCAAAAGATGGCCAAGATTAAGGAGAAACGCCTCAAATTGCTCGGTATACCATGTCATGAGGTGAAAAAGTCGAGCTTGCAAACGAAATGCGAACAATCGGATACGGGCACAGATTCCGAATGGGTGCCAACACCGGAGCCGGAGTTGGTCGATCAGGAGGAGGAGAATAGACGTGCGCGCCTAGCCAAAAGCGTGGCGCTGCCTTTAGCTATGCGTGGTAATATGCCGGCGCCCAAGCATCGCGAAACCACAATACGTCGCCATCCGCGTAAGCCGCGTGACTATTTCGGTGAGCGTGTGCCTTCGCAACTATTCGATAAAACTGTGGCCGAAGTGCATAAACCGCATTTATTGAAGCTAAAAACAGACGATGTGCATTTCAGTAATTTGCGCGAGGTGCCAAATCGTGAGTATTCAAAAATCTTCGAAGCACGTCACCATCACGATCACTGGAATCATATGCAACAAAAACTGGTAGATGTACACTATCAGCCGAAAATTGTGAAAGCCGAAGTGACCAAGGGTAAAAGCAAGGAGGATCGTGTACTTATGGAGAATTTTCGTATGGCACAACCGCCATGTAATCAATACGTTGGCATGGATTTGACCATAGCGAAATGCGATACAAAGGCATTGCTTGCCGACTATATGCAAAACACGCGTAAACAATTCACCACCGATAAGACTTTGCGTATCAAAGACTTGTGTCAGTCAAAGGATGTTTACTTTCATAGTCGACCACGCAGCGAAATCGAGACGCTCAATTTTCCCGGTAGAAAAGAGTACCTCGATTTTTTACATGAAGTACGTAAGGCGCTTTATGAAACCAAAGTCAGCGAAGAGCAGGGACAAAAGCTAACGGTGGATCGTGAAGAAATCATACAAGACATTGAAGAGGATCTCAAGAGTATTGAATCGTGTCTGACATCGCTCAGCAGTTCGGTCTGCACGAATCTAACTAACGATAGCGGCAGCTTTTTACTCATGGAGGGGAAAACGAAAATTCCACTCGATTATATACGCAAATCAGTGGTGCCATTTGAGCCGATGAACCGTTGTCGCTTCAAGCTCGAGCCGCTCGATATCGAAGCAGAGGAAAATAATCCCTTCAAAGTACTGCCATTTACCGGACAGGGTAAGGCACAGAATGAGCTTAATGCCGCCAAAGATAGTTTCTTCACATTCAATACACGTCTACAAAATGGTTTGCGTTTGCGGCTCGAGGTGCCGGTGGAGGATGTACGGCAGAAACTAATTGGCCGCGGTCCGCACAAGTATCGCAGTGTTGTGACGACAGATATTGACGAGAACTATGTGGATGAATTGAAAAATCGACCGCCCGTGAAGATGTTCAGTTTCAAAACAGGCAGCTCATTTATTAAAGACGCGTTGCGTTTGAAATTCGAGTCCATGCTTATACAAGGTCAAATAGTACGCACCAAAATCTATGATCGGCTCAACGAGCATCATTGGGAGAATATGATGCGCTTGAAGTCGCTATATGAAAATTTATTCGCCAAGTGGGAGAAACGCGAATATGAATCGGCTATGTCGGTGGTGCATCAGGTTGGTAGAATCCTTTGGCGCACTTTAGGAACACTTTTTTTCTTCTCGGCGGGCTCTGTAGCGTGGGCTATATGGGCTTGTAGCACAGGGCTTTCCATAATGGATTAATTTTTTACGAAGCTACTTCTTTCTTAGGTAAAAACATATTACGATCGTACAGATGCTCTAAAGCGTGAATTTCGTGAATTGGAACGTCAACAAATTGTACTCAATATGGATATCGTTTTTATTGAGGGTCATTGGATACGTCGTATTATGTTGCAGAACTTTCATTATCTATTGGGCGATTCCGAGTGGCGTTACGAAAATGATTGGATACATCGTATAGAAAAAATCTCACAGCGTGGTTCCGAATGTGAAGAGGATGAAGAGTACGGCGAAGAAGAAGAAGTGGGTGAAGAAGGCGAAGGTTGTACCAAGACAACTATTGAATTGGAGAATTTCGAAGAGTCCATAATGAAACGCAACACCGTGAATATACGTAAGCGTGATAAGGATGACGCATGGGCGATTAAGAGCTATTACGAGGATGTCTATATGCAGAATTTACATCCGATATTGATTGTATTCCCCAATGCGGATAGTTTTATGCGCGGCATAGAGAATTTAAAAATTAAAACCTTCGTCTTGCTGCTCGAAATGCATTTCACACTATCCATACACACCGAACTGCAGAGCCGTTTGGAAACTTTTGAAGTTTGGTGTTTGGAGGATTTGCGTGAGAAACAATCGTACGTGTCGCGTAAATGCGCCAAACTATATTTTATGTCCGATCGTGCGACGGATATGAAGCTACGCACATTGGATTTTCTATCGGAACCGGTTGAAAGTTCCTTCAATGATGAAGCGTTCATCAAACATCGCGCGGTCATTATAGAAGTGTGGCGTGAAATAGTGCCTGAAAATATGCGCAGTGGCGGAGGGGACGATCTCGAGCCATTGGAAATGGTGGCCATGATTTCGGAAGTTGCAATGGAGCTAATATGTAAGTTTGGAGAATTTTAAATGGGTTCATTATAAAAGCTGCGACGGGAAGGTTGAGGAGGACTAGACTTCAATAATGTACAATAAAACTAGAGACACTGGTCTTTTTACGTTCTAGCGTTCGACCGGTGGACTTTTCCTAAGCGTTGATCAACTATTAACTCCCGTTAGATATTTTTAGTTAAGCACAGAACGCTGGAGATCGATTAAATTACTTGTTCTCATTATGCCGCAATGAGAGTACTTCTTTGCGGTCAATGTTCTATTGGTGTGCCGCGGCAAGTCTGAAAATTTGTTTTTTTTTTGGCGCTTTGTAGAGTTTTGAAAGTTTTCCGATCAATTGTTATGTTTAGGTTACTTTGGTACCACAACGGACCTGCGTACTCAGCTATCTGAGTGGTATTCGTTTTTTGGATCGATCTTTTAACCTAACCTATTTAGGTATTACAATAAATCGATGTTGTCAGTTGTCCAAGTGGATCCGTTTTTTCTGTCCTTTTAACCTCACCTATTTAGGTAGATATAGACCGGCGTTCTCAGCTAAACAAGTGGGATTAATTTTTGGTTCGACTTTTAACCTAACCTAATCGAAGGGTCTAGACTCTAGACAGTTAAACTTTGCAAACGATTAATAAGTATAACATAGAATTCCACACATTTGAGGTTAGAATGTAGTCTTCCACACATCTTGGCTGTAACTGCAAGCTTCTATTTCATGACAATCTGCCTTGCATTATGCTTCCAGCTAAATTCGAATCGATACCGGTTGAGGAAAGTCGTCGTATTGAGGCACAACTGCGTCGTCGTCGTGCTTATGATCGTAAAATCTCTCGACAAGCTTATCTGGTGGAGAAACGCATCGAGAGTGAAATGAAAAAGGTGCGTCGCAATTTAGAGCCACCCTATGTGAAGCCGAAGCGTAAAGGCAAATTACCACGCATTATTATCAAAAAGAAAGAGAAGAAAATCTCATTTAAGGAGCAACGCGTTACCGAGCATACGAAATTCTTCTTCCGTGCCTTTCATGATGAGGGCGATGTTATGCAATTGCATGATGCTCGCGATAGTATTGGTGTAATGGACACCATACAAGAGCAAATCGTGCCATTTTATTTTGATCATTTCCTTAAACTGAATGGCTACACACCAAATTACAATTTCAAAACCAATGTGGAATTACGTGACGGACCTGAAGCTTCACGTGTGGCATTGCGTTCGCTGGTGCCTGAAATATTGGAGAAACTTGATAAGTGGGAGCTTGTACGTAAGCGCATCATGGACGACAACATACAACGCAATCCAAGAATGTATGAAAATGTGCAATTCTGAATAGTTGGCATTCTGTTATAAAATATACACACTAATACACTTATATTTTCGTACTTGTTATGTATGTATGTATGCTTTTCAATAGATTTCTGTCCAAAAAAAAATTCAAAATATGATAATACGATAATTGGCTTTGAAAATACATGTTAATAATATATGGTATATCTTACCCTTACAATATATATGCAAATACTGTTTTGTGTTTGAAATTAATTTTTCGAATTTGCCATCATTTTGTGAAAACATTCTATATTTATTTGCATATAACATACAACTAGCTTATGAACTCAGCTTTTTCTGTTCTCCACTTGCGCTTGGCTTCTTCTCTTGGCTAATCAAATCTTTGAGTATATCCTTTTTCGCCTCGAAGTAGTCACGATACCACAGTATATGCTCTTTCTTCTCTTTTGCTGTTATGTATGGATTCTTTGAAAGACCGACACACACTAGTTCCATATAATGGCGTATGGGTCCCTTTTCTGGACACCATGGTTCCAAGTGTTGATCCAGAAAGATATGCTCAGAGAAGTCTACATTCGCTTCCTCACTTAGGTCCTGCTCATTGTCAATTGGAAAACGCCAAACTTTTCCTTGCTCCGTCCATAATGCTAACTTTTCAAAATAATTTGCGGGCGGATGTGTTACCAACAGTTTTAGTTCATTTTTCTGTAGATGTGCCCAGGTGCTGAGTATATCGGGTACATCGCGCAATTCGGCGGCATTTTTGAAAATGCCCAGCGGCTCGGATCCAAATAAGTTAACACTGCCTGTATAGGTTGCTGCTTCACGTTTACGTTCTTTACGCACACTTTGTTGATCTTGTTGCTGGTGTGGTTTACTTTTTGCCGCAATAGAGCGACGCACAAATTCACCACGTGTTAACTCTTTTGGTGGTTGTGAGCGATCAATTTTCATACCCACAATCAATTCGCTGTTTGTAGAGTGGATATCAATAAAAATTATAGAATTTCATTAGTATGCATGTAAACTGATATGTATATTGATCACTTACCTTAGACTTAATTCTGAACTCGCGTTACTTGACGCAGCATCGCTTGATTTGCTTACACCTTTTTCTTCTTGATTATGGCCTAGTAGTTTCGCAAGCAATTCCGATTCTATTTGCTGGTTTTGCTCACCATCCCCCGCTAGAGAAGCCACACGTTTTGCGGCAACAAAAATATCTTTCGTCTCAGTTTCTTTTTTAGATTCTTCTTTTCGTTTTTTATGTGCATCACCTGGTCGTGGTAATGTTACATTGTTATTTTTATTTGCTAATGAATAGGTATTCTCTGTTGGCATGCTAGATAGCAAACGGTTCAGGCGTGTGATGGCCGGCTCTTCAGTGGATTCCACATCAGCCTTATTAGGTTTAGCTGTATGTTGAGTTTCAGTTTTTTTCACATCTTTACTCTTTTTTTGTTTTGATTTTGGTTCCTTTTCGTCGTCGGATGAATCGTAATCTTTGCTGTAATTGCGTGCGCCGGCTATACGAGATACCAGCACTCTGTGGACGTAAAATAATACGTTTATGTAATTATTGCTATGCTGTTTCAACTCTAGACACTTACCGTATAGTTAGCGATGATGATCTACTCAGCATAAGCATTGTTTTTAAATGTTTTAATTAATTTGTTGTTAAAACTCTCCCAAATTGATAGAATTAGCAGCAATAGGTTACAACATCGATTCCATCGAAACGTCAAAAAACATATGGTGATGTTCTAGTGTTGCGGAATAAGCGCCGCTAGTGACGTTTAAATTTGTCGTAGTTCCCGATTAGTAGCCAATGTTATCGGCTTTATGCTATGTTCGGACCGACATTGAAAACATTTTGAAAACACATTTGTATGTTGTGGAACGTAAGTCGTTCGGACCGACAATTTGTGTTTTCGCTGAGTTTTCACTGACAACTATCAATACGGGGATTCTCTTACTCTTTCAAGATGACACAAAATGCAAAAATCCTATACCGAAATATGCAAGGCCAAGACAGCACCCATTGCGAATCTAGTGATATATGACGGCACGAAAATAAACATGGGTTTTGGTCTGACATATTTTACAGCCATTGCAAATAAATTTTTGGGTGTGTTTGTTGTGCCGTTGCACCAAGAAGAAAATTCTGCAATTGGTGCACCGTGCAAGGGTTTTGCAAGAACAAGAGAATCCCTTTAACAGTGAGCAGCTGTATTTGTATATGGAATGTAAACAAATATCATGTGACAATTTAGGGCCGGCAAAATATGTCTTCCAAAAAAATCGATTAAACTAGAGCAGGCACCGATTATTATGAGTGGAATGTAAGTTTTCAAGCAGTTTTCAGCGAAAACTGTGTTTTCGTTTGACAGATTTTAAATGGACGAAAACACAAGTTTTCGTGCGAAAACCACTTTTTCCCACGAAAACATGTTTTCGCTGTCGGTCCGAACATAGCATTATAAACAGCGCTATTGGCAAATTTCCTACAAAAACAATTAGCGCATGAGCAACTCTTTAATGTTAAAAACAAATATCAAAAATAAAAAAATATTAATAAAAAAAACACTTATTTCAATATTTTATAGTCATTATTGGTTATATATTCTTAGTTGTTTCTCAAAGTAACAACTTTATAATAAAATATACAATTTAACTTTCAATATACAATAGCTAATTTTCTTAGTACTATTAATTTACAAATGAAATTTTATTTTACATCAGGTTTAGCTATTAATGCTTGGCAAAGCTTTCAATAATTATTAAAATGCATTTGTGGACAATATATGTATATGAATACATAGTACGCTAAGCTGATACTTTTGTAAAAGCAATACAGTATTTTATATAGGATACATATTTTCTGTTTTTAATTCAATTTGTACATAAGTTTGTCAGTTCCATTTCGCAGAAGCTTGTGGTCATTTGTTATAATGAAAGTAGTGTTAATTTCAGCAGCCAGATAGTATATCACGTTGATTATTCTTACATTCTACGTAAGTACTCTTTGCGTTGTACCTCTTGCTTTGTCAGAATTCACTTCTCATCAGTTGCGCTTTGCAAGTATTCCATCATAAATAAACGGAGTATCAATGAGATATTTTCCGTTGCAATATAGTCAATTATGGAATTGTTGTCATCTTTCGTATGCCAAACAGTAGGGAACGGTAGCGGTATTAGATGCAATATGGGAACATTTCGTCTTAAGAAAGGCAGATGGTCGTCCTCAACCATTGATGAACGTAATGTATTTGGTTGAAAATAACGATTTGGATATTGACGCGATACACCGCTGCTTATATACCGTTGCAACATATTTTGATCCGAAAGACGCTCTTCCAACGATACCAAACGCGAATACCAACCTTCCGTATTAGGGAAAAAACTGTAAAAGGTTGGATCAGCCGAACCAATTAAATCCAATAGCACCAACATATCCAAACGGTTTAATGTGCCATCCTCTTCCCATAGCTTGGCTAAGTGACGTGAACCGTAAATTGAATCGTTTGGTCCCCATTCCTTGAAAGCTTCTTCGCCATCGAAAAATATAAACATTAAGCTTAGTTTTGTCTTACGGAATGGTTCAAGCACCGTTTGTAATACGTGTGCCATATTAAGTAACATGGCACATGGCACTGCGGAGTCTGTTGCGCCAATAAATTCAAAATCTTCAAAATACTTGCTATCATAATGACATGCAAACACTAAATAACGCTCAGCATCTGGATTGAGTTTTGCTATGATATTATGAAAATGCAATTTTCCCAAAATAGGCGCTGTATCATGGAATTTATCGTATTCAACGGACCAATTAAGTTCACGCAAATTACTCGTTATATAGTCTCGTACCTGCGTGTGTCCGGTTGTGCCAACAACTCGCGGAATGAGTAAATTATTGGTGACTTTTCGTAAGTGTGGTACATCCGAGAGTGGAGCGTAAGCCAAAAACTTTTCATGTGATAGTTCCTCAGTGCGGTATGTTAACTGAAAGTTATAGAAATTTAATTTAATAACTGGTTAATTCTTATAAAAAGACAAACATTTTTATTATTAGAACATTTCACGCTTGAATACCTCATTCCGCCCTACAGCAAAGCCACCTTGAGAATCTTTGCTGGCAAATACGCTAACACTAAGAATAATGAACAGTGCAAAATATGCATTTAATAAGCACATATTGCAACTTCCAGCGATCCGTAGCTCACAGAGAATCCAGCTATATTGACATCTGACACGAAAGCAAATCAACTGCTGAGCTGCTGGTTTATAAACATATAAATGCAACGGCAACTGTTGCTTTGCTTATATGAAACCAACAGTTTGTTTGTTGACACAGGTGTGTTTTTTTGTGTATAGGTGAGATGAGTTTTGCTTGCCTCACTAAAGAATAATAATTTTTACATAACCACTATTTTATGAATTATTAATTTATGACAGCACACGGAATAGCAATGATTGGTTTTTATCCAGCATACAGTTCAACAAGTAGGAGGAGAGGGTGGTAATGTTTTATCACAACTAGTGATGTGCAAAATCGTTAGTGGCGATAGTCTCGTTATGAAGTTTTCGTTTCATATAATTCTATATATACTCTTATATCATTATATACATATGTATAATAACTACATGTCGTAACAAAATTTAAAATTTTGCCATAACTTCTGTTACAAGTTAAGGGCGATGTAAAAATTATTAATGTATGGTTCTCTTTTATTTTTACACAAGCTCTCAATACAGCTCACGCAGTTTCTATTGGTATTGAAGACGCTATTTACAGTTATGAAATCAGGAATATTGCTTTAAAACCACGGCAGGTTAGGTTTTGCTTTCTATGCTGAAACAGAATCTTACTGGAAGATCTAATGCTCACTATCAAAAAGAGTATTGCTTTATCACATCTTCTAAACCTTCTTATTGATACAATTGCTGCGGTTTTATCCCATTTTTCAAAACTGATTAATAGGTTTGATTTCCTCTAGTTAATCATAATATAAAAATGCTATTTCTTCTGCGATTTTGTACACGCTATAAACTGCATAACACAATTTATGGCAAGACAAAGTATAATCGATATTTCTTTAGCACCCCTTGCATTGAATTTCATAAACATATGTTTATAAACATCGCTGGCTAGTTAACAAATCGGCTCTTTATATTGTATTTTTATATGAATTAAGCGTAGAATAAAAAAAACTTAATGTAACAGAAAATAAAGTTTTTAACCAATTAGCACATCATATCAGTTTCATATACAACTTTGTCAACACTACAATCAGCTGCTTATCACTTGCTTATCAAAATTAATTAATTACCTGCCTATCTACCCATAAATTATGTAGGTCTCTATGCCTTGAATGAGTTCGCTTATTATGGAAAATTAACTAGCGTGAGTTATTCACTTACCAAATCATCCACCTCAAAACAAGCACCTAGATTATAGATTTTGGGGCGCTGCAGCACACGAATTGCATTGCCCAATTGTTTAAGCCATTGGTTGTATAAGCGTAAATGTTGACCACGCCAAGGGATAAATTTCATTGCAATGGGAATTGGAGTGTGTGTATGTTGAAGATGCAGTTGTTATTTAGCACATTTATTATTTATGTATAAATTATAACTATTTATTTACACACGGAAGGAAACGCGTAAACGGCACTAAAATTTGCCTTTGTAAAATGTCAGATTATACAAACAACGGTGACGGCTGTGATTTGTATGTATGAGCATGCTTGTCTATTTGTGTGTGTGTGAAAGTAGAAGTTCTGTTAAAGTGAAAGTAAAAATAGATATACTCTATGCAGGAATTTTGATAAACATTAGAGAAAAGTCTTTTGAATATATTAAAAGGTATTAATTTTTAATTATCTTACAGTTTTTTCAATCTTTTATTATTTACAAATATTTTTACTTTACATTTATGGTCACATATAACATGTTGTATAAATGTTTGTACGTAGTTTTAAATAATTTATTTATACTGAACAATTTAAAACACGCGTACATGAATGTAGGAAAATTCTTATAGTATTTGTTATAAAAATGTCTATCTGTGCATATACATTTAAAGTATACTTATGGTAATACCCAAATTGAGTCACATGTTCTTCGGCGAAGAATCCGTAGCTTACACCACACTTTTCTGATCGATCACTTTTAATTATGCTTACATTTTTTGTCATTAGTCGATCTTTTTGTATGACGCCGTGTGCTGACTGCCTCCAAAATATGCTTTATATATGTACAAGCCCAACGCTAAATGTAAGGCTACAACTGCGCCAACCGCCGAATAAATATTGGTGGTAACCTCAGACATTGTGAAAAAGCGTTCCAGCACAGTAGATTTAAGCAAGAAAAATGTTGCGACAGGCAGGAACACGATTAGCGAACAATAGAAGAACACCACTTTGAAAGCACTATAATCTTTGGAATCCTGTGTAAAAATTTATGTTAATTTTTCGTAATGAGTTAAAATTCTAAGTATATGTGAGTTAACTGACATTTATTTGTTGCTGTGTGCGTCCGCCCGCATTGTTACCCTTTTTGTTGGCCATTATTTATAATAAACAATTTACTTTAATTAAACTTTTTGTAGTAACTTCAACAAATTTCACCGGCCAATGGTTTTTGATGTTGCATTTGTAAACTTTTTCTTTCGACACAGCTGTCAAATTGAAAAAACGTCACGTGATGACATTTCACCGGTCTGCTTATGACGAGCACAGGGTTGCTTCAATACAATTTGTATACCTTTTATGTTTGGAAATATTTAAAACTTCAGTGAAGAATTAAGTTGAAGGAATACCAAGTGACAAAAAAGTTCACTTAGCTTAATACAAATCTATACTGTCTTCTTGAAAACGGCTTCCGGTGAGCAAGCCCAACCAACTTAATATAATTTTTCATAATGCTGTTGTTTTTGGTTTTTTTTTTGTTTGTAGCGACACAAAACATTTCTGAAGTAATTTTGAGGTATGGTGCGGAGTTGGCAGTTCTTGGCCGGATAAAAATCCGGGACCGTTCCGGTTACTTAGACCCGACTGTCGTAGGAATATTTGTTATTAGCCTAGGCTGCGATGGCCTTCAGTAGCTTTAGCGGAAGACTTTTCATTTTTCAGTTTTGAAAGCAAATAAGTCACATAGATCCAAATCTGGCGAATACGGTGACTGAGCGATGCCTCTTCTATCGCGTTTAACTAAAAAAGCAGTCGCAATCATGATAAAAATCTATGACACTTCACTTTCACTTTGATTTTTATCCGACTTTGCAGTGGTTTTTTCGATTTCGGTTAATTGTTGAAGCTCTATTCGCTAGATTGTTGGGCACAGTCGCCAGTAACAATGCCTTTGATGAATTTACGAGTCCTCAGCTACGTTGTTGCTAAGGATGCAGGTCTTCAAGTTTAGTACTGACACGCCTTATATTCAAAACATTAACCAAAATGTGTTGAGTCGTTCCACAAGAGATGTTGAGATCCCGCTTTATCTCAGCAAACAGTTCAGTTGAATAATAATCCTTTGCCCCCCTTTAAATAAAATCGACAATTTTTACTTTCTCTCCTTTAAATTTTGAAATGTATTGCCACGTTTTTAAATTCTCCACAAACAAGCATACATATCTAATTTTTTTAACACTAACTTAAATCTATAAACAATTTATGCTAATTCGCCATTTTCAATGGACTTTACTACTATATAATATATACAATGTTTCTTTGTCATTAATAATTTTCAAATGTGCGTTTTCTTATGAAAAGAATGAAGTTACTTAAAATTGTAAGATCTTATGCTATTGAGTGTTAAATATGGATTCCGGATAGTAACTGGGCGCATTGAACATACGGGGGAAACCATTCGCATCCAATTGTTGAACAGGCAGGACAGACATGATATCACTAAAAAGACATAAACAAATAAAATAATACACATACATTAAAATATATACAAAGTGCAAAAGGATGATAAGATGAAGCAAATGTTTGAATTTCGTGGGCTCTAAATGGTTATAGAAATCAAAAACTGGCGAATATGTGAAGCTCTCTAGTTTATTTTGCGAGAAATTCAAATTTTTCGAAAAACGTCTCTTATGAACGTGTTTTATAGCCGAAATATTATTAAAAATATATTCAGCCGGCTACACAAATTCTTAAAACCCTCTCTAACCTAAAAATAAACTTTTTCGGTTAGGTTAAGTTAGTCTAAGTGAGTTTATTTGTGGTTGATATTCGTGAGACCACAAACAATCTCACTTAGACAGGTTGAGACGCTTGTCCACTGTGATGCCCAGAACTCCAAAGTACGGATAAAAAAGACTGTCGTAAATCTATAAACCACCTGGATTTAGCCACAAATTTATTAAGCTAGCTAATATCAACTCCAACCAATTCGCAACCAAGATATTTCCACCTTAGTATGACGAAAGCTTGACAGTGAAGGATAAAGTATCTAACCGTTGCATCCTTTAAAATCTTTAGCCTCACCGCCTGAGTGCCAATGAGACAATGTCCAGTTAGGACACATATCATTGTGGCCATGTCTTACTAAGAACTAGAAGTTTCATGGATCTTTTGCGTTCTGCTCTGGACCAGTTGGATCTCGCAACTACGCAAGTGATGGTTGCTTATCTATGCTTGCTGAGCTCTTTAGAGGCTCATAGATCCAGCGTCCGAAGGCACGACGACCGGAGAACACCTGTATGTTCCCAACTTAATGGGATTTGAGTAATGGTGCCCCTACTAGCGAGCTCATCGGCTTTACAGTTTCCGACAATTCCGCTATGACCAAACATCCAGATAAGTCATGCATTCCTTGACTAGCTTTGAACTCCCTGTTAGCGAGCTCACGGCCTGAATAGCAATTCTGCTTTCGGATCTCACGGCCTGTATAGCAGCTCTGCTATCGGATTGCCTGCATACCTCCCTAATAGAAGCCATACTTCGTTGAGTATACATATCTGCTGCTAGCTTAATAGCTGCCACTTCTGCCTGAAAGAGCTGCCGGTAGAATACTCTCTCTTCAACCTTCCCGAGTTTCGATCTAACCGTTAAAAAAGTCACTGAGCCTCTTCTCCAGCGACACCGCCCCATTAACATATAATATCTTTTGAAGGTACTATATGTGAAGAAGCCAATAGGAGCAGTTTCCCCGGCGCTGTGATCCAATTAATCAGGGCTGCAATCAAATTGCGAGAGGATTTAGGAATGTCTCACTCTGCGACCATTTATGTGTATGGTTTCCCGGCCCCCAGCTATGCCGACGGGTCTATATATAGAATGGCATTAAGTGTTATCACTGGTGTTGTACGTAGCGCACCGCTGATGCCAATGAGCGTCGCTCGTTCAACACGTTCCAGCTGCTTAACCAGACAAATATACCATAGAGAAATATTGATTTAACTACGATTTCATATGGCCAAATACTACTTTTGGTGAGAGACCCAACCGCTTCTTAATAACTCCTTTATAGTTGAGAGTGAGTTCCCCAGTGTCTTCCTCACCCACTTCTCAACATTGGGCTTCCTTGAAAGCTCTCTATTGACCTTTTGTGGTGGATGGGCTCTGGCCCATGATTAATAAGTTTTTCCCGACCTCGTAGATCTGAGTTCTGTCTGTAAGGGTTGCTTTTAGAAAATATAAAAGAAAAATAAACACATCTAACTGTCTTGTCTTGTCAAATAAAAAGGTTTTCCATACAAAGACTTGAGTTTGATCGATCAGTTTGTATGTCAGTTATATGCTATAGCGGTCCGTTATCGGCAGTTCCGACTAATGAGTAGCTTCGTGGAGAGAAAACAATGCAGAATTTCAGATCGATATCTCACTAACAGAGAGACTAGTCGCTTATATAAAGATCCGATGTTTTCTTCTGGGTGTTACAAGCTTCGTGGCTATATAATTATACCTGTTTCGGTTATAGAAATGATTATTGTGCTTCCCAAGAATTAAATTATATTATTATTATATAAAACATAAATTTATTGTCTAATAAATCTGTAAAATGTCCCACTGTATCCAAAAATTCCAAACTCAAAATTTTTTTTGACTACACTGTACTTTAAAGTCACCTAAAAAACTATACAAAATGTAATGCTTTAATGCAAAACATGCGTGAAAAGCATAATTTCGTCCGACACCCCACTGTGCGATCTTGTGCGTAACACTACAAGCTGCAATCCTGGCACATGCGCTGCGCATGCGTACACTTTAGTATTATATGTGTGTTGACGTACGCGATGTTTCATTGTTAAGGCAATTACAAAGAAAATGCAATAACTTGTGGCGACCTAAAGTCTAAAAATATTAAAAAATAAGAAATATGCAAAGTGCATTTCGCCCGCCAACGAACCGCAGCGGCGCAACGATGCAAATGGCCACATAAAACACGCTCAAGTGCTAAATGTGTAAATTGAATTTACGCAGCCGCCGGACAACAACAACGCAACAAGCTATGTACACATACATATGTAAATCACAACAGGAAATAGTACGTGTCCCGCTACACATGCGCAACACATCTACCTACATACATGCAGACGTCTTATGCGTACGCTTTTTTGTTGTATTTTTCTGTTTAATGGTCAGTTTAATTTAATGATTTTTAATGCCAATTTGGTTCGATTGAATTTTCCGCATTTACTAGCGGAATAGGCACTGGCCATACATCGACTCCCACTCCGGTACATATGTATGCGTGTAGTTGTGTGCGTGTTTTATGAGTTAAAGGGAAACCACTTGGCGTACACGCCCTTCTAAAAAGTCAAGTGGTTGCCCGCTGTGACTTTTGACGCATTCTACATACATACATACATCTACATATGTTTGTACCATAAAGGCTCTGCTCCATTCAGTGCATAGTTTTTCTTTAAATTTTTGTAATGTGAGACCTTTTCGAGCACGCTCCGTTTTGCGTTTTTTTCTTTGTTATTCTATTATGTAAATTGGTACGCGTTCCTTATTGAAGTACACATGTCGATTTGTTAGAATAAATGGCGAGTGTAATAGGCAATTTTTGAGACATTCATGGACTTTTCTTGTTTTTAGCGACGAAACCAAGAGAACCTGCATAGAAAATAAAATGAGCTAAAATACTCAAATTTGGTCAAAATGAGTTCTGCTTTTTTGGTAGGCAAATAATTTTATGCCATTTATAGTATGAACCGAGCTACTGATACCCTCGTTTTGGTTCCTGATAAAAGCAAGTACCGAACTCGTAGGGACTTCCTGGGAAGAAATACCGTCATGATGAGCATAGGTGGTACATCTTCACTCCTTTTCGCACATAGGACTGGGTCTTTCTAACTTTCCATCTTCGTTTCGATCTCCGCTATCCTGATCCGAAGTAGACAAATCTGATCCAAAACCTAAGACCGGGTAGTTGCGGGGCAGTGCCGCCATCCGTATGCCTTTTAAGGTATCCGGTTGTTTGTGCTGACCCACCGGAGGGGGATTTGGATCGGAGCGTTGTTCTTCGACCACCTGTGACTGGTTCCCCTTCGACTCTTAGAACTCGGAGATTCTTGAGGTGTTATCTGCCCGCTTTTCCGCTTCGCGGTCTGGTTGCATCTGGCGGTACAGCACTTTCACTACCTCGCTTCTCTGACGGCGTTGCGTTAACCAGGCGCCGCCTACGGTTCCCGCGTCTAGCAACCGACGCAGAGTAAGCTCCTGCACGTTTCTTAGTAGCTAGATAAGCGTTGCTGCCCCTGCTCTTGCTTTGAAAGAGCTTCTCTGCTGCTTCTAGAGGCTTTCTGTCCCGAAGGTGCCTCAGGTATAACTTAAGAGTGGTATCGCACATGTCCGCCCTGTGAGGATCGTCCGAGCCAGGCACATACGGCTTCTAGTAGGGGGGCATTTTCCCTCCCCGCTTCCTCTACTTTTTCCGTTCACTCCTTCTTTCGACTTTCTTGTAGTCGCCCGCCTCCGTGCAGTTGATCCTGCTTGAGAAAATTGTGGTTGTGGGGTTCGCGATACTTGCAACAGCCGCATAGATTCCTTTTTTTGAATGCCATTACAGGAGGGCACATCATTATTGTCTCGCGTGTGCTCTTCGAAGAGTATTCGTCCAGCGAAAGAGCGTCCAAAAAGCTGAACTTACGCCTAGTTCTTGAGGCTCTCTCACCTATAATCGGCATGTTTCAGTCAGTTGATGTTGTTGTTGTTGCTTTCTGCAGTGTCTGTCCATCTGTTTCTTACGATCATCATCTCAGCTAGGTGAGTCTAATGATCTACAACATATGGGGAATACAAGAAATCGCCGCCACAGAGCCGCTTGACATGGTAAGGTCACCATTGTTTCCCAAGGAGGCCTGGGTTGGCGAGGCTATGTTAGAATACAACTGAATTTACCTCTTGGCTGCAAATCATTCAGTGGGTAAGGGAGTCGCACAACACCCTGGATTATATGATAAGAGCCATATGAGTCCAATGAGCATTCTCCTCATACGAATGTCTAATTGAACAGTAGTTAAGACCAATTGATTCTTTCAGAAAGTGGAAGAAATATTCCACAAATAAGCCAACCACGTTAGGATCATCCACGTGGCTCGAAAATGAGGAGGGAATTCAATGATGTGCCATCAAACACAAAACTATCATGTGGAGAATGCAAGTAATAGCTATATATATGACCGTGAGTTGACTTCTGCTCTAAACTGATATTTCGGCATAATCCCTAGCTAAAACCATGCATGTATGATTCAGTGCCTACAACATTGCAAGACTTGAAAACAATATCAGTCATACTAAAAGCTGCAAGCAAATTCCCTTCAGCCCTCACATTAATGCCCTTACAGGTTTCTTAAACTAATACTTCTCACTTAGCAAATACTCACGGTCTTTGTTGCGGTGTTCGATCACGCTGCCTTCGATTTTTGAACCAATTGGACACTTGTGTCAGCGTTAGACCGGTTTTCTCCGATAACGTTTTCTTCTCATCCGGCGTTGGATAACGATTTGTCATATAGCAATCTTTTAAAGCATTTCGACTTTTCTCTTTGAAACAATAAACGGTTTCCTCGCCATCCCAAATGGTTTTCGGCAATGGATACTTTTTGCGCAGACGATATTTATCGACCGCGCCTAATGGACGTCCGCGCACTTTCTCTGCTTCCTTGTAATGCGCTTGAAACCAGAGATTTTGAAGGTCCACATGAAATTTCACTGAGAAGCAATGCGTTTCCAAGAGATTGTAAAGTTCATGAAATTGTCCACGATGATAGGCGACCAGCGCGCGTGCACGCAACACGCTCTCGTTCGTCTTGAAAAGTTCACTGGCGGGTAGGCTGCACAGAAAGGTGGTTAACTTCTCGATATCACCCTTTTGCTGCAGTGCTTCACACATGCATTGTATCTGTACAATGCGACAAAAAATATTAATATTGAATATATGTAATTTTTTGCTCTGAGAAATATTAATTGACACCCACCTGATCTGTGGTGAATTGCAAAAATTTGCGATCCAATTGAAATCCACCCGTTAAGCCATGTGTTGTTGTTATACCGGAAATCAGTTGACCACCGCCACTCAAGCCCACTGCACCTGGGCGATTAATGCTGTTGATTGCTTCACTGTTGAGTGTTGTTTTTGTGTTACCATTATGATCACCAACACCGTTTTCATATATAATACCATTCAGTGCGGGATAAAGCGGTGAGCCCGCAGCGGTGGGCGGTGGTGACTTGTCATAATCAATACTTATATCGCAGAATCTTCGTTCGATGTCTTTGTCACTCGCGTAGGCGGGGAACTTATCGAAGTGTAACACAGTTTTGCAGGAGATATTGCCGCGATAATCTGAAATTAGATAATAAGAAGGTTGGTAAATAGTAGTGGAAGTAAAACCTGCTTTAGCTTGGCTTTCAACTAATATTAGGTTGTCAAATATTCCTTTCCGCCTTTTGGTCTTTTGAATTTCGCGGCTATGTATAAAGCGCTACAGAGCTCCTATCTGGCAATACTATACATCTTTGAAAGGTCTTGACATAGCCTACAAAACGACGCTATGCATAATAAGTTTAGATATTACGTTCAACAGTTATAGACGTGTAAACATGGAGTTTACTAACGCCGAAATTCGCGCTATGTTAAAGTTTTCCTTCGTTAAAGGCAAATCCGTTAAAGAAACTTTCCGTGAGATTAATGGTGTTTGGGGGATGGTACTCTATCACTTCGAACTGTGGACGAATGGTTTCGATGATTCAGAGCGAGTGAAAACGACACCATGGATAAGTCACCCAGCGGAAAACCAGTGACGACGAATACCGATCAAATCATAGAAAACATCGTTTTAGACCGGCATGTGACATCTCGTGACATCGCCCAGAAGAGGGAAGTTAGTCACCAAACCATTTTAAACCATCTGCAGAAGGCTGGATACAAAAAAAGCTTGATGTTTGGGTGCCGCATGATTTGACGCAAAAAAAACTTCTGGACCAAATCAACGCCTGCGATATGCTGCTGAAATGGAACGAACTCGACTCATTTTTGAACCGGATGTTGACTGGCGACGAAAAATGGATCACATTATCAAGCGAATACGGTCGTTGTCGAAGGCCGGTGAATCGTCCCAAACAATGGCCAAGCCGGGATTGATGGCCAGAGATGTTTTGCTGTGTGTTTGGTAGGATTGGAAGGGATTCATCCACTATGAGCTGCTCCCAGCTCAGAGTCTTAATTCTACTATCTACTGCGAACAACTGGACCGCTTGAAGCCGGCGATAGACCAGAAACGTCCAGAATTGGCCAACAGGAAGGGTGTAGTGTTCCACCAAGACAACGCCAGACCGCACACTTCGTTGATGACTCGTTAGAAACTACGGTAGCTCGGATGGGAAGTTTTATCGCATCCACCATATAGCTCGGACATAGCGCCAAGTGCTTACCACCTGTTCCTGTCCATGGCGAACGCCCTTGTTGGTGTCAAGTTGAACTCAAAAGAGGCTTGTGAAAATTGGCTGTCCCAGTTCTTCGCAAATAAGGAGGAGGGCTTCTACGAGGGGGGTATTCTGAAGTTGTCGTCTAAATAGAAACAGATTAGCGAATGAAACGGCGCATATTTGGACTAAATCCGATCCCTGTAACACTTTTTATAAAGCAATGAATAAAGAGCAAAAAGGCGGAAGGGAGATATTTGACAACCTAATATATAAAACATTTTACGTCGAGATCTTAAATTGAAGATACACAAAATGCTGCTTGTGCAAGAACTGGACCGGCTGGTCTTTCTCAAGCGACAACGCTTCGCTCTGTAAGCTCTTTAAAAGCTCCAAGAAGATTCGACATTTTCGAGCCACATTTTGTTCACCGATGAGGCCCATTTCTGGCTCGATGTGTATGTAGACAAGCAAAATTGTCGCATTTGCGACAAAGAGGACATAAAGACATTCAAGAGCTGCCATCTCATCATGAAAAAACAACGGTTTGGTGTGGTTTGTTGGCCAGTGGAATCATCGATAGATATTTTTTCAAAAATGACGCCGGTCAATGGCGACCGTTATTGCGCCATTATAACCGACTATTGATCCCTGAAGCTCTTGATCTCGGCGACATTTGGCGCCACTTCCTCCCACACATTGCATCAATCAATGAATAAATCCAAAGAACACTTCGGTGAGCAGAAAATTTCACGTTTTGGGCCGGTCAATTGGTCACCTAGATCGTGTGATATCACACGTTAGACTTTTTCCTGTGGGGTTATGTAAAGTCTAAAGTCTATGCGGACAATCCCGCTTCGATTCAGGCTTTGAAGCAAAACATCACGCGGGTCATTCGCCAGTTAGCTGTCGAAATGCTTGAACGAGTCATCGAAAATTGGACGGATGGACCATCTGAGACGACCAACATTTGAAAGAGATAATCTTGAAAAAAAAATATCAAAGAATGTTCTTTCGACTATTCACCATTAAATTTGAAGTTTCTGTGTTTTTTCATTAAAAGAGCAGGGAACTTCGAAATGGATCGTCCTTTATCAAGTTTTTCAAAAAGTATTTCCTTTTATGTTACAACAACTTAAATAAATTGTAACCGAGATTATTTTTGAAAGGGAAAATTAACGAAATAATATCGAAAAAGTTATTCAAGCCAAGCACTTACCGAACGTATTGGTCGCTTTAAGGTCTAAGTTCGAAAAAATAGCTCTTCACATAATACTATGTATGTATGTATGATTAAGTAAGCAATGGCTCCACTTATTATGTAAGTATGTAAAATTTGTATGTATGTATGTATATAATACATGCAATAACAATAAATTCTCATAAATGTTTCGTTGGTTTTTGGATTATGTTACTTTATAATGTTCTATGCTCAAGTTGTTATTGTTATTTGTCTGTATGTATATGTGTAATTCAATGCTTGAGAAATGCGCCATTCTAAGCTAAATTTTTCCTGTCGCTCTTTAAAGATTTTCCTTATTTTTTAGCATTATACATTCAAATATTTATAAACAATGCAAATATCAGGATACAATGACGAAAAGGTATGTAGGCATGTAGTGGCGTGGTCTGAGTTTTCATGTTTAATTTAATGGAAATAAAAATCTCCAGAGCTTGAAGTGTTTTTAGCAGAAATATAGCTCAAAAATTGAATTTCACATATGTATGTATACAAACCTACATATTTTAAAACTCTAATCTCTTTATATAATTCATAAATATGTACAGTGGCTTCCTCCTATATAAGTCCATTGAAATGAAATGTGAATGTATGAAATTGCACTACAGCATATAGTTTTAAGTAAATTTGCACCAAACTTGGTTATTTGAGTCAGCATAAATTTTGAGATCACATTGAAAAGGAGTTAATACAAAAGAGAGACCTTTTCATAACCTAAAACTTTACCATATAAATTATAGGACCCCTAGTGTTTCCGAAAATTGAAATCAATTGTTTTAAACGCCTTAAAAATTCAACCACTTTCCACCTCTTTCTGTTTCGTAAACTATTTTTCTTTTATAAGATAACAAAGATTTTATTTATTTCTTTTCGAATTAGTTTCATTTCCACTATACGCTCTTTTGCCTTCAAAAACTAATTACCCTAGTCTCTTAGTATACATTTTACTACTGTGCCCAAAAAATACATTGTATTTATTTTGAAAATTCTTTATTTATTCTTCCAAATCAATTCCATCCCCTTCAAAGTAATCCCCTCCCGATGCAATGCACTTATGCCAACGGATTTTCCAATCTTCGAAAGACTGGTTGTAGTCACTTTCCGGGATGTCTTTCAGTTCCGTCTTCGCTGCGGCTTGAATCTCCTCTATCGTATGAAAACGGTGTCCCCGGAGCGGTCTTTTGAGCTTGGTGAACAGCCAGAAGTCGCACGGCGCCAGATCAGGTGAACACGGTGGTTGCGGAACGATATGGGTTGAGTTTTTGCCGAAATGATCACGAATATGGGATGGTGCATTATCGTGGTGTAAAAACCAAGAATTGTCTTTCCACAATTCCGGGCTTTTTAGGCGGATAGCTGACGCATAATGTTCAAATAATATTCCTTGTTGACTGTTTGATCGGTGGGAAGGAACTCATAATGCACAATACCACGATAATCGAAGAAAACAGTCAACATGACCTTGATTTTTGAGCGACTTTGGCGCGATTTTTTTGGTCTCGGCTCTCTTTTGGCACGATATTCGCTCGATTGATCGATTGTTTCGGGGTCGTAAGCATAGATCCAAGTCTCATCGCCAGTTATAATGCGTTTCATGACACCCTGGTAGTCGGAAAGCATCGTTTCACACACTTCAACGCGACGCATTTTTTTCAAAAAATTCAATGTTTTCGGTACCAGTCGAGATTTGACGCGCTTGAGGCCCAAAACATCTTTCAAAATGGTATTGGCTGAGCTTTCGATATGCCAACTTCATCAGCAAGGCCTCTAATTGTTAATCGACGGGTTTTCAACACCAAATCTTTGATTTGTTAAACGTGAGCTTCGTCGGTTGAGGTTGATGGTCGCCCTGGACGCTCTTCGTCTTCGACACGTTCACGGCCGGCTTGGAACTCACTATACCACTTGTAAACATTTTTTTTTGTAAACATAGCCTCATCACCAAAGGCTTTTTGCATCATCCTCAACGTATCCGCAGCAGAAAATTGATTCCGTAAACAAAATTTAATGCAAATTCTTTGCTCAAAAAATTTCGACATCGCAAAAAACGAAAAACTCACTTTTAGCAGCTCACAAAACGACACCTATCTCAAACAATAATGAATATTTTGACATGAAATTTGACATAAATGTGACTGACAGTACTACCAACCTAAAAACAAATTCTCCAAATCCTTCGACACGCGCAGTTTAAATTCGCCTTATTTTTTTGAACACCGTAGTATATGACAGAACTCTTAAATACGTACATTCATACTATATATGATGAAGACCCTCCTCTGTTACTTTTCTGTTCGCTATGCTGAGTCAAAATAATAAGAAAGTTTTCCAATTGAATTCATTACAGGATAATTTCTGAATTTTTCTATAATGTAGTTTAATCGCCTCTTCTTCGATCTCTATTTATTGTATGCCAATTGCTTGTTCGATTAGCTACTCACTAAATTTTGTAGAGTATGATCCCAACTGCAAGTATAAATAAATTACTTGTTTCTTTTTTAAATTGTCTAAATTACAAATAAATCTTCAAAGCACCATTTTTCGGTTCTGTTTAGAGATTTCATATTTAAATTTGAAGGTAAATAGAATCGAATTGTGTTTGTAAGAAAAATATTCTCATTTTTTTGTTCCGTACAAGTTTTGGAATTTTTGGTTTGTGTTTGCTGACTTTATCCAAGTAAAAGCTTGCCAGTTATATGACTGAAGACTCTAAGTACAACACAAGAGGATACAGATTCACAAACTCCGATCAAAATCATGATAAAAAATTTAGATCCCTTTAAGCTTTAACAAAAAGCACCTGTGAAGGGTATTATACCTTCATTGCAGTGGAAGTTAACGTTTTTCTTGTATTTGTTATTACAGTACTGTCAAACAAATTACTTCAACAACCAGCACAATCCTTATTGAGCATACTTTTTTTATTACTTTTTTTATTTTAATATTTATATTGATTTCTTACTTGAATTTGGTATATAAAGACTACCATATTGCACTGGTGAATGCATATTATCCTGCATAACTGTCGAATTGTCTGAGGATGTGCCGCCGGAACTTGTGGAATCTATATCACCAACGTGTAACGATGATGAAAGCGTTGTATCCATATTCTTGTCAAACATTGGACAATAATGTGCAGCGACTATGCACACACTATGGATTTATATATTTTTTAAACACTTGTTTTTTTTTTGTTTTTATTGTTGTATAGTATTTTTGAAACCATATATCAATAGTTGTATTTAAATGTAATTTGTTTGCACTCAAACACTAATGGCACTAATAATATTTGTTTAATTTTTTAAACTTTTTTTAAATTTATTGAATTTTCATATTTTTTTTTAAATTTTTTACTGTAATCCCAATTCACACAACTGCTTGCAAATGACTTAAAATTCTTGTAATCAATAGTTTTTTCACACGCTCGTTACACTGTGCCGCATATCGTCTGCAAAGCTACCGCTACGTTTTGTGGTTCAAAAAGAACTGATACAAAAAAGTCAAAAGCGCATTTTTTGAGCAAGAATTTCCTGTCCGTCGCAGTAGTTGGATTGGTTTGCCATGCACACATTAATGAATGGTGGTGGCTGGTGGAATTGGTGAATGAGCGCAGTGTTTGTTCGCAGTGCGCCTGCAAGACTTTCATAGTGTGGGTGTATGCTCGGCACACACTCAAACGCACGCATACCAATGCAAGGCAACGTTTTGTTGCTCACGAAACGAATTGAGATTGGAACGTGTGCGCTTATAGCTAGCACTGTACGGTACAAGGGGTTGAATTTTGGTTTCGTTATCCTTGAGAGGCGTTGCCAATGTGGTATGCACGCCATTTTGATTTATTACTGAGTTTTTTTTTACTGTTTTCTGTTTTTTGGTTAGAAAAACAAGTTTTTTAATTAAAATAAAGAAACTTTATTATTTATGCAGCTCAAAAACTAATGTAATTTAATGTAGAAAAAATATTTGGCGAGTGGAGTCCTTGACCCAAATTATTAACGAGAATTTTTTTGGATGGAAAGTTGAAACTTTTAATTGGAAGTATTTTTTATTGAGTGTAAAAGTTAATTTTAATTGAAATATATTTTATTGAGTAGAAAGTTGAAATTTTTAGTCAAAAATACATTTTTTTATTCAAAATTTGTATCATTATTAATTCATAAAAAATTGTTTCTCCAAAATTATTTTCACTATTAATTCAAAATAATTTTTGTATAGAATGTTATAATTATTATTATTAACTAAAAATATTTTTTTTTCAAAATTATTATTATCAATGCAAAATATTTTTTTTACATAAAATTATTATTATTATTAGTTAAAAATATATTTTTTATTTAAAATTATTACTATTATTAATTAAAAAATTTTTTTTTGTCCAAAGTTATCATTATTATTAATTCAAATACATTTTTTTACTCAAAATTTTTATTAATTTTAATTAAAAATATTTTTAATTCAAAATCATTAACATTATGAATTCAAAATATATTTTTTTATAAAAATTAATATTATTATTAATTCAAATACATTTTTTTACTCAAAATTTTTATTAATTTTAATTAAAAATATTTTTAATTCAAAATCATTAACATTATGAATTCAAAATATATTTTTTTATTCAAAATTATTCTCATTAATTATTCAAAATATATTTTTTTATAAAAATTAATATTATTATTGATTCAAAATACATTTTTTACTCAAAATTTTTGTTAATTTTAATTAAAAATATTTTTAATTCAAAATCATTAACATTATGAATTCAAAATATATTTTTTTATTCAAAATTATTCTCATTAATTATTCAAAATATATTTTTTTTATAAAAATTAATATTATTATTGATTCAAAATACATTTTTTCACTCAAAATTTTTATTAATTTTAATTGAAAATAATTTTAATTCAAAATCATTAACATTATGAATTCAAAATATATTTTTTTATTCAAAATTATTATTATTTCAAAATATAGTCCATATAGAAAAAACTAAATTTTCGTGTC
Source organism: Bactrocera zonata (assembly GCA_037783105.1). NCBI lineage: Eukaryota > Metazoa > Arthropoda > Insecta > Diptera > Tephritidae > Bactrocera > Bactrocera zonata. The sequence continues at coordinate 115,341 of JBAWJQ010001806.1, read as the reverse complement.
CACTTTTACCATTATTGCAATGGCACTTGAGTCATTGCAATTAGTCACCTTCTCTTTCTTATCATATTTCAATTGCAATTTCTACCTTCGCGTTAGAAGCAACCTCCACGATTACCCAAAATTGCACCACAAACCAATAAACCAACATTGGACCCACAAATTAACCGTTTTATATTTCGTTGTGGCATAAAAAAAAGTATAATTGAAAATTAGAACAATTTATTGTACGTGGCCAGCAACAGTGGCAAACGTCACATTTGTGGCATCGTATCACATGTTGCGAGTGTACTGTTATTTAGCCCTCATAAAATTCCGTTGAAATCGAACGAAATTGTGCAAAGATTTCCGTGTCGAATTCTTCAAATATGTAAAAGTTGTTTAGCGTTTCCATTTACATGACAACAAGTATATAAAGGGTGATCCATTTCGAGGTTCCCTTCTTGAAGAAAAAACACAGAAACTTAAAATTTAATGGGAAATGTTTATTATCATTCGAAAAATATTCTGTGACATTTACTTTTTGAATATTGTCTCTTTCAAATGTTGGCCGAGGCTACGTCTCAGTTTGTCCAGCTGTTGAGTCCAATTTTTGATGATTCGTTCGAACATTTCGACTGGTAACTGGTGAACGACACGCGTGATTTCTTGCTCCAAGGCCGGCATCAAAGTGAGAGTGTCCGTATAGACTTTAGATTTTATATATTTCAACATGAAAAATTCTAACGGTCTGATATCATATGATCTGGTGGTCAATTGACCGGCCCAAAACGTGAAATTATCTGCTCACTGAAGTGTTCTTTCAATAAATTCAATTATTGATGCGAATGTCGCCGAGATCACGAGCTTGCATTTCAAGCGTCTAATATTCGGTTATGACGATTACTTTCTCACCGGCATCATTTTAGAAGAAACGTGGATCGTTGATTCCACCGGCCCACAAACAGGTTGTTTTTTTCTTGCTGAAATGGCAGCTCTTGAATCTCTTCAGGTTGTTCTTCGCTCCAAATATCCAACTTTGCTTGTTTACATACCCATTGAGCTGGAAATAGGCCTAATTGTCAAACAAATTTTGGCTCGAAAACGTCGCCAAGTCGTTGCATACGCCAATCCGAGTTGCTGGGAAGATTTTCTACGGTCATCGTGTGAACTCTTAGCTATGGCTGTTATACTTGTAGTTTCTTCACTGCATGCTGGACGTGGTCTATTCGGTCGAATATTATCCAATAATGAATGCTGGGTCTCAAACTTACGAGTGAACTGTCAAAAGAGGCTATTGAAAAAATTACCTCTACTTGGATCACCCGTTATTTATATATCTAGTTACCTGGATGAATATGAAAAAACGTAAAACAAAAGAATTTTCTTGTTAAAACCGTTATATAAAGGTAACTATGTACATTTGTTAGTATTTATGTAATTGATGGGTTCATTGCGTTTGCGCGGGCACCTGAGACACTTTCTCATATTGCAATGGCGATATTTTTGCATTTTTTTCCGCATAGTTTATGTTTGTGTATACAATATGTGCCACTTTTTTGACGATTGTTAAGATTTCATTTAATTCAAATAATTATCAATTAGAAGTTTGTTGAAGGAACCTCTATTTCCCCTCACCAGAAGTCACTTTCTTTCCATTCTTAGGTTGGTTAGGTAATCAAGCTGATACTCGTGGAGCCACTTGAGCAACTAGAAACGTCCGTTGTTGTTGCTCTAACGGCAGAAAACATCACTGAAGTATTTAGGAGGAATGTTCCTGGGTTGACAGTGCTTGGCCGGATAAATATCCGCGTCCGATCGGGTTACGTAGACCCGGCTGGCGAAACTCCGGATCTTTGTAAAGCTCAAAACTGCTTAGTTTTGATAACAACGTTGGCGCTTATCGACAAAACGCTTTGAGCATGCCTTATCTAGTTAGCTAGGGAACGGAGGAGAAGGTGTCTAAATGTTTCCACTAACATTTCTTCTTGCAACTTTCGTTCGCCATAATCTATTGCCTCACCCCATTAGACAAAAGCGTTGGTATTCAGTTAGAACTCTTTAAACCTTGCTAAGTGCAAGACATTCAATGGACTTTTTACGTTCAACTAATGTCGGAACACCGACTCGTTCGCAGCCTGATCGGTTTTGGGTAAATGTGGCCTTTCTTTCTTTCAAACTTGGCGGTTTCCCCCGATGCCACCATGTCCAGACATACAAACGAAAGCAGCTTGATGACTGAGGAAAATCCGATACGTACATAGGTACTTGGCCTGCAAAAGGAAAAATAATATGTAAATTTAAAATTTGGTCAGCTTTCAGCTCGATGTTCAAAATTCCTTAAACCGTATAAAAAATGCGTTTACTGTAATCGTGCAAAATAGACTTCTTTGACTCTGTACGTTGGGTGACTTTTTCAAATTTAGAAACAAAAAAAAAGTTGCATAGCACCAGCTATGAATAATATAGTTGAAGAACGAATTCAGTCATTGTCAAGGCTGAAGAACGCTTTCTTCTTCAATTCTGCTTGCAAACGATCTAATAATTAATATAGTCTGCTGACTGTCTTGTCGCATCCCCAAATAGTAAATAGTCGATGTTGGTCACGTCTTGTGTGTCCTAAAAAACCATCAACTTTCCAACCTATCGAATAGTATTGGACTCTGGGGTGTACCAATCGATTCATATTTCATCGACGGTCGCAAAACCAAGCAGTAACACTTTCACATCGCGCTTAAATAGCGTCCAACACTGCTGTAAAGTGGTCTCACGGTTGGTGTTGTGGTTCGGAATGAGCTAATGCGGCACCCATTTTGTCAACAGTTTTCTAAGACCCAATATTTCATATTATCCATGGGATCCTTTGAGATATCTACTAGTTCAGAGCTCATATATCGTATCGACGTAGTCTATACGATCTACTAAGCTCGATGGCTTAAGAACTTGAAAAGTATTTTCTCCATAATTCGGTAAATAATAATAATTGTAGCTTTCGTTAATATCGTGGTTTTGCTGAGCGGTTTTTCCTAATTAATTAATTTCTATAATTAAAACAAATACTTTTTACACAAATATTTCAACTTTCCCATTCTATTTCGTTTATCGTCACTTGAAATCGCTGTGACGCTACATTGCCATGCCAAAACGGCAATTGCTGACATTTGCAACATGAGCCGCAAACAATAACAACAACGACAGATAACAGTTGCGTACTAGCAGCGATGCTTCACGTCTATGCGACTTTTCACTCGTCACAAATTCAACGCAAGCGGGTGCCTCAACATTTTGGTTGGCTGACTGGTTGCTCGGGTGCTGCAGCCCAAAGGCATCGTATTTCAATTAAGGAATTTTCTGCTCTGATTTTTTTTTGTGTACATTTCATTTAGCCTGACGAATTTGAAAGATCACGAAAAATAAATAAAAACGCTGCACGGCAGTGTGAATGAAAAGCAACAACAGCATACAAGCAGCAACAACAAATTGAAAACAAAGCGCAGCAATGAAGTGGTACCACCGAAATGTTGTCTAATATTGCATGCAGCAAAAAGGTGACAAATAAAGGTGTTGCAGGGTTGAAAGCAAAAACAAATGTTGTGCTTGCATGCTATGCTCTAGCGGTTGCTAGGATGCAGTATAAAAAAAAGGTGCGCATACTTAGGAAATTAATAAGAAAAAATCGTCATGAGCCCAATAATTCTCTAAAGGCAGTGAAGAAAATTTATGAAGCATGCAACAATGTGGAAGTGCTCAAATTAGGGATGATTATGTAGGCGATTATGGGGATTAAGAGTTCATAAAAACTGTCTGAACTGACAGCAGCAGCGAGTTTTTGTTTGGCTTTTGGATTGCACAACACTTCTGCAACAACTAGTTGGGTGGGTACTTGTTCACAGCTCTGCTTAGATGCAAATGGCTGCACGGAGTCTAAGCCGCTTAAGAAGTATTAAAATTTTGAGTTTAAGAACTGTTTGAAATGCAGTTATAAACATGCATGTGTGGACATAACCTTTATAATAATATATTTATCTTACGAAATGTGGGCTTTAAATTTAAACATAATTTGTTAGTAAAAAAATTATATTTTTCGAACTATTAAAAATAAAAATAAAAAAATACAAATCATGGTGTCTACTTACCATCAAAAGCTTCGTCAGGATCGGGAAAGACCTCTCCGAGCCGTTCGATACCAAATGAGATTTCAGACAAGGCGACTCCTTATCGTGCGTCTGCTTCAACATATCTGGAGAAAATAATACGAGCTGCAGAGCTGAACAGAGAAGGTATAAGCTTCTATAAGAGCGACAGCTGCTGGCGTACTGCGATGATATTGATAATATTGGCCTCAAAAACCGCGGCGTAAGTTCTTGTTTCTCCAGACTGGATAAGGAAGCGCAGCGTATGGGTCTGGTTGTGAACGAGGACAAGACGAAATCTTTTGTCATCACAAAAACAGTCATCGCGTTCGCAACTTGGCTCTCACGTCACTGTTGACAGTGATAACTTTGAAGTCGTAGATAATTTTGTCTTTTCTTTTCATTATTAGAATTTTTACGTGGCGGGTTCCAAAGACACCGCACAGCCCTGGGTTTCGCCTTCTTAGTTTAGCTTGCCTTCAAACGAATGCTTTTTGGCTACGCAGAGGATACTTGGTCTTAGGCCGGAAGTCGTGAGCTGCTTGAGCCATATGTAAAAAAAAAAAAACGCTTCAGGCCCCTCCTAAGTAAACGACGCTCAGAGAACTTTCCTCCCTTGCCTGAACTTCTTCACATGACTCCATCCTTCAGCAACAATATCAGCCTTGAAATGCATCGCAGAATCACTTTTGCCAACAAATGCTACTTTGAACTGAGTAGACAATTGAAAAGTGAGGTCCTCTCCCGTTGAAAAAAGACCAAACTCTACAAGTCCCTCATCACTCCCGTCCTATTATACGTGATGACATCATCTCAAGAGTTGACCTTAAGAGTGTTCTAGAGATAAGGTTTCCGGCGCTGTTGTTGTGTTTACGCCAGAAAAGTAGTAAACAAGGTACATGTGTTGACCAAAATGCAGTATCTGCCAGCTTCAATGCCGTTTCTACGCTCTCACCCCTTTTTAGGTTCGGTTAGTTGCGTCACCACTGGCAACACCCTTCGTGAATTTATTTAATGCCTTCTGTAGTCTAATTGGCTGTATGCATGGGATTAAAGTTGTTTTTACAATTTATAAATTTAATCAAAATTCGACGGGACAAATTGACCGCAAATGCAACACGCCTGTCAGTAATAGTAATAGGATTAACACTTCTTTAATACGTGAATGTGTTTTTTAAGTTTGACTAGCAATTATTACTATAGCAACGATGCTGTTAGTAGTGGATATACATATATGTATATGTGTATTAAAAAATTAAAAAAAAAAATCTCATGAGAAATCCATCAATATGTTAAAACGGGTGATCCGTTTCGAGGTGCTCTACTTATTCAAAGAAAAAACACAGAAATTTCAAATATTGTCCGCGGCTTCGTCTCAGATGGTCATCCGTTGAGTCCATTTTTCGCTGACTCGTTCAAGCATTTCGACTGGTAACTGGCAAGTGACACACGTGATGTTTGCTGGTGATGGTGTTGCAAATAGTACGCTCAGTAGACCTATTATGATTACCATAAGATGCTCTTGATTACTGAAGCTCCAACGCGAAAATCGACTTATGTATAACAGAAGTTGAGCGCTATCTTTCCAATACTTATTCGATAAAAATATCGATATTTTCCACAAGGTGGAGTCTCAGAGTCATTAAAATCTAATTGAAAACTGATAATATGCTATTTCGATTCGATCCTATTAAAACACCCTTCGAGAAAGCAGACTTGCTGAAATCTTAGTCAAACTCAAATCGAAATGATGACTTATAATATGTGACCTGGTCTACGAAAAGTTGGCTTAGGTGTCAAAAAATAAAAAAAAAAATAAAAAATAAAAAAATAATAAAAAAAAATAAAAAAATAACAAAAAAAAAAATAAAAAAAATTAAAAAATTGAAAAAAAATTAAAAAATTGAAAAAAAAAATTAAAAAATTGATTTTTTGACACCTAAGCCCTCTTTCCGTAAACTAGGTCACATATACTGTAGAAAGTGTGATGAGCTGAGTGGATGAAGCCAAGACCGTCAGTGTGCCTATATACCAGGTCAATTAAAAAGCTCCCGGACTACCATATTAGAACACACTTTTTTTGATCCCTTCAGAGGTGATATACTGCGACCCTCCAACTTTTCGATAACATTTTTGTAGTACAATTTGTTCCCTTACTTTAAAATAGCCCTCAGTTTAGGCGATCTCCTCTTCATTTGATGAAAATTTCCTACCACCGAGCATTCTTTTGAAATTTGAGAACGGAAAATAGTCGCTGGGGTTCAGATCTGGAGAATTCGGTAGATGCGGAAACAATTCGAATCACAATTTATTGACTTTTGCCATCATTTTCACTGACTTTTGACGCAGTGCATTGGCTTGTTGAAACAGCACTTTCTTTTTTTTCAAATGCTGAACTTTTTCAGCGGTCCAATAAGAATATGTAATAGTCGCTGTTTATAATACTTCCTTTTTCAGGGGTTTTCAATAAAAATTATGCCATGCACAACCCAAAATGCAGACGCAATACTCTTACCAGCCGACTGTTGCGCATTTCCACGCTTTGGAGCGAGTTCAACGCTTGCAGTCCATTTGGATGACTGTCGATTGGATATAGGGTATTATAGCTTTAGCTATGGTGCAGTCGAAGTTAATGTTTTTTCATGATTTTGTGAAATAAGCTTTTCGGTTAATGTCAATGCCATGGCTTCCGCAACTGTTTCCTACTAAATGGGTCACACTTATGAAAAAGTTCATTATCAAAATGCATACATAACTCAAAAAAAGTGATAAGTTAAAAAAAAAAAAAACAATTGTATTGTGTCGGAAATAAAGCGCAGTTAAGCGAAAAAGCCTACAAAATGAATTTAAATAAATATTGCAAAAGTTCAGTAAACATCCATATGTAACATGCACGCACTTAGGCCTATACGAATATATATATTTTTTAATTTTTTGTACACTTATAGCATAAAGATGTGTAAATAAATAATATTTTGCTGATATTTGCTAACAAATCTTCCCAAAAAATAAATTTATATGAAAACAAGTGAGGAAGAGCTAAGTTTGGGTGCAATCGAACATTTCATACTCTTGCAACTTGCAGAAAACAAAGCCATGGAAATACCTTAAGCTGTAGAATGCCTTTCCTCAAAAATGATACCGGTGAGAACATAACCGTAAATAACGACCGTTATCGCGCCATGATAACCGACTATTTGATGCCTGAAATTGAACCTCGTAATATCGGCGAAGATGGTTTCAACAAGAAAGCGCCACTTCCCACACATGGCATCAATCAATGGATTCATTGAGCAGATAATTTTATTTTTAGGCCGGTCGATTGGCCACTGAAATCGTATGATATCTTTTCATTAAGTTTGAATTTTCTGTGGTTTAGCTTTAAATAGGGAATCTAGAAATCGATTACCCTTTATAACTGTAAACATATCTAACTCGATTAGTTTTAAGTGATACATACAACCATTAAGTGAACAAATATATTATACCCTGCAGCAATATGTTGCAAGTGTATAAAAATAAAGCAAAGTCCGCTTTCGACTGCCTAAATTTCCAAATTTGATTTTTTTTTATATTTTGTTGTTGTTGCATTCTCAATTTTTATAAATATAACAAAAATAATTTTTGCTTATTTTATGGTTCCCACACTTTTGCTAGAGCTGAGCTCCACAGATTTCATATTACAACAAATAAATGAAGTATGAATTGTTTATATATTTGTGCATATCTATATACATACATATTCATAAAAATATTTTATATTATTTAAATATTTTGCTTATTGCAGCAATTGTTTTTGTATGTGCATTCCCTGTCTCGCCGGTGTCCATTTCAACCTCAAACCTCAAGCACGGGATTCTTTATTTGGTGACGTGCAAGAGAAGTAGACATATGTACATATGTATGTATATATGAACATTTACGTGTATATAGCATAAAATAATTCAAATGTTTGATTTTTGTTTTTATCTTCAGTCTGAATTCCCATTGAATACATTTCGACTTTTTCCAGCAAATTTCCTATTTGTCTACTGATCGTCAACTTTTTGACTCGGTATAACTAAGTGCTCGGCTTAAATTTTCTTCAAGACCAAATCTTAAACAATGTTTTACAAATTGAGCTATTTTTCGAACGGTAATGTCATACTCGCGAGCGTATATTTTTAAAAAAATTCTCAGAAAGACCATAGCGTTCAGATATGAATTCAAAGACTTTAAGGACCTTCCAAAATAATGCAACTGCCAAAACACACAAATAAAGAGCCGTACTTGGTTAGAGCTGAAACCGGTCGCCACACTTTGAAAAATTATGGGGGTAACCTAGTCTAGAAACATGAATTTCAGGTAATTTTTAAAGTGTCGTAAAAAAGGCAATTAATATTTTTACTATCAATTTTTTTAATAGTTATTTGTTAATTTTAGAAGAGTAGAGAAAAAAATTAAAAACTAAAAAAAGTAAAAAATTTCAAAAATTATGAGCTGACGAAATGGGGGTCTCTAAAAATTTAAACGTGACCATACCCATGATTTCAATCCTCCTGGTTATCTGAAACCAAAAAAAAAAAAGATTATTAATCTAGAATAATGTCGCAATGGCCGGAACTACGGAAAAGTGTGAAAAAAAAAATTTTCACAAAATGGCGACTGCCTAAAAAAAAATTTTTTTTTGGATCACTTTTTCTGACTATTTCGAATTTTTTTTAAATAATAAAAATAAAAATTTGGGGATGGGGCTAGTTCCAACTATAGACAAGCCTATAAAGAAGACTCTATAAAAATTTCAAGTAAATCGGTCCAGTAGAACCTGAGAAATCGTGGGATCGTGGGTATCATTCCGAAAAAGTCAGTTTTGAGAAAAACGCGTTTAAAGTTAAACTTTGAAAATAAAAAAAAATTTAGATTTTTTTAAATTCCTAGACTAGAATACCCCCTTATGCTTCCTATCGCTCTCTATTTTCTAAGGGAACAGAAATTGACTACAGTGAGGTAAGAAAAGTTGAACTAACCGGTTTTTTTCTGACAGTTGCTGTTTTAACTTGATTTTCGGCAGAAATCAGAACTCGAATCTCTGATTTCTGAATCATATGATTTATGGCCGACGATTTGAATTTAAGTTATAGAGTTTAAAATGTTTTTTCGAAAGTAGTTTGTTCTAAGTCTTGAGAGTATTTTTTAGCTTTGATAAGTATTAGAGAGACTTTGGGTCTAAAATTGGTTTTGAGTCAGTAATTTTTAAGGTGAAGTTTTATAAGGATTATTGATAAATTTTAGCAGTTTGGGCAACTATATCACATATTTCCCATACAACCGATTATTCATACAACGGGATACAATTTTGCACTAATCATTCCTTTAAATGGCACACCTATAACCAAAAATTGTCCAAATCCAACCCAATATGGGGACCCCAGTATCTATAGTTGATTTTTGACCGAAAATATCGGTCAATGTATGGGACATGCAATTGATATTCAAAGAGAGTCTTTTCCTGAGAATAATACCTCTGTGTATCAAAAATGGGTTGAGTCCCCATATGCTTAATATAAAGATTTTCGAACTTCCGGATGACTTTACTCCATGTGATTGGTGATTGCATGTAAAGAATGTGATACTAGTTAATAGATAAAGTCGGGTCGATATTCCCCTAACTCCGATATACTACATATAATGATTTCGTTGTTTTTACCTTATGCTGAATATGCTGATCAGTGTATGAGTTATAAATATGTATGTGGTATACTACTCTGCCCAAAAAATAAGGTGACATTGTATTTATTTTGCAAATTCTTTATTTATTCTTCCAAATCAATTTCATCCCCTTCAAAGTAATCCCCTCCCAATGCAATGCACTTATGCCAACGGATTTTCCAATCTTTGAAACACTGGTTGCAGTCACTTTCCGGGATGGCCTTCAGTTCCGTCTTCGCTGCGGCTTGAATCTCCTCTATCGTATAAAAACGATGTCCCCGGAGCGGTCTTTTGAGCTTGGTGAACAGCCAGAAGTCGCACGGCGCCAGATCAGGTGAATACGGTGGTTGCGGAACGAAATGGGTTGAGTTTTTGGCGAAATGATCACGAATTACGAGGGCAGTATGGGTTGGTGCATTATCGTGGTGTAAACCCCAAGAATTGTCTTTCCACAATTCCGGCCTTTTTAGGCGGATAGCGTTACGCAAACGACGCATAACGTTCAAATAATATTCCTTGTTGACAGTTTGACCGGTTGGAAGGAATTCATAATGCACAACACCATGATAATCGAAGAAAACATTCAACATGACCTTGATTTTTGAGCGACTTTGGCGCGATTTTTTTGGTCTCGGTTCTCTTTTGGCACGATATTCGCTCGATTGATCGGTTGTTTCGGGGTCGTAATCATAGATCCAAGTTTCATCGCCAGTTATAATGCATTTCATGACACTCTGGTAGTCGGAAAGCATCGTTTCACACACTTCAACGCGACGCCTTTTTTCCAAAAAAATCAATGTTTTCGGTACCAGTCGCGATTTGACGCGCTTGAGACCCAAAAAAATCCTTCAAAATGGTATTAGCTGAGCCTTTCGATATGCCAACTTCATCAGCAAGGTCTCTAATTGTTAATCGACGGTTTTTCAACACCAAATCTTTGATTTGTTGAACGTGAGCTTCGTCAGTTGAGGTTGATGGTCGCCCTGGACGCTCTTCGTCTTCGACACGTTCACGGCCGGCTTGGAACGCACTATACCACTTGTAAACATTTTCTTTAGACATAGCCTCATCACCAAAGGCTTTCTGCACCATCCTCAACGTATCCGCAGCAGAAAATTCGATTCCGTAAACAAAATTTAATGTAAATTCTTTGCTCAACAAATTTCGACATCGCAAAAACGAAAAACTCATTTTTAGCAGCTCACAAAACGACACGTATCTCAAACACTAATGAATATTTTGACATGAAATTTGGCATAAATGTGACTGACAGTACTACCAACCTAAAAAAAAACAAATAATTCACCAAATCCTTCGACGCGCGCAGTTTAAACTCAAATGTCACCTTTTTTGGACACAGTAGTATGTATCTATAAAATTGCTTGGATTTCGATCTTCTGATTGAGGTTTTACACCTTAAGGTATTGCCCTGGCTTTGGTTCCTGCAAGTTCCAAGAGTATAAAATGTTCCGTTGCACCCAAACTTAGCCCCTTCTTACTTGTTTCCTTTTACAATTTTTGGACTTTTTAATTTGTTTAATCGGAAATGTATTTGGGGAAAAATTTAAAGAAAATCACTTAAGTAGATATTAAGAAATTATGATAAAGTTTATAAAAAAATTTGTTTTAAGAAAAAAGCGTTTAAAGCTTTGGGTAATGTTACGCTCAGTGTCAACGATACACCCGGTTTGGATGCCGTGTCATTAAAATAGCTACGTATAACTCCGGAAATAATTAAAGTTTTGACAAATCCTCTAAAGGACATACTATATGTGTACTTGAAATCTTAAGTCTATGAAAAGTATTTATATAAAATTTAGAACTTAAATTTAACTTCCCACTCTTTGCGTCAAGCACCAAATAGCTCTACTTCATTCCTGTAGCGCCGTCGATTTCTAAATAATAAATTTTATTGAATGAAAATATTTATATATTTCTGAATGATAGCTAATTCACTTGCTGTGTATGTTTGTTTTTATTGTTATTAATATTGTTGGACACTAGCGCAAATGTGTTTATATTAAAGCAAATAAATGTTTATAAATTTTGCATTTTTTTATGAATGAGCGACTGAATATTTCCAGTGAATTGGAAAGTAATGGAACTGCAGAAGATATTTGAACTCAAAAAAATATAAAATAGGAAATTCATTTGTGTTTATGCATGTATGTATTCACACATATGTATATGTATGTATGTGTGTATGTATATATACATACATATAGACCAATAAGCATTATTGGCATGCAAAAGTAGCAAGGATTCCTGGTATAATTTTGTGCTGCGCCAATTTTGCGTAAAATTGCTTCATCACCTCATCGAAATAGGTTTGTAAGTATGTATGTACATATGTGCCGCAGACAACATAAGCGGATAAAAGTCAATGAAGCACGCATTGTGTCACGTTGACTAAATGGATGGACCTGTCAGTACACACATACATAACTACTTATGTTTGAACTGATCAGTGTCCTTTCTAGTAAGTGTTACCTTCTAATCCTGGGTATATGCATGCAATCCTTGCATCTTACAATAACAAACAATGCAAAACAGTAGCAAACATTGAACAAAACAAAAACAAAGAAGACTTCGGCTGCCTCGAAGCAATTATACCCTTCACAAGTGTATTGCTTATAGAAGAAAAGAGAGATGGCAAGAGACCTCGACATCTCTCGCGAGTCCGTTCGAATGATTTTTGAGGATATTTTGGGTACGAAACGCGTTCTTGCTCGATTCGTCCCAATAAAACTGATTTTTTTCTCACTTTGGACATACTTGATCGTGTGAGTTCGGATCCTACATTCATGGAGAGTATTATAACTGCAGTTGAAACATGTGTTTATGAGTTTGACATGTAAACAAGTCAACAATCATCGGAATGGAGGGGAAAGAACGAGACGAAAAACCATAAAAACCACGTCAAAGCCGCTCAAAAACCAAGGTAATTGTTTTTTCTTTTGATACTCGTAGTTTGGTGCACCATGAATTTGTTCCAGAGGGACAGACAGTCAATAAGGAGTTCTATTTGGCTGTGTTAAGATGTTTGCGTGAGAACATCTGTCGAAAACGGCAGGAATTGTCGAAGAGCAATTCATGGGTTTTACAAGATGATAATGCACCATCGCATCGAGACACGATTGTGACCGAATTTGAAGCCAAAAACGCAATGAACACCATAGATCAACCACCGATTTCAGCAAATTTGGCTCCGTGTGATCTTTTCTTGTTCCCCAAACTGAAATTACCGCTCCGTGGAAGCCGTCAATCGAAGAGATGTAACAAAATTCGCTGAAGGAGCTGAAGGTCATCTCAAAAAGTGCTTATGAAAAGTTTTTTGAGGACTGTAAAAATCGTTGGCATAAGTATATTATATCTGGTGGGGATTACTTTGATGAATAATTAAATATTGGGTAGTCGAAAAAGGCTTTTCGTATTATCGTTGAAAAAGGCTATGAAAGCAGCCAAACGGTTTTGAACCATTTAAAAAAGGCTGGCTACAAAAAGAAGCTCGATGTTTTGGTTCCACATGAAATATCAATGAAAAATTTAATAAACCGAACTAACATCTGCTTTGCGAAATGAAAACGAACCATTTCTGAACGAAAGGAAACAGGAGACGAAACGTGGAGCAAATACGGCAATAATATGCGAAAAAGATCATGGTCCAAACGTGGTGAAGCTCAACAAATGGTCGCAAACCAGGATTGACGCTTCGAAAGGTTATGCTGAGTGTTTGGAGGAATTGGAAAGGAATCATCCACTATGAGCTGCTCCAGCCTGGTCGAAAGATTAATTCTACATTTTACTGTCAACAACTGCTGAGATTGAAGCAAGAAATCGAAAACAAACGGCCAGCACTGATCAACGGAAAGGGCTTTGTCTTCCGTCAAGATCAAGGAGTAAAGTTAACTTCAAGACAAGCTTATGAAAATTACTTGTCGCAGTTTTTCGCCGATCGTAACGTTGCGAGGTAGGCAGCCTATTTCCTCTCCGCTGCGACACGGCAGTCCTCGTCGTACCAGCTGTTCTTTTGCACTTTCCGAAAACCAATGGTTTCGGTTGCAGCTGTACGTAAGGAGTTTGAAATGCCGTACCACAGTGCTCTTATACCGAGTTGTTGACGAGTGCTCTCAGAGAGCAGGAGTGCACGCCGAGTAGAAAATCGTTCTGCTACTCGTATCTGTTGTGATTGCAGCTTCTCGATGTCGAACCTTCCTTGTGCTTGTTGACGTGCGTTTTTTGCTGCACAGAGGCGGGTGCGAATCTTGGCTGCAACAAGATAGTGGTCCGAGTCGATGTTAGGACCTCGGAGTGTACGCACGTCAAGAACGCTGGAGACGTGGCTTCCATCTATCACAACATGATCGATCTGGTTGGTGGCTTTTCGATCCGGAGACAGCCAGGTGGACGAAAACACTCCAGCTCTGAAAGTATTCGACGCAGTACCCGCCGGGGGAAGCAGATGAAGAGGAAGATCTCCACTCCGTTGGAAGGACCAAGTGGAGAAGGACCTGGCGTTGCTTGGGATATCCAATTTGGCGCCACGTAGCGAAAGGAAGAAGAAACGACTGGCGCGCTGTTGTTGACTCGGCTATAATCGCGTAAACGGTGTCAACGCCAATTAAGAAGAAGAAGAAGAATATTTTCGCCGGGAAAGCAGAAAAGTTTTACACTGATGGAATAATATCTTTATCGGAAAAATTACAAAAAGTGGTGGACCAAAATGGTACATATTTGGTTCATTAAAGTTCATTATAAATATAAAAAAATAAATTGAAGTTTGATTAGAAATGCTGCCGAAAAGAAGGAAGTAGCCAAAAAGGAAGAGTCGGAGTCCGAGGAAGACGACGACATGGGTTTCGCTCTCTTCGACTAAACTCAACACTAAAGTTGAAATACGAAACGACTTTTTCGACTACCCAATATTTATCGCAATGTTAAGGGTATGAAAATTAGCAAGTGTCACAAGAACTCACACTTTGTTGCGTCTGCTCGCAAAATGGTTTAGACAGTCTACAACCGCAAAGCATTTAAACAAAGGGATTACGCACGCAAAATGCCAGTCATCGACTTTGCATCTTCATTAATTCTCACGAAAATATTAACTCTCTGTCAAACTGTGTAATATTTTGCTTCTAGCTACATTTTTACAATGAAACCTTCATAATGTGTTCACTTTCAGTATTTCGTCTAAAATGTGCAACAATTTTGAGTTTTCACCAACTTTTGTTTCCAGCACTCGGATGTCAAACATAAATGCACAACTTTTACACCTTTTCGTTGCAATCACAGCATTTCATACATTTTTGACATTCGCTGTGTTCGCTGTGACAAAGACAACAATGCAACAATACGCATAAATGACAGTTTGCTCGTAATGCGTCAAATCAGCAGGATTTGTCAATGTCCTAGACAATAACTGAAATTTCAGGTTGGGAAAGTGAAAGTTGATTTACCGTGAAAATTTGTTGTTGCTATAATTTTTTTTTTTGTTGCTCATTGTATTTGCTTGTCTATCTGCCAAATTACGTCTGCACTTTTCCACTTTATTACGCTATTTGTCTGCATGTCCCTCATTCGCTGGTGGTGACGTGGTGACAACATGGGTAAATAGGTTGTACAATATTGGAAAGGTTAAGGTCGCTGCTACGTTTTTACACACAATTACACGCGTATAACAACTACAACATGCTAGTGTACGTTATTGTACTCGCACTCGGTCTACAAGTACATGTAATGTGTGAATAATTTTATTTGTAGGGCGTTTAGATAATACTGACAATGCAGCAGACTGCGGGTTGCGAGCGGTGTTGAATTACAAAATGCTTAGGAATGCTATAAAATGAACTATATTTATATTTCGACGCTGTGATTTTCTGTGAATGTATGTAATCTTGTACATTTTATATCTACAAACAATCCTTCAAATACTGTACTTCTCAATACCCTTCGTTAGTCTGATACGTACATAAATTGTGATGCTTAAGCTCGAACACAGGTGAAAATTATTTAATTAATTGAGAGTTATGAAGTATTTTAGATCAGCTGGAACTTTGTCCTTCAAATTCTTTTGTAATGATCAAATGGTGACGAAATAAAAGCCAAAGACCCTATAAGATATACAACTAGGATCTACCAACAAGAACGAGGTGATGAAAAAAACACTCGTATTTGGTAAAATTATTTATTTTTATAAATTTTCTCTTTGTTATGCAGATATTTGTTCAAATATTTTGTTCAAATTACACCGCTCAACACGATTTTTGGGTCTGACATCTACATGTTAAATTTTAGTTTCTCCTATGACAAAAATAAGGAAATAAAATTTTTTTGGTTAAAGTTTGCTTTCGTAGAAATTAGAGCAATTTCTCGATTTTTTTTCTTACCTTCTAAAGTATTTTTGCAATTAACGCAGGTGAAGTGAGGTACCCAATTTTCATTTTGATTACTGACTTTTAGGTTGAAATAGGCTTCATAGGCTTCGCAAAGTTTCAAATTTGTTGATAAAGCAAATTTTTTCCTTCTAGCTTTAATAAATTCACCGCAAATAAAACAGAATAAATCAACATCATTTTTACACTGACTTGATGCCATTTTTTAACTGAGTAATACACTAATATTGTTGTTACAACTATAATAAACAGGTTAACATTCACTACTGAGCCTCTTACAAATAATAATACTGTTTACTTTCGGGGTAATCAAAGTGCTGCCATCTTTGATTTATGAAATAAATTAAAATATACTTATCGAAGTAGATTAGCCAAAAGCAAACTTTAAGAACTAAAGATTAATATTTAAGTGTTTTTCAATGTCTAGAATCAGAATTCAAGCATGAGAACAGAAACCCAAAAAAAAATATTTTTTTTGTTGACCGGTGTTATAAATGGCATAAAATTTATAATTTGAACTAAATATCGACCTATCACTGTCCCGCTTGCATATCTCCAACCCGTTTACGCCTATTTTCGTTGACCCGGTGCATCATTTTGGGCTGAAATTTTGGCTACAGTGTGCTAAATGTTGTCTCCGAACTCCTCGAGATTTGCTGGTTGATTTTCGTAAACCTTGGACTTAACATATTCCCAGCGCAAATAATCTAGAGGCGTTAAATTGCATTTTCTTGGCGGCCATTTCTTGAAATTATCGAGTAGCCATATTTTACACCCTATGTGTCTATGTTTAGACATGAAACATGAGGCAGTGTACCATCTTGTTGGAAATAGAGATCGCTCGCGTCGATTTCATTAAATTTCGGGGAAAACCCCGGCCAACATCGTGTTATAACGCTCGCTATCATTCTAAATAAAAGGAATGAGCAGAACCACGTCAAACTTGAGCAATCAATTAATTTGTGTATTAAGTGTGTGTTGTTGGACTAAATAACAGTGCCACCTGTTCTGAATAAATGCAGAACTTTTTTTTTAAGTAGGAGGCAGCATCGAAAGCCGGATTGCGGAACTTTAATCCGCTAAGCCTAACCTACTCCCATCTCATGTACCTCCCACGGGACCACTGGACAACCACTGGACAAAGCATTACTTTATGGGAGAGAAGAAGACATGGAGATCTTACCATTTTACAGAGGACTCGCACACAAGTGCAGTAAAATTTTTCACCATCAGACTACCTCCTAGTGTGGTTTTCAGCTTTTTCCTTATAATTGAAAACCCAGAGCAATGAAAGAGTACGTGTTCAGAGTCTTCTGTATATTCTGTACACGTCGGACAATTGGACTAAAGTCCAGATGATATTTGAATAGGTAGCTTCTAAAGCACCCATGGTCATTGAGTATTTCGGTCAGGTGGAATGTATGTCCGTAATCAGTCTGTGGGTCCACCTCCTTTGACTGAAGTTTGCCACCATTGCTGCCACATTGCGATGCTGTTGCTTTTTTGCGGTAGACGTCTCTTTTAGAATATATATTCGCACGAATCAATACTGTTGGATCTGCAGGCATGCTGCTTACTTTAAATTAAACGGATGAAAGCTGCTTGGATACAGATCTTTTAGCTCTGAAAATAGTCCATCACTAATTAAATCAGCTGATGGGAGCAGCAGTAGAAAGAAGTATACGAGAAGTAAAGAGGAAAAATAATAATTCTCACAACAGTCGGTTCTACATTAACGGAATCGACCCGGATTTTATCTGGTAAAAGTCTTTACTTTCGGAGGTCTGGTCAAACTCGGACCCGGAGGAATTTTTGTGCTGCATCTACGCCAAAGGGCTCTATGCAAGCTCTACCTCGGTTAGGTATAATACGTGCAATAGATGGAGTCATCTTAAGACCTGCACAGGTCGAGTGACCAACAGAGAACCTCTACAGTCCATAGGAGTTAAAACAGACAGTATGACTTCTGATCAGTCACCAGTTTCAATTTAACAGAAACGGAAGAAGACCGAGAACCGTTCCCACGACAGTCGGGTCTTAGTAACCGGAGCGGACCTGGTTTTTAGCCGGCTAAATCAGTTCTCAAATGTTTGCTGCCGCTACAACAACAAGAGGACCCAAACCGATTTCCACAGCAGTCGCTTCTATGATATTGGAATCGACAAGGGGCTGTTATTTCGGCGATCTAACCCTGTTTGGATCAGTAAGGAAGCAACTTTTTTTCTTTTTGAATCGCAGAGAGCATGCTCTATGACCCTCGGACATAATGCGAACGAAAAAAGAAAAAGTGACCGGTGAGTATTGGTTACCCATAAAACCGATAGAGTTGCAGTGATAGTGGCAAAGTTATCTATCATAAGGACTTTAAAACAGTCAAGGTCTATACTGCTTTCTTCTTCTTTACTGGCGTAGAGGCTGATTGTTGGTTTTCATTGGTGCGTTTTTTTACGTGGCGGGTACCAAACCTAGCGCACAACCCTGCGGTGGTGATGTTTCGCCTTCTTACTTTAGCTTTCCTTTAAACGAATGTTCTTAGGCTACGCAGAGGATACTTGGTCAAAGACCGGATGTCGTGAGCTGCTTGAGCCATATGTAAAAGAAACGTTTCTGGCCACTAACAAGTGGATGGCGATCGGGGAACTTTCCTCACCAGCGTGAACTTCTACACATGACTCCATCCTCCAAACTATATTGCTTTGCGGCTCAAAAAACAGTCACTGTTATATATTATGATGGCTTCGTGGATCGTTTTTTTCGAATGATGAATTGTGGTTTTAATTTGTTAAAAGTTTTTCTATTTGACTTCACTTTTTTCAGTGTTGTCTATCAGTCAGACTACTATTTATGCACAATATGTATATAAAAACTATGATCGCTTTCTGACTTCTTTCAGAGAATGCAGTTAAAAAGACAAAGACACTTTTGGATTTCGTTATCAAACTGGATCATCACACCTTTTCAAAAGCCTACAGCTGACGACGGTTGACAATTCCAAAGACAACAAAGAGTGCTTACAAACACAAGGAAATGCTACCTGTCACCGTTATGTAGAAAGGAGTTGGAGGAGTGGAAAAGTGAAAAATGTAATCAATGCGAATGATCAGTGCAGCTCATAAAGGTATGTATGTACTTATGTAGAGCTATAAAGTGGCTTCTGAGTTTACAGACAGGACTTACGGTCACTTTCTCATTTCACGATAAACTCGTGGAAATACTGATTGCTATCATTATGCCGAAATTAGAATTTGCAGAGCTACTGGAAAATTCAAGTAGTATGTATGTATGTATATCCGCGTTTGTATATACATGTATTTGTATGTACTTTTATTTAAAAAATAATAATGATTTTCACATCTCGCTTTCAATCTCCAACAATTGTATGGCATTATGTCGCATATCTTTATGATCTCTTCTGCATTTCGAAGATTAATTCTACAACTTCCTGTTTTCATGAAAAAATTTTCGCCGATTTTGTTAAGCAGATATCTAGGTTTTTGATTTTTGTTATTTTCCCTTTAACACTTTTACTTCCCCAAGGTGCTATTAATCATTCCCAGCGCTCACTCGCCCAAAATTAGCGGTTTTTAGTAATTGAACCACAGCATGGCTCAGCCCTCTGACCAACCCTCGCAATTAGTTACTTATGTACATACATATGTTTGTGCATACGAATATGCATAATATATACATACATACATATGCATAAACAAATTTTCATACACATACGTGTGTGTTCGGTGCATATTTTTATATATTGACGTTTGAAAAAAATTATTGAAAAAAACTAAAAATTATAAAAAAGCACTAACAATTATACTCCAACAAAGACATATACATATGTACATATATAAGAAAGCAAATGCATGTAAGCGGACACCTAATGTCTTCCCACAAATATATACACATACTAAGCACCCGCCCTCATCATAATCACATGGTGTCACCTCCTCCTTCCACCCCAACATAAATCACAGTGAGCAGTTGCTTAGTTGGCTTGCGCCTGTAGACCGATTTTTCGTTGTGCAGGAGTCGTTTTACAATTAAATTGACGTTGCTTATTGTTTTTGTAATTTGTATATACCCCTTTCACAACACTATTCACGCATTCACTTACATACATACTTATATATATACATATACATAAATACGTTCATACTTGAATGCACCGCTGCCTCTCTATGTAGCACTCGTAGCCAACTAGCCTGTATTCCACGCCAAAGTGCGTGCCATCTGTCTTGTGATTGTTGTTTTTGTAATATTTTTCCTTCGTTGACAGGCAAGTGTCCAATTAGCTGTAAAAACCTGTGAAATTAGTGTAGTTGAAGGAAAAATTTAGTGCCATATGCTTTTTTCTTCTTTTCGTGAATGAAATGTTGAGCGTCGGGGTAATAATGCTTTACTGTTATAGGCTCATACCTTTAAATAAGTTATAGACTCAGAGTTTTTGATATTTTACTATGTAAACTAAAAAAAAAATTTTACTCTTGGGCATATTACCGTCTTCGATCCGCAAAGTTTCTTTAATACCATTTTAGTAGACTTCTATCGACCACTAGGTTTGGGATTATTCCTTTGAATCCATCTCTTAATTAAATATATAGTATAGTATATTGGCTGAAAAGTCTTTGACCTGACCGAATGATCGCTCTACAAACAAAAATTTTCTATCCTTGTCTAGTATACTGTCAAAGTTTTTTTGTCACTTTAGATGATAAATAATATATACGCCCTGTTTCCACATTAGAACTATCTGAAACTTAGCCAGTTCAAGAAACCTGCTTCCAATCCCATCGGCTAAATCTTGAAGGACGTAGGGGAACCCAAAGTTTTTTCACCTGGTGTTTTGTAAAACTGCCGCTGTAGAAGGCTGTGGGGGCTGTGATTTTTTTTTTGGAACTTTTTTTTCAGTGAAGTCTGTGGCCCGTACTTCGAGGTCACACACGTCGCTCGAATTTGATCAAAGGCTTAAAAAGTGTGATTATTTTTCATAGAAGCATATCGTTAAATTCACAGAAAGGCTGGGACTGTATTTAAACAAGGAAAAACTGTTTTTTAAAATTACATTCATAAAACCCTAACTCTAATATAATGTAATATCTAACTTTATCAAAGCTTCAGAGGTTAAGTGTTGCTCAATGAGCATTTCCACGGATACGTCGAAGCATAGGAGGGAAGGTTGGAACGGCAGCTTTCTGTAAGGAGTTCTCCGCCAATTTTACTTTTAAGCTACCGGACCACTGTAATTTTTTAGGGAAAAGTGCCTGTTTTCAAGGTGGCGATAGAGGCACTGCTACGAAATGAAGGTTCTTAAGAGAGAGGCGAACATTCACTCCGACAGCATGGCGGCAATACTAGCGCTGAGCTCGCTAACTGTGTGCTCAAACCTACTCAAACAGTGTCTGTCCTGACTAGAAATAGTATCAAGCTACTTCATCATCAGACTCGGTTGGGGTTTGGGTGGTCCAGAGTAGAACCCAGGCTATCCACTGAACTACTTGCCTTGAGCTAAGTGAATCTTGCCGCAATCTCAGGAGTTTTTTCGGGACTCCGTCCGAAAGGCATCAGGGCTAATAATCTTGTCGGAGCAAAGTTGTCGAAGTTGTATGGAGGAGGTTGAGGTGGTAATATCTAAGAACTTTCTCCTCTATTGTCCACCCTTTACACGACTTAGACTAAAACATCTTGGTGGTCTTACATCTGGCGAAGCAGAAGGCATAGCCGAAACAGATATTAGCCGTCTCAACAAATTTTAGATATGTATGTAGGCTCAAAGGAGGAGTTTTTAGTCCTTTTTTTTAGTTTTTAGGAGTTTTTAGGTGCCACAACCGAACTGCGTTTTAGGCTGTGAAAGTCAGATCCCTGTTAGGATCGACCTCTTAACCAAACCTAAGTGTTGCTTTGTAGACGTTTGGTTCCATATACTTTTCAAGTAGTCTTCTAAGTCCTTAAAATTATATCATGAGCTTGACGATACGTTCAAGCGCTCATCGGCAGACCAAACGGTTTTGTCGTTTCAACCACATCTGTGCCGAAATTCACCATGGCAACCCGTTGCCTTGTTGATTTAATTAAACTTTCAAATGAAGTAGTTGCTGTGATTTCCACATACCACAACTTACACAAGCATAGCAGTTACACGCCGAAATTGAATTAGCAGCCAACAAGAGCGTTTACAACTCTCCGGGGAGGTAATTATTTCAATCAATGAGCGCTAAGTTGCTGACATATGTTGCTGCTTAAGTTTTAGTGTCGTTGTGCTCACGAAGCAAGCAATCCAAACTCTTTACCAACCCGCCAGGACAACACCAAAAATATATAAACACTGAAAAGTAGGAAGTTAGGTGGTTAGAAAATGGTGTAAACGCTTGGTGGTAGGCAACGAAATGAGCAAAATAAATCATAACACCAAAGTTTTTTTTCAGCACGCAGCATGCTTTATTGTTTGTTGTTGCAGTTTGTGGCTAAATTTCAGTAGCGTTACAAACATTGATAATTTCATTAGGCTCCTTTACGCCGGATGCTGCTGCAGGAGTGATTATTTAGAGAGTAAAAAAAGCGGATTTAAACGCACAACAGAGGAAAGCAGGCGCAGATGAAAATGGTTGCAAGCAGGGCTGTGGGTTTTGCTTGGAATTCATTTGATTGTCATTTGACACCCAAATGAGGCAATTTTGCGTAAAATTCCGCAGTGCGATAAGAGGGGTTGAAGTGCAGACAGACAAAATGTGTACACGACACTTATGCTGGGCATTGTTTGTATGTAAAAAGATGTCCTTATAAATATATGTACATATACGCATATGAATATATGTAGATGTGCATATTACAGGGGTTGTTTCAACCAGTGGCAACAGGCATGCACGACAACTGCATCAGAAGCTCCGCCTACTGTAGACTAATGAGCGAAACAGCGGAATATGTGAAAATGAAACGCAAAAGGACTGGTCGGAAGTTTGTGTATAGTATGTGAAGCAAACAAAAAATTTTATGAGGATCCTAGTTTAACAGCAAGCGGATCATTGTAGTTATAGTTATGCGGCTTATGTAGGTCAGAAGTTGTCTTTTTGTGATACATGTATTTGAAATTATGCGTAATGCAACAACTTGCACCTAAAAATACCAACCAATGTATTTTTACTTTTCTTAATCCTTGATAATGAATTAATTACATTTTTGACACCTCACCATATGATTATTTGTCAGTACAGTGTTTACATGCGCTATTCACCTCACTCAAGTCATTTCGATAACATTTATTTGTTTATCGGATACTTATAGAAACTATTAAAATTAACTTCCAACAAACATTCAAAGTATACCTTTGGAAAAATAAGACAAAACCCTATCTTCGGCTGCGCTGAAGCTATATACCCTTCACAATTGGTTTGCTTATATCTTTAAATATTATAAAGAGCTTTTTATATCGATTTTGATGGGTTAGTTTGTAAGGCAGTTATATGCTACATACGTATAGTGGTCCAATATTCACTATAAAATGAATTTTGAAACTCAACACTTATAGTATATGTTTCTAAAATAAATATTGTAATTAATATAAAACAATTCAACTAATGTTAGACATAAAAAATGTATTGAAAAACAAACACAAATCGAAGTGGTCATCAAACATCCTTCACCAACTTCTTATTGTTATAGCTCACATGTACTAGGCGTATACTACGGCCCACTGTCGCTATAGGACGCATAAAATTATTTATTGTCTCCGCAACAGGCGCCAGAATATCACGCATGGAAGTCAGAATATTGTAAATGAGTATAAATGGTGGTTGTAGAAAGCCATTGAAGATCACCGTTAATATTGGTTTTATTAAATAATCGGAAGTCATGTGTAGAAAGCCCACAGCTAACGTATTTATCAGCGTGACGAGTATGAAACGGTACGCTTGTAGCAGAAAAGTCACAATGAAAGTGACACCAATATGCAAACTGCCAAAGAACTCAGCCCAGAAGCGTGTGGCATAGTAGGTGGCACGTTCAGCTAGCACGACGGACAACAGCTGTGGATGACAATCGGTGGTACGCAAATATTCAGCACAACCATGCTCGAAAGGATAGATGCCGATTCGCGTTGGTGGTGGTGTGACGTCTCTTTGTTGCTGCTGCTGCTTGAAATCCTCCTTACTCTTACGTTGCTGTGGCGCGACAGGCTCGGGAAAATCATCAAATATGTTGCCACAATTGGCTGTTTTGGGTTTTGTAATATGGGGTCGTGCAGCACGCATGTTATCAAGTGAATGTCGTAAACGTTGAAAAATCGTATTATCGCTATTGCCGTGGTGTGTTCGACATGTGCAATGGTTCGTGGGCTTTTTGCTGGCGCCTTTATAGTCCGCAAAAAGTTTGCGTTTACTTTTCCTAACGCTGCATTTAAGCATAGTTGCGGGTGTGCTTTTTGAGCGGTGGGGTGCACGTCTCGTAGCCGTTTTATATAGTTGAAATTCGATTTTGGAAGGCGTTGGATTGCGTTTGCCCGGCTGGCGTGTGGAAATCTCTGGTACGGCATGCATCTCGTAGAGTAATTTGGTTGGATTATCGGTAGTTGTTTCCGTCTCAGCATGTGTGTCGTTGGAGAATTTATTGTACTTAAGCTTGTTGTCGTGATGATCATGATAGGGCAGCTGACCATTTTCCGTCTCCGTTGAAGAAAGTGATGATTGCAACAGATTTTTGAGCGGCGACGACAGTTTGGCTGTGACGCCAACATGTTGCACCTCTATTAGATTTGTTTTTGAGTTTGAGTTGCGTTCGTGTGGCGTATCGGACATATTTCTTGTTGTTAATTTTCTTTTTGTGCAAGAAAAAATATAAAAAAAATATTTTGTTGTGTGACAAGTGTTTGACAATTGAGAGACACAAGGTGAGTCAAATTGCGGAAAAAAATTTAAAGTAAGATATATAATTTAAACAGTCTGAAACATTTTAAAGGCACGAAATTGCTAACATTCCATTGAAAAGAAGCTGTAATGCCCTTCACAAACATCTCGTTAGTAATTTGTATATAAAATATTTAACAGAGTCTGGGAGTTTTTCTATTCGGTCTTAGTACCATCGTAACAAACTTAAAATGCTTCGCTCAGAGTATACTAATAACTAAAAGTTCAAAATATAGAACAGTAAAATATTTAAAATTAACGGACTATTAAAAACATTTGTTTTACACAGTATATTACAGCGCCATCTACAGTTGCAGAGCACATTGGAATTTGAGAAATTTCGGAGTTGAAAACGAAATGACAACAGCACACGAAGTCGAACAGCTGTTGAGCTCATGAAAGTTGCCATACCGAAAACTATCGTTTTAAAAAAAGGTTTTATGTTTTTGTTTGTTTTTAAAACTCTTGTTTTATATTACTATTGTTTAAATGAAAATAGTTTACTATCTTATATACTAAATACATTAAACTATTACATAAAATTTCATACATTTGCTCTCCGACAATTGCGTATGACTCTGTTGGTCCGGCAACGATGGTTTTATTCTAATCAGAAGTTAAAGTACGGAACTTATTTTTTTTTACAGTTTAGTAATATTTTTTAATTTCATTCTAATTTCAACAATTTTTACGCAATATATTTATCTAAAGTAAACATTAGTGATATTTGTGGCAAATAACAAAAAAGTCTGATAAGATTTGTGCCCAAAGCACGGCATACTTAAAACGCACAAAACAGCGACAATAGTCTATAAAATAAGCAACAAAAACAGAAAAGATATCGCACAAAATATATTCCATTTACATATACATACACAAAAAGTAAAATACAAAATCATTGCATTTCATAAAACTAAATGTTATCGGCTGCTTGGAGAAACGTACAGCAGGGTGTTGTACGCAATCTGACCGCTACTTATTTTCGAGGTGTGTGCAGTGGCGTACGCCCGCTCGCTGGTGCGAGTGCACTTGTACTTTCCACCAACCGGCAAAGTCCGGAATTTGTGCTGCGACGAAATGACAACAAAAGTGATTGTTTTGAGCATAAACTGCAATACAAAAACTAAATTAATAAAATTAAAATGCTGACGCTTCACTAAAGTTTAATATTTTGTTTACTTACAGTACAAAAATTAATCAAAGTTGGTATAAACAGGATGCATAGCTCTGTAGAAGATGTACAGCTGAACTCACTACACATAAAGGTGTTGCCCGCGCTGCAAGACAATTTTATGTATTTGGTAAATAATCTTCAAATATAATATGAAAACAATAAAAATTAATATGTTTTTAATTTAGATTATCGATAGTTCTACAAAAGAAGCAGCCATTGTTGATCCCGTCGATCCGGAGAGCGTGCTGGCTGCTGTAAGAGAAGAAAATGTGCATCTCACTAAAGTGTTAACTACGCACCATCATTGGGATCATGCCGGTGGTAATGAAAAGCTGGTAAAACTTTATGGCAAACCTTTAGCGGTATATGGTGGCGACGAACGCATTGGTGCACTTACAAATAAAGTCACGCAAGATGATAAATTTGAAATAGGTAATCTTAAAGTGAGCTGCCTTTTCACGCCCTGTCACACCACAGGACACATCTGTTACTTCGTTGAATCGCCAAGTGGTGATGACAGAGCAGTTTTCACCGGTGACACTCTCTTCCAAGGTGGCTGTGGACGTTTCTTTGAAGGCACACCCGATCAAATGTACTCAGCGTTGTGCCAGAAACTGTCTTCTTTGCCTGAAGACACCAAAGTCTTTGTGGCCATGAGTATACGTTACAGAATATGGCATATGCGCGTCATGTTGAACCCATGAATGAGCGTATTATGAAACGTATAGAATGGGCAAAGTTGCGACGTGCTACTAAAGCACCAACTGTACCGTCAACTATTGGCGAAGAGAAATCTTGGAATCCATTCATGCGTGTACATGAGCCTAATGTACAGAAACATGCTGGCGAGCAAGATCCCATTAAAACAATGGGAAGTTTACGCAAGGAGAAGGATAACTTTAAAGCTTAAACGTTTTTGGTTGAATGAATAGAAAAATGGTGTTGGGTGGTATGTTAAATATTATGCACAAACTTTAAATATTTCCATAACTAAATATGTATATTTTGTTGTTATATTCGTTGTTTTTATGTGTATGTTTATTCCGAAAAATGTGAATTTAAAATTTACTATATATTGCCTCGACA
This sequence comes from Bactrocera zonata, assembly GCA_037783105.1. Lineage (NCBI taxonomy): Eukaryota > Metazoa > Arthropoda > Insecta > Diptera > Tephritidae > Bactrocera > Bactrocera zonata. Next base: position 87,998 of record JBAWJQ010001806.1, on the reverse strand, counting down.
CAGAGCATATCAATTTAATTTGTGTTTAGAACACTTATGAAAATATTACGCAGCTGAACTCTTCTCTAAAATTTTTACTATTGTTTTTGAAACTGTTGGAATTTCAATTACAAAACACACCAAATTAATTCATAAATTTATGTACGTCATAAATTGAAATAACATTTTGTGATTTATGCCTGAAGATTGAAAATTGTAAACTTGCAATAAAAATTAGCTGAAATAAATGTGCTCACTATTTGGGCGTGGCTTAGCCCATTATATATATAACAACGGTTGGTAATGTGAATTATTTTAATATATATACAATAATTTTTTTTTTTAATAATTTAAAAATTATACCTAGCGTGGCATGCACGTCGTGCGTGGGCCAATTGCAAATCAGCTAAACCAACACCACCCGCTGCAACCGAACCGCACAGTAAAATTGTAGATGTGTGTTGTGAAGGTATGGTAGTTAAGATAATACCGGCACGCAGCAATAACTATATGTATTTGGTAAAGCATTTTAATAACTACCAATTTATACTATCAACATACTTCTTTTTCTGCAGATAACTGATTTGCCCACCGGTTGTACAGCCGCAATCGATCTCTCTGATAACAAAATTCTTTTTGAAATACTCAAAAAGGAAAATTTAAAGCTTTCCTTTGCTTTTATAACACACCACCATGAGGATCATTCAGGCGGTACGCAAGAGCTGGCCGCTGCGTGTCCCGATGTGAAAATATGCGCTGGTGATGAGCGCATCAAGTCTGTTAATCATTGTGTTAAGGATTGTGAGCAATTGAAATTGGGTGAGATGACTATGAATTGTATGCACACACCTTGCCACACTGTGGGTCATTATTGTTATTTTGTGGAGTGTGGTGCGGGTGGACCGCCAGCACTTTTTACGGGCGACACACTTTTCCAAGGCGGTTGTGGTGGCTTTGATGAGGGCACACCTGATCAAATGTATGCTATTGTTAAACGTTTTCTTGAATTACCCAAAGAGACACGTATCTTTGGTGGCCATGAGAATACAATTTTAAATCTACGTTTTGCTCAATGTGTTGAACCAGAGAACTCTAGTATTGGCGCACGTTTATGGTGGGCACAGAAGCAGCGTGAAAATAAATTACCCACGCCGCCGTCACTGCTGTGTGAGGAAAGATCATTTAATCCATTTTTGCGCATTGATCATCCGGATGTGCAGCATTACACCGGCGATACAGATCCGAGTTATGTATTGTTTTGTTTGCGCAAACAACGGGATGCTTTCAAGTAGCGGGTGCTTCAAGTGAATAATAATAGCAAACAATTGTGCATTTGTGTTTATTTATAAACGTTTTGCTATAATTATACGTATATACATGTAAATAATTATTATTTATGTGTATATGAACTGTTTTAAATATTATTAACTGAATTTATTTTGTTTATATAATACAAATGCACTTATAATAAAGCAAGCAAATTATTAGTTAAGTTTTTGTTCATTTGTGTCTGCCTGTGCTGCAATGCAGAAAGTGCCGTTACTATTGTTACGAATTTACTCTTGCTAGTTTACTTTGTTAGGTTCGTATCTCTGGATTGACAAATAAAATCAACACTGTTTAATTTAATTCAACAACTCTTTATTTCACAACTCGTCTACACTATAGCAGTTTACTCTTAGCACTGATTGATTACGTTGGCGCTGCCACGGCTTATATAGCCACGCACTTCTCGCTAGATGCCGGTGTGTCCTTCTAGAATATTGTGTCTAGAAACCACCAGAACATACTGCTATACGGCGCCAGATGTAGCTATTGCTTCGACAAACAAACAGCCGCGGCGCCAGATGTCTACAATAAGACAAATGCTATTCCATATACCTACAGCTATTGTTCATAATAATGGATGCATATAGCAATACAAATACAACTTAATACTACTTTTGTAACACTGCCCTCCACTAAAGCCTAATCGTCCCGATTAGGCACAAATCCTCTTGAACCAAATGGGGCGAGCCTCTCCAAATGTACTACTTTCATTTTACATCGTGCTTTTCCATTCCTTTGTATGCGGTATACCACGTCATTAAGTCGTTTTATCACCATATAGGGTCCTTCCCAGGCTGACTGCAGTTTCGGGGACAAGCCTTTCTTTCGAAGTGGATTGTACAATAGGACCAGATCACCTTCTTCAAAACCTTTTGAATTTGCCGCTTGATCGAACCGGTCCTTCATCTTATTGCTCATCAGATGCGTATGCTGTCTTACCATTAGGTGCAATTCATTCATTTCTTCCTTTAAGGCAGAACAATAATCTCCATCATTTCTTACAGCTGTAGGATTCGTTCCAAACTTAAGATCAGCGGGGAGTCGCAGATCAGATCCGAAAATAATCTTTGCTGGCGTGTAACCAGTTGTCTCGTGCTTCGCTGAACGATACGCCAGCAGGAACATCTGGATGCACTTGTCCCAATTCCGTTGATCTTTATCAACGATTTTCCGCAGATGTTCTTCGAGCGTTCGGTTGAATCTCTCCACCATTCCATCTGATTGTGGATGTAACGCTGTCGTCCGTGTCTTGTGGATGCCCAATAATGTACAGACTTCTTGGAAAATGGAAGATTCGAAATTCCTGCCTTGATCTGAGTGTAATTCGACGGGCACTCCGAACCTTGTTATCCAATTTTCTACAAACGCTTCGGCTACTGTCTTCGCTTCCTGGTTTGGTAAGGCATATACTTCTGGCCATTTACTGAAATAGTCCATGACAACCAGTAGATATTTGTTTCCGGCCGTACTGGTTGGGAACGGACCTGCAACATCCATTGCGACTCTTTCAAATGGCGATCCCACGTTGTACTGTTGTAGCCTACCGCGACTTTTGGCTTTAGGACCTTTAGCTGCCATGCACTCTACGCAATTACTTATCCATTCTGCTATGGAATCTCGACAACCGATCCAGTAGAACCGTTGTTTAATCTTCTCTATAGTTTTTGTAATTCCAAGGTGCCCTCCACTAGGTCCATTGTGATATTCTTTCAATACTTTTGGGATCATGGACTTCGGTACTATGATCAGCAGACGAGACTGTTTGCCATCTTCGCTTTCCCAGGTACGATGAAGGTATCCATTAACGAGGTTTATGCTGTTCCATTGGGCCCAATATGCTTTTGCCGTTGGACTCTCGTTACTTATTTGTTTCTTTGGTGGTCGTACCCCATTTTCTTTGGCCATTAACAGCTTTGCAAGATCAGGGTCCTCCAGCTGATTGATTCTGATGCGGTGAGGAGTCCAATCATCTTCAGGTTCTATATTCAGTAATCGCACGTCGATTATACCTTCTTTTCCCTCTGATTTGGAGCAATGTTTACATTCCAGTGGACAAGGGCGACGTGATAATGCATCCGCATTTTTGTGGTGAATCCCCTTTCGATGTTCTGTTGGTTGTTTCCATTTTGATGGGTTTACTTTTATCTTGCAATTTCGGGCAAAGTGACCCGCTTTTCCACAGTTGAAACATCTGCCTGTTGTATTTACTCGCTGTGCAGCAATTGTCTTCAGAGTCTTCAATATTTCCTCCATCAGCGCCGGTTGTTCCATTTCAACCCTTTGTATTTTGGGTGCTGGTTTACTTAGTAGGGAAGCTGTTTCCTGTGTGAGGGCGTGCGAAACCGTTTCAGCAAACGTTCTTTTTGGCATTGCATATGTGGCGCGTTTGGTGTCCACATCACGAATTCCATTTATGAAACATTGAATTTTTACCCTCTCAATGTAATCCACAGGTGCATCTGCATTTGCCAAATGAGCCAGTCGTTCTATTTCAGTTGCGAACTCTTGCAATGACTCGTTCATCTTCTGACCCCTATTTTGCAGTTCGATCTGGTATATTTGTTTCCGGTGCTCACTACCATATCGTCTTTCTATCGCACTCATCAATGCTTCATAGTTGTCCCGTTCACAGTCTGGAATAGTCTGAAGGATTTCTGCCGCAGGTCCTTTCAATGATACAAACAAGGACGCCACTTTGTCCGCTTCATTCCAGTTATTGGCCATTGCTGTCTTTTCAAACTGAAGTTTGAAAATTTGAAATGGAATACTTCCATCGAATGTGGGTGCCTTCAATCTTGGATTATTTGTTGATGGTGCAGGGCCATGCAGTTGCAGTTCTCGCATCCGATTACTCAAATGAAGAACTTCTGATTTCAAATTTTCTTCGTCATTTTTTAACGTGCTTAATTCGTCTTCCAATTTTGAAACTTTCTGTTGCACTTGTGTATTACTTTCTGTAATCTGTTGTACCAAACGCTTTTCTAACTGTGTATTATTTTCAGTCATTTGTTGTGTAAGGCGAGACTCTAACTGTGATGTATTTTCAGCTATTTGCGTCATTTGCTGTGCCAGACGATTTCCTGTTTGCACTGCATTTTCTGCATTTTCAGCTATTTGCGTCATTTGCTGTGCCAGACGATTTTCTGTTTGCATTGCATTTTCTGCTATTTGCTTAATAGCCACTAATAGCATGTTAGTGTCTACACTTGATGATGTTCGTTGTTCTTCTAATTTTTCTTCTACCTTTGTAGAAGTTCCTGGCCCATCAAATTCGAACTCGTCCACATTAATTCCATCCGCTTCCATTGCTTCACGTAGTCGTGCCTGCAGATCCGCCTTTTGCCCGCTTATCGGCAAATTACGCTCCTCCAGTTCCTTTTTTAATTGCTGAATTCTCAATTCTCCGAATTTAACCATCTTGAATTTGGATTATTTGACAATCCCACTTCTGACACCAATTGTTACGAATTTACTCTTGCTAGTTTACTTTGTTAGGTTCGTATCTCTGGATTGACAAATAAAATCAACACTGTTTAATTTAATTCAACAACTCTTTATTTCACAACTCGTCTACACTATAGCAGTTTACTCTTAGCACTGATTGATTACGTTGGCGCTGCCACGGCTTATATAGCCACGCACTTCTCGCTAGATGCCGGTGTGTCCTTCTAGAATATTGTGTCTAGAAACCACCAGAACATACTGCTATACGGCGCCAGATGTAGCTATTGCTTCGACAAACAAACAGCCGCGGCGCCAGATGTCTACAATAAGACAAATGCTATTCCATATACCTACAGCTATTGTTCATAATAATGGATGCATATAGCAATACAAATACAACTTAATACTACTTTTGTAACACTATTTTTCCATGCAGTTTTCATTAAAAGTGCATTGTTTAACTTTATTAAAGGTTTTAGTGAAATATCGTTGAATAAGTCTAAATTTAAATAAAGTAAAGTGAATATCGAATATCGTTGATGTGTTAATATAGTCTATGGTGTTAATATAGTATTTTGTGTCGCGTTATTTGTAAGTAAGTGCATGGCTTGGTCGTACGCATTTTGTTTTGTTGTAGATTGTGTCTAATAGCGCGTTTTGTGAATAATAATGAGTAACTATTGAGTGCCTAGTGTCTATTAAATAAAATAGTGCATCAAGATCAAGAGTAAAAAAGTGTGAAATGATTAATTTTCCCTGGACAGACAACATAAATTGCATGTGAAGCGGTGAGTACCGGTACTGTTCATTTACTTATTTTTAGTAGATGCTTACGTGCATGCAAATGTATGTACATATGTATGAATGTACATATACATACATATACACATATAAATAATGCTAATGTTTATTAAACATATGTAAGTCCACAAAGAATAAATTTTTATTTAAAGAAACGTTTGATATTTAATTACAAATTAGCAGCAATTTTTTTAAGCCTTTATTACTCTGCCTTCAAAAATAAGATCTAAATAGTGTATATCATTCGTAAATATCTCAAGTTTTTCAGTATAATCCATTACTGGCAAATATGGTGGCATTAAACTGGGGCGTAATGTGAAGTTGTTGATGCTGTAAAGTGTATTCTACAAAATATTATTATATATTATAAATAATAATAATAATATTATTAAAAATATTGTTTTTAACCTCAATTAGCGGGCACAAAAGCACTGGTTTGGTTGTTTGTTGTAATTCAATTATGTTTTGTTTGATAATTGTATTGTCATAATTTCCACTTAGCATATCACAAGCATTTGTTATTTCAGTTGTCACATTAGTCGTTTTGTTATTTTCTAGAAGAAAGTTGAAATTATCGCGTATTTGAAAATTTGTAACATTTTGTTCCATTTTAAGATGTAAGGTAAAGGTGCTTAAACCAATCCTGTTCCTACCACATTTAAATCGCTCAACTGCCATAAAACCTTGTTGGTGTATAGTATAATTGACGCGATCTAATAAAATGGCATAATTACGCTGAAAACCAATTAAATTAAAAACTAAAAGTATTACTTGCATATTTTGAAATTTCTACTTACCTTTGCTCCTGCTTTAGCTGTATATATTAGCAGTATCAAGCAACATATCAGCGTCCGTGCAATTTCAGCCATTTTACCATTAAATTTTGTTCAAATACGGTTTCAATTACTGGTTTATATAATATTTGTAGTCATAGCTTGTTGTTTGTGCATTTAAAAACCGATTAGTATTTTTTGTGTTATAATTTGTGTTGTTTTAAATTAAATATTTTAATGCTAGCTAATGAGAGTTAAAAAAACGAGACAGGTTTTTTTTTGTCATTTAGTGACTAAAAATTAATCAAACTGTATAGATTAGGGGCTGCGATGGGGCTACTCAAATATGTATGTCATTGACAAAATTGATTTGTAAAATTTCGCTCAGGCAAATTCGATCTTGGGCGTGCACCAGGTGCTGGAAGGACTCTTGAAGACAATGTGGATAAAACAAAGTCGTTGATCGATGCAAACGGTCGAATAACAACTCGAGAGATTTCTGATCAAATATGAACCGGACTAACAATAAGGCACCCTTTTCACATATGTATTTTAATATAAACCTTAGATCCGACTTTCGCGGGTTTATCCTCGGATTACGTTTGTTTACTTGTACTACCGCCTCTACCAAAAGGGATGACATGATTTTGACAGATCGTAGCATTCATGTTTGTTTCCGGATTTGTGTCAGTATGTTCAGTAAGCTTTGCCATTTTATAATGTCACGGTTCACTTTGGAAGAACGCTTGGGAATTGACCAAGTATGTTATGCAAATTCACGTTCTCCGGTGGCTACTGCAATAACTCTTTGCGCAAACCTCGGTCGTTTCATATTAAACAAACCTTTGGCCTAATAGCTTCGTCAGCAAACAAATTTGTCACTATTGCGGTGAGTCAAATCTACGTCATGTGCAGGAAATGCAGTCCTTTTTCTTCTTTACTGGGGTAGACATCGCTTATGCGGTTATAGTCGAAATTTCCTTTCTCCTATTTTGTTATGTGGTCCTAATTAGATATTCCAAGCGAAGCCACGTCCTTCTCCACCTGATCTTTAAAACGGATTAGAGGTCTTCCTCTTCCTCTGCTTCCCCCGGCTGGTACTGCGTCGAATATTCTCAGAGCTGGAGGGTTTTCTCCCATTCGCAGGACATGACCTAACCAAAGTAGCCACTGTCTCTTAATTCGCTGAACTACATATGTCAATACAGCTCCTTATTTCTCTCATTTGTCTACTCAGTCCGAAGTTACACCTGTTGGCAAGAGTTATTCTGCGTTGGATCTCGTTTTCCTTCGGATTGCGAGTGTTTACTGTACTATGTATATGGAGCACTACACTGAGAAAGTGTGGTGGTCGATGGCATTTATAATTTGGTAAAATTGTCATAGTCTGAGAATATGCCGCTGGCTTCGCTTATGATGTACGAGTATTTTTTTTACTCTAACCTAGAAAATATGTTAGATATAATCTAAAAGTGAGCATATGCAAGTACTACGACATAATAAATACTCAAATAGACTAAAATTAAGTCCTTTGCTTACAATAATTAAGCCCGTAATAGTAGTGAAGAAGAGCAACGCAGTACCAACAGAAGAAATAGAATAGGAAGCAACAAACAACTCCACTTTTTCATAAAAACTAAAAAATAATAACTCTAAAGTACGAGTATACATACGTTCTTACAGTACGTGTAAAAGCGCAATAACCGAGAATGTGAAGAACACTCAGCATAACGGTTGACAGTGAAAAAATGCGCAAGCAAACGTTGCAAGTGAAAGCGTAGAGTCGAGCAAAAACCCCGTACTCACTAACAGCACGCAAAGGATGTGAGCCAAGGAATTGTATTGCCAGCGCACACGAATAAGCGACTGTGACGCCGATATAAGTGCCATTATGCAGTAATAACAGAAAACAGAAACAGAAAAAATAAGCAATGCAGCAATTCCATAAGGAATAAGGACGCCAAGAAGTATTGCAATCTTACATGCATATAAATATGTTTCCATGTAATTCCTTTTGTTTTCATATGGATATAGTAGCGTATCTTGAAGAAATATGAAACTTTAGCATTGCTGAGGAAAAGAACAAAAATATCTGAGAATATACTACTATTTCTAAGTAACATCTACAGTCAATGTAGCCACAAAGGCGCCGACAGGCAATAACAATTTTAATGCACTAAAGTTTAGTACAAAAACAATTCTACTTCGCATTAGAAAGATTTCTTTTACGCACACAAAAGCTATAACTACTGTTAAATCATGTTGAACAGTGGGGGAATACCTGAAAACCTACAGCTAAATTACAACAAATTTATTAAAAGTTATTTTTTAAGAGATTCTTCTTCGTAGACACTGCTTACGCGGTTATAGACGAGCTTTAAACAGCGCGCCAGTCGTTCTTCCTTTTCGCTGTTTGGCGTAAATTGGGGATTCCAAGTGTAGCCGGGTCCCTATGCGTCGAATACTCTCAAAGCTGGAGCGTTTTTATATATTCGGACGCCATCACCTAGCCGGCATAACATCTGTCTAATAATTCGCTCAACTATGTCAATATCGTCGTATATCACGTACAGCTCAACGTTCCATCGAATAAATAAATCTTCCGCAAAACCTTTCTCACGAAAACTCGTAACGCTGACTCATCAGATGTTGTCATCGAAGTTATCTAATAGTAGGTCCACGAAATGTACTGTTCAGGCGTAGTGGGAACATAGGCAGAAGTGTTAGATAAATGGGTTTTTCTCGGGCATACAAAGAAGTGGTTGCAGTCATATGGGAACTCATTGCATGTTGGACATAAATATATATGGTACGTCGGCGTCGATTCTGTAATGTGCAGAATCAAAAATGAAGTTGTGTAAGAGTCGTTCTAGATTCTAAGAGCAACTCGAACAGTCGTCTGCAATCGGTGATGGTTTGGCCTCCAAATACGCCATTCAATAGGAGACAATCGGTGAAGGTTGAATGGTGTTAGTACGTGTTTAAAGTTTGTTTCGTCCGAAGTCTGGTCGGCATACTGTACGATGTCGTCGACGTAAAAGAAGTAAAGGAAGACCTCTTGGGACGATTTTGCTTCCAGCAGACGACTGCAGGAATAGTCTCGTTTATCAGTCGCCATGGACCATGATTTTAAGATTTAGTCTGTAATCCATGATCTAGTTAGTGAATATGGCCCTTGTTAATTTAGTGGGAGAGAGTGTATAACTTCTTGTTTCGTCCGAAGTCTGGTCGCCATACTGTTCGATGTCGTCGACGTAAAAGAAGTAAAGGAAGACCTCTTGAGGCGGTTTTGCTTCCAGCAGACGACTGCAGGAATAGTCTCGTTTATCAATCGCCATGGATCATGATATTAAGATTTAGTCTGTAATCCATGATCTAGTTAGTGAATGTGGTCCTTGTTAATTTAGTGGGAGAGAGTGTATAACTTCTTGCAGAGAAGAAGCGAGAAAAAGCTGTGAGCTACCTCTTTACCTGCGAACACATGCCATTCTAATCTGGGAATATTGTTATTTCTGAGGTTTCTTTTGGCTTTTAACAACTCTGTCGATTTCATTTTTAAGGTCTGATCTGGGATAATAACTATTTATATGTTATTTTTTGGATTTCATAAATCGTTTCTAACCAGGTTCAGACCTTCCAGCTCTTACTTCTACAGCGTCTTCCAGATATCATCATCCCTTTCGATTTTTTTAAGGTCTGGTCTGGGAATATGACTATTTCTATGGTCTCTTTTGGATTTTAATAGCTCGGTCAATTATTTTTAAGGCCTGTTCCGGGATAATGACTACATCTAAGCTCTTTTTTGGATTTCATCAACCGCTTCATACCAATTTAAGGTCTGCTTCTCCGATTTCTTAGTTTTATAGCAGTTTTCAGTGTTGTTAGAACTAAATATATTCTTTTTAACTATTTTTTAGATGTCTTCCCCACTCCATTCGCAAGTTAGTTTTAAAAAATTCTTCATACTTGCTTCAATTTGCAATGTTTTCATTTTTTAAAACTTTGAAACTTCCCAACACTTGTTGCCGACAGTGTTTTCTTACTGGCAAAGTGCATTACACACCACAACAGCACTTGAACGTTTGAATGAAGTTATTGAAGCAATTGTGTCGTTCGCTGTTGGTATTGTGGTTGTATACAAACATACATATATACACATTTCTTATGCTACGATTGAGGACGAAAGGACAAATGTCGAAAGTGTTGAAATTTAATTTTTTGCTATCGCATTTTGTCTGATTTACTTACTTCCTTAGCAAAGTACGAAAAAATTTATTGCATTTCCCGACAACTTATGGCCAAAAAAAAGGGAACAAAGACACTGTAAGCCACAGGATGGAGCAAGACGAAAGCGTAAAATATTGCAGTATTATCACCACATTGCAATGCATAAAGGAGAAAAACGAAGCGAATAAAAAATGTCAGGAAAAGGACAATACAAACAATGCTCGATAAGCACGAGCTCAAGCATTGAGTAAAACAATACAACAAATCTACGGTACCAACAGCTCCGGTTCAGCCATCATACAAATTGAGAGGTAAAATCAGAAGTGGGATATACTCTTCAATAAGTATTGCACTAGCAGCAGCACACACCCCTACTAAGTGCACGGGTATGATTTTTCTTGTTTGCGGTATTTTGTCCTTCAACTGTTGTCTGTTGTCCAGATGCTTGAACGTCAGTAGTGCCTGCAAACAACAATTCAATTGTAGATGGACAATCGGCGTCAAGACAAGATTGCTTGCAACGCTTCACTACTGCCACAGCAGTTGGTTGTCGAACATCGCTCAAAATTGCCGCACAAACAAAGTTGAGTTGAAGCATAGCTTGATGCACTGACGGTGCGGACGTAGAGCTCAGAAGGAAGTACGAAAGACTGCGCAGTTTACCATACCCTCAATACTGGCCGTACAATGGCTGCAGTTCAGTGCAGTTGTTTTTGTAATATGACAGTTGTTCCAGTTGGTCAGTTGAAGATTTGGTCAATAGAAAGCAAAAATAGCAGATAAAATGCTCAATGATACTTGGAATTTGAACGAACTGTGACGAAAAACATAAAAACAGGAAACCAAAATAAGAAAGCTTAAAACATCTTGAACAGTCTGAAGGAAGCAAAAGTTTAGCAGCTAGTTACATGTTTTGAAGTTTTTTTGCTTCTCGGGAATCAAAATTTGTGTTTATAAAAGTTATAGCATGAAGAAGTTAACAACATATTTTAGAGCAAACAATTTATTTTCAATTAATTGGGTTTTCAATTACCTACAAAACTGTTTAAATAAAACAAAAATGGTTTTGGATATCAATGAAATTCTTTATTTCTGTGAAAGTACATTCGATGCCATTATGTACGAAACTCGATTTATTTTGCATGGGAATCAAGGGCACGCTTGCAGAAGTCCAGACGCTGAACCCAATTTTCGACGGGTTTCAAGCATAAACGTTCGATATTCGTACGAAGTTTATAAAATCGTCGCTGGTTTGTTTGACTTGACGTAGTTCTACAGGAAAAAGTCTAACAGCGCCAAATCCCACGACCGACGCGGCAATTGGCTGAGGTAACACGTTTACCAAACTTGGTTTTCAATAAATCGACTGTGACATTTACCGTGTTGCTTGTGGCGCCGTCGTGTTGGAACCACATACTATTGTCCAAGTCCATAGCATATAATTCGGGCCGAAACGAATATCGTTTATCATTGAGCGGTAGCGATTTCCATTTACAGTACAGTAACGTGTCGGTCCGTGATGATCAGGAAGAAGTACGACCCAATGTCGCCGCCGGCCCATAAACCGCACCACACCATAATTTTTTCGAGATGCAATGGTGACTCATGAAGTACATGGAGATTGCTGCGCATATTTTTTTTATTGACGAAACCATTCATCTAGAAATGAGCCCCATCGCTGAAGATGATTTTTCGATGAAAATCCGAATCATTTTCAAGCTGTTGCTCAGTCCAAGTCAAGATCATACCGACAATTATAGTGGCCAAGAGGCTTCAATTCTTGCGTCAATTTAATTTTGTAATGATTTGGTCCAAGATCTTTTCATAAAATTCGCCACAAGGACGTCACAGGGATGCCCAACCCTTGAGAACGACGTGTAAAAAACTGATTTGGATCCTTATTTGATGCGCTAACTAAGGCAATATTCTCGATACTACGGGCACTTCTTTGCCTCACTTGTACGGAAACATTTTGTACTGAGCCTGTGGATTAAAATTTTTTCACTAGACGCTTAGTAGTTGATCTAACAGAACGATTATGACGATCATAAATTGGACTCCATAAACTTGACTCCGAATTTCGGTAGTAAATTTGAATAATTTTGACTCGTTGGATCGCATATCTTTCCATGATGTAATGGCAAACCTTGCTGAAGAGAAATGTCAAAAAAGCGGGAAAAATATGGCGTTTAGTGTCCCTATTAGTCTACTTTTGTCACGTGCCTATTGAAAACCCCGTTATTATAAAGGAGCTTTCGAGCTTTCCTTGTTGATTGTCGTAAATCTTGGATTTAATTATTCCGAGATAAGATAATCTCGAGGCGGTGATTCAGATTTATCGAAACCAAAAGCCTACGAATGGCACAAACCCTTCAAACGGTCGAGAGATCGTTTAAGATTATGTATGCGTCGTTCTGGACGACCTTCGACCTCTTTAACTGATGAAAATCTTAACTCGTCTCGATAATTTTTTTGAAAAAGCGTATCGTAAACAGGTCTCTTTGAACATACTTGGTCGTGCGAATTCCGATCTCAAATTCATGGAAAGCATTATAATTGGCGATGAGGCTTAGATTTATGGGTTTGACATACAACCACTCATAGGAATGGAACCAGTTTTCAGTCGATCGAACATAAAACAAAATTCGCTGAAGGAGCTGAAGGCCATTCCAAAAAGTGCTTATGAAAAGTATTTCGGGAACTGGAAAAATCGTTGGCCTGAGATGAAGGCGACAAAACACATATTGATGAATGGCACAGTCAGTGACCTTAACCTCAAATGACTAAGTTTATGAGTTCAGTGGATTCTTTGTTTATTTTAACATTGAATGCCGTTATAGGTTTCAATGTCACTCCATTTATCCCGAGCATAGTTTATTATTAATTCCGATTGACGTGCTATCAACTCAGTTCTTTATTAACGATTTTCAGCAAACAACAACAAAGCGCTGTAAGAGAAAATAACAAAAAGAGGTAAAAAAAAAATCAAAGGAAAGCAATTGACGCGCGAAACTAGCCCGTAACATCCATTCAAGCGACTACAGCCAATATGCAGGCACTAAAAAATTGGACGAACCTTGATGGAAGGCAGTAAACAAAAGTAGAGAAAGCGAGTGCTAAATATTGAGATTCCTTCCATTTTCCATTGCGTCAACAAGATGAGCAATGAACTTTTTATTAACAGAGCATTCTGCGAATATACGAAGTATACGAAAGTGCATTTGACAAAGAAGAAAATGAAAAACATTGACAAGCATTGCAAAGGACAGACGTAGCACAAGCTTAGCGTTTAAGGAATGACGTTCGATACCATTGTTGCTCGTAATAAATTTCCATTTGTTTCAGTAAAGAAAAATTGTGATTCATTCTTGCATTCTATTTTACACAACTGCAAAAGGTTCTCGTCATCTACATGGCACAGCGTCTGCTCTCTTGCTTTCTGCTTTTTAAGTTTTTAATGGCATAATTGTTCTAGAATTTTAATTTTACAATGACAATGCTCCTGCATCATATTATATATGGACTCAATTTCATGCAAGAAATTCTCCAACATCTCTGGACGTCGAAAGATATCCGGATCTACAGTGACATTGTTATCTCTCAAGATACTCCAACGCTTCATGCTGTTTACAATATCCTCACAGAAATCGGTTTTCTTTTCTACTACTGATGGCTTGCGTTGAGCTAGTTTTGATTTGGCAGAGGCTAGTGATGTGAAAGAGAAATAGAAATTTTAATTTAGTCGTAACGGTTAAGATTATTGGGTTTGAAAGTTTGTGGCAAGGTTTGTGCCTTAACTAAAATATGCCGCTCTCTTAAAAGGTTTGTTTATAATCTCTAGATTAATATTTTTTCTAAATGTGTATGGGTTGTTTTTTTTTTAGACATTGGGTTTTTAAGTGGAAACAAAACGCAATTATTTCGAACAAGTGACCATACTGGCTTAGCGAATAAATTTCAGCCGAGGCATCATTCCTTTCACGCTTATCTGCATAGACAAGATTTCACATGCCTCCACAAAGAATAGTCACCGCCAATAGGCCACGCCACAGGCCCTAGAAGCGAGATAATGTGCCCATCAAAATAATGATGTGCCCATCTTCAATAAGCTGTTTATTTCATTGGCTGCGTGGCATGTCGCGCCATTTTATTTGAACCAAAGTTCGCCCATATCAATATCCTATAATTCAGGCATGAAAAAGGCACAAATCGTGGCATTATCGCGTCCCCCTGGACTTACAGCTTAATTTTTGAAGAAACCAATGATTTACCCATCCCATAGAAGAAATCAAACACTGAATTTTTGAGGATACAACGGTGTCTCAACAATGGCTTCAGTTCAAATCCGACAATTGTGTCTACTAACGTATCCGCTGAACCAAAAGTAGGCTTCCTCACTGAACAAAATTGTGTTCTGAAGGTTAAGATCGGTCCCTATCTCGCTTTGGGTCCATTCATGGAACGTGTGAAGCTCTGAGTGGCCGTTTGGCTTCGATTATTGCACGAGTTTAATTTCGCAAGTCCGCAAACCAAGATCCTTATGCAAAATCTTACATAAATTGGATGAGCACAGCTGCAATTGTTCCGCACATTGACTAATGGACTCCAACAGGTCTTCTTCGATTATTAGCAATGCAATGTCATCCTCAGAGTGCATTTTACGGCTTCTCTGAGATTGACATAATCCACCAGAGTAAACGTGGTGCGAAACCGATTCTTAGTTGCTCTAACTACCGACTCTGCAAGGCGATTATGTCGACCGAATATTGGACGCAGCGCGTGATGCGTCTTACCATCATATTGGTAATAAGCTTCCACGATTTGCAAACTTTGTTCCGGAGTAAGTTTGTTCGTTATGAAATAGCAAACCGAACTACGAAACAAGTTTTGCCTCAGAGAAAACCACTCGTCCTTTCCTTTCACAGCAGTTATGAGGTCGGAGAATGGAATCGATGAATCATCTCTTGGCCTATGATGAGATCCAATAAAATTGAATTCCTTTCGCGGCAGATACTGCCACGGAAAAATTAGTCAAAAGGGTAAACGGATTTCTTGGACTATGATAAGGTCCAATAAACGAAATGTTTGCTTTCGGTAAAAAGGTCAGATTATACAATCTTTAAAGCAGTGATAACCTATGCAAGTGCAGAAGCGGTTTCGAATGGCAGAAAGATTGGATCGGCTGATCAGAGCTTTGTGTATGGAGCGTTGATTGTTAAGTAGAAAAGAGACCATACTTGGATCATTGGGTTTCGCATACTCAATTTATCCAGAGAAGATCTGTCTACGAGGGCTACTACATATATTTCTGGCCTAGGCAACACTAAGTGTTGCCAGGTGCAATCTGACATTTCCATTGGAAAGTTTGACATTTTTTAGCATAACATCACTCAGAACGTTTTGTCATTTAATCGTGAATTGTTTTATTTACAGGGAATTATAAAATTCATCTCGGCCAAAAAATGGAATTAACTCGTGAACATTTTCGTGCGATCATTTTTCACAACTTTCGACGTGGATTATCACGACAAGAGTGCATCGATGAACTAAAATCTTTGTATGGCTATGAAGCACCATCCTATAGCACTGTGAAAAACTGTTACAACGAATTCAATCGTGGCCGACGCTCGCTCAAAGACGAATTCCGTGAAGGTCGTCCAAAAACAGCCGTTGTGCCAGAAAACATCGATGCCGTATGTGAACTGATAATGCAAGACCGTCACGTAACATACCTTCAGATAGAGGCATGCCTGTGCATTTCTCCCACCAGCATATATTTGATATTGCATGAACACCTGGCCGTAAAAAAGGTTTGTTCTCGTTAGATCGCGCACAATTTGACAATCGCTCAAAAAAAGGCTCGTGTGGATTGGTGTAAAGAAATGCTGAAAAAATACGATCGCGGTGCTTCAAAAGACGTTTATAAGATCGTCACAGGTGACGAATCATGGATCTATGCGCATGAGCCCGAAACAAAACAGCAATCGACCGAGTGGGTCTTCCAAGACGAGCCAAATCCAACGAAAGTTGTTCGTGGAAGAAGCACTTCGAAGCAAATGGTCGCCTGTTTCTTCGGCAAAACTGGTCATGTGGCGACTGTTCCGCTTGAGCAACGTAGGACGGTCAATTCTGAGTGGTACACCACCATTTGTTTGCCTGAAGTCTTCGGAGAAATTCGAAAAACGAACAAGAGAAGACGAATCATTGTGCACCATGACAATGCGAGCTCTCACACATCGGCTCAAACCAGCACCTTTTTGACCGGCCAAAACGTCGAATTGATGGATCATCCGCCGTACAGCCCTGACTTGGCACCCAATGACTTCTTTTTATTCCCACACATCAAGAAAATAATGCGTGGTCAACGATTTTCTTAGCCAGAAGATGCTGTTGAAGCATTCAAAAACCATTTTTTGGAGCTGTCTCAATCGGAGTTGAAAAAGTGCTTCGAAAATTTGTTTGAGCGCATGCAAAAGTGTATAAATCTTGATGGAGAATATTTTGAAAAACAATAAAACCATTTTCGTTGATAAATATTCCTATTTTCATTATTAGGCCAGAAATATATATAGCAGCCCTCGTACGTACTTTTTTTTAGCAAAGTCAGCTTTTAATAATTCTTTAATTTTACTTAGTGTTTTGAACTCACTCGTGGCTTTCTTCTCTTTTCGTTCGACGGACCTGTGTCTTTTCTTCACCGCTCGATGCCTGTCACGTAATTGCGCTTTGGCGGCTTGTTCGTACATATTTAAGATGTTGTACATACGACGATCCACATCTTTAGATTTTTCCAAAATTTCGCATTTCGGATCGCAATAACCATGTACATTTGGACCCGGATATGGTATCAATGTATTGTAAGAGGAATGCTCAAACTTTTTGCGCGCAATATTTGTCTGATTCTCCAGCTTGGCGCGCAACTGGCGCACATATTTATTATGCTGCTTGAAGGACATGGCTGCTAGCAGTTTTTCTACTTTCGAGAGACAGCTGCAAATATACAAGAGAAATTTAAATTGCGAAATATACTCTCATTGCGTGCGCCACGAGAAAAGCATAATATAGAGAGCAAACTCACTGTGAGTTCCTCAACGAATAAACACCGGGTATTTGATAGGTGCGCATCATATGGTGTAGCTTGAAGGCCACACACTGCAGTAGCTCTTCGGCGGTTAAAATTTGCGACTTCAATAATTGGCTGTGATCGTGTATGTATTGACGTGTGTACCAACCTCGCCACAACGCTTGTATCTTCTGCGCTTGCCGGAAATAATATTGCTCGACTGCCGCTTGAGTTTCCTCTTCCAGTTTACGATATGTATTATGTCTTCTGTAGAATTTGCGCCACTCAAATTGTATGCGTATGGCTGCGGTACGTTTACGTTGATAGATACGCTGATAATACCAACGGCGTAGGTATTTTTGTATGGTACGTGCGGCCTTAAATTGAAGATAGTCTAACCGTAGCAGCGATGTGCTGTATGGCATCAGATTTAGTCTTAGTCTTTAATGGTAGTAGAAGACACTTACCGTGACAACTGCATTTTAGATTTCTGTTTAATGTCTGAAGCGGACCACATTTCTTCATACCTGTATGAATATTTGGATATTAAGACGTTGAATGATCTCATAAACTTTCGAAATTAGAAGTTTAAGACTGAAGATGACTCGGCACAAAAACGAGTGGCCTGCTAATAAACAACAGTTTTGTTGACGCTAATTCTTTCTAACATTACAAAATATGAAAGCTCTCCTCTTGAAAGTTTTTTTTTTTTTTAAGTTTGCCAATTATTTATTCCAATTTGTTTTAAAGAGATTCCATCATGTTTTTCATGTATCAATAAAACTTTTAATAGAAGCTTTGAGGAAGCTTTTGAAAAGCTTTTTTGGATCAATACTTTGTAAATGCATTTTATAGACATTATCTTCACAGACTAAGGCATTGTAAGTGCAAGCTTAAAAAAGTTAGAGACTTATGCATGTTTTTAAGACCTTCCCTGCTACATATTTTTCGTTTATTTTTTACCCAAAATTTTTTATAAAATGTAGTAAAATATCTCTTTGGCCAAAATTTTGTGAGAAAATATGAGTACGGTTTGAAGCACATTTAAAAGCTTTCAAAATGCTTAAGAGCTTTACAAGATTTGTAAATTTTCATATGGCTCATATAGTATCAATAAAACTTTCCATATTTCATATAGCTTTTAAAAGCTTTTTTGGATCAAAGCTTTGTAAATGTATTTTATGTGCATAATCTCGACAGGGTAAACTAAGTATTCAAGTTTCAGAACATTGAAGAGTTTTGAATGTTAAGTTAAAAGCTGTCAGAATGCTAAAAAGCTTTATAATTTTTCATATGGCTCATATAATAAAGCTTTGAAATTTTATCATCACGAAAATTACGAGTTCGTATTAAAGTACTTTTTTTGAGTGACTTACATGGAAGCTTTTCGATTTTGTGTTACATTTTAAAATATGATGGAGATGTTAGGCAAGGTCGTAATACTGGCCTCTGCAATTTTTTTAAGGTTTAAGGTTAAACAATTCAAGAAGCAAAGCTTTTAAGCTTAGGTAGTATAAAAAACTTTCAAAATTTTAATTTTTTAAATGCTAAAAAGCTCATTTCACCCGTATGATAAAAGTTTTAGACTAGCATTAACAAAATTATAAAATCGTGTTAAATTACTTTCGGGAGTGGCAAAGTTTAAATGGAAGCTTTTCGATTTTATATTGAATTTTTTAATATGTTACGAAATATATTGTACTCTCAACAATTTTGTTTCAAATAGAATGTTATACATTGCAGCGAATAAAGCTTTTATGCTTTCGCAGTACAAAAAGCGTACAGAGTTCACGCTTTATGAGGACATTCGTTTTTTCTTCCTGAACTAACTCTATTCTTTAAGAAGCTTACAATGTGATTTTAAGCAGCTTTTCGTTACATCTCACCTAACCTAGATCGCTCCGCAGTCATCTCTTCCTCACATATTATATGCAAAAACTTACCAGCCCTGAAAATCTTCCTGCGAAAAAAACATATGTTTGGAATCGTAAATGCTCTCCAGCGTACGTAGTGGTACGCCCGATTCGACGTCCTTAACCTCATGCGTAACTGGCTTTTTGTGAGATTGACGCACAGATCTCTTAGTAGAAGCCATATTGTTTGTTGAAGTTTTATATACTAGTATTTCAGAGAGTAATATTAATTTTAAAAGCTTCAAAAAATATGTTTCGTTGCTGAATTAAATTTCAATTTATTTTTAAACTGACAAAGGCGATCAAAAAACTTTTTGAAGAATGTTTCAAGCTTTTTGGTATTAATTTTCAAGTACAGGGTGGTCTATATTTTCAGGTTTGAAACTGTAACGGAATACTTTTGCTGTTATAACGGGTGATACTTTTCGAGGTTACCTACTTCAAATTTAATGTATTTAATCTTTAATTTAAGATTATCTCTTTCAAATGATGGCTACGGCTGCTTCTCTGATGGTCTATCCTTTGAGTCATTTTTGAAGAATGTTTCAAGCTTTTTGGTATTAATTTTCAAGAGCAGGGTGTTCTATTGTTTCAGGTTTGAAGCTGTAACGGAATACTTACGCTATTATAAAGAGTGATCTGTTTCGGGGTTCCCCACTTCAAATTTAATTTATTTAATCTTTAATTCGAAAGAACCTTCCTTGGCATATATTTTTTGAAGATTATCTCTTTCAAATGATGGCTACGGCTACTTCTTCTGACAGTGTGATATCACACGAAATTATCTCTTCACCGAAGTGTTCTCTCAATAAATCCATTGATTGATGCGGCCTAGCGTCGTACAGAACGAGCGATCTGTCAAAAAAGGCTACTCAAAAATGTACCCCTACGTGGATCACCCTTTATAATACTTACGTTTTTATATTTCTCAAATTTTTTATGTTAGAATAACAAAACTTGAATATCGTTTGTTTTAAATTTTTACTAATTTTTTATTTTATTTTTATATAGTAATCTTTATACACATATGAACAGTTACATATTAGGCACCAAAAACAGTTAGTTTTTCAAATATCTTAATTTATTTTGAAATAAAAATCTGAACTGTTTTGGCTTAGATTAATACATATGTACATAAATTATGCAGCTTAAGTTTAGATACTTTGAAATTAATTTTTATGAAATGAGAGTACAAAAATTTAGAGAGAGTGAAAGTAAATGAGAATTTTGTAGACTTAAAATTATAATACAATAAACATAAATATTTCTAAAGTTACAAATATCAATTAAGCATTTATTAGCTAAAAATTTAACCAATATGCATACAAGAGAAATTATTAATGCTAATTGAACGAATTACAAAGTAAATTATTTGCATAAATTACGAATTTTAAAAGAATAATTTCCATATGGGCTAAAAAGTAGTTTACAGTCAATAATTTATTTGAGTGCGTATAGTTAACTAAAATTTAAATTTTTGGTTGATAATTTCAAAATTTAAATTTTGATAATATAAAAAATTAAAATTTTGATAATATAAAAAATTAAAATTTTAATATTTTTGTAATGTTCAAATTAAAAAATCGTGCTATAATTTTCGCATGAGTTTTTTTGTTTCTTAAAAAATATTCTCGTTTTAGGAAATTTTCGCTTATTTTTTCAAAAAAGTTTTATAGTCATTCTCTGCTATAGAATATTTTGTATGAAGCTTATCTTATTTTTGTTGCACTTGTCTGTTCAATAATTTTTTTAAATGTATTTTCTATAGAAAACATTTTTTAAAATGTGAGTTTTCGAAAATTTTGAAGTTATTTTATGAATATAAAAACAAAAATGAATTTCCGAAAATTCTTAAATTATTTTATATATAGAAAATTGTTGCTTAAAAAAATTGTGAACAGTGTTTCGAAATTGTGTTCAAAAAATATTTTTGTTTTTATCAAAATATCTTTTTTTTTTAGTTAGTTTTCCAAAATTTTTATACGAAATACGTTTTTTTGGAATACTTTCGTTTCTTTCTAAGATTTTTTCATAATAAATAATTGTTGTGGTAGGCAAACAATTTTTTTTAAACTATTTTTTGTGAAATTGCTTTTTCAATATTCATTTTTGGGACAATTGCTTTTGTTTAGAACAAATTTAATGGAATTAAAAAAAAAATTTTTTTGTGGGAAGAATTTTGGAAATTCAAAAAAAAAAATGTGTCGAGTATTTCTATTACAGAAAAAATTTTTTTCTTTTCCACTCTTTCAAAACAAGTTTTTTGAATATTTTGTTCAAAGAAATTTTTTATATTTTTTTTGAAAACAAATTTCTGTGAAATTGTTTTTAATATAAATTTTTGGAACAAATTTTTGTATAATTTTCAAAATTTTGTATAATTTTCAAATTTCTTTCCAAAACAAATTTCTACAAAATATTTTTGGATATTTGTAAAAAAAAATTGTTTCGAATATTTCTTTTTCAGAAGAAATTTTTTCTTTTACACTCTTTCAAAAAATTTTTTTTAAATATTTTTTTTTTAGAATATGTAAATGTTTGTGAAATTTATTTTAAAAAAAGGGAAAATAATTTTTGAAATTTTTTAAAATCATTGTTTCGCATATTTCTTTTCCAGAACAAATGTTTGTATAATTTTTTTTTCAAAACAAATTTTGGAGAACTTTTTTTTCCAAAATAAATTTTAGTGAAAAGAATTTTGGAAATTTGTTGAAAAAATATAGTTTCGAATATTTCATCTTCAGAAGAATTTTTTCAGTGTTCTTTGATTTAATAAATAAAATAATTTTTTTAGATTTTCTCTTTTTCAAAACATATTTTTGTAAAAAAAATTGTGTAAATTTGTTGAAAAGAAGTTGTTTCGAATATTTTCTTTTTCAGAAGAAGTTTTTTGATTTTCTCTTTTTCAAAACAAATTTTTTGAATATTATTTTCAAAATAAATTTTTTGAATATTTTTTTCGAAACAAATTATTATTATTTTTATATAGATTTTTGAGACAATTGCCTTTTAAAAACAAATTTTGTATAAGTTTTATTCAAAACAAATTTTTAAATAATTTTTTTTTCCATACAAATTTTTGTGAAAAAAGTTGTGAAAATTTATGGTAAAATATGTATTTTTCTGTTTCTGTTTTTGTTTTCGTTTTCGTTTTTTTTCGTAATTGAAAATTTTTAAAAAATATTTATAATTACATATTACATATATTTTTTTCGTAATTCTATAAGACTTTCACAAGGTGTTAAAAGTTTTTTTTTGGGAATTTCGTTTTTGTTGTGCGAATGGTTTGTTTTACATTTTTGTTTTCGTGTGTTTGTGTGCAATACATTATACATTTTTTTTCTATCAAAAAGTTGCTTTACAATTTATGTAAATGCGTGAAATTGTTGTTGTCTACATAATTACTTGTGTAATTAATACTTTTCGGTTAAAAACTTTTTTGTGCTTTTTTAATAGTAAAAATAAGTAATAAAATGTCTGTGTTTTTAATGCTAATTTTTTTATAGTAACTTTTCTTTGCTATAACCGCTTAAGCGGTGTCTACGCCAATAAAGAAGAAGAAGAACTTTTGTTTGCCGAAAATTATATAAAAAATAATATAAAAATAATTTAAAAAAATGCTAATTTTATGTTTTTACTATGGTCAATGTGATACGCACAGTCGGTGGAAAATTTTGAAATTTCGATTTTTTTCGAATAAAAAATTTTTATATTACAAAAATTTTAAATTAAAAAGGTTTGCGCTTAAATTTGAACTTAATAAATAGTGCTCTTAAAATAACAGCATTTAGCTAATAGTTTTAAGTTTTTTAAATTTGTTTTTGTTGCTCTTAAAATAACAGCATTTAGAAGCGCTTAAAGTTTTCAAATTTTGTTTACATGTTTGTTTTTTAAATACCTTAAAAAAATTATGTTTTGAAATTTTTTGAAAATATTAAATATTTTTTGAATATATTTGAAAAAAAAAAAATAATTTTAAAAATTTTTGAAAATATCTTAAATAGTTTTGAAAATATTAAAAAAAAAATAATTTTTTTTTTAATTCTACACTTATTTTTAATTTTCGTATAATTTTCTTTTAATTGCTAAAAATGTATATTTTTAAATTTGTAATTATATATTTAAAACGCTTTAAGTTGTTTCAAATAGTTTTATAAAACCTTAAAATATAAAAAAAATTACTCGCAGGTGGCTATCGAAATTAAAAAAAAAATGGTAAAATTCTAAGAATAAAAAAGTGGTTAAAAAAATTAAAAAACTGTTTCGAAAAGCTCAAAAAATATTTTAAAAAATTTTAAAGTCTAAAATGCTTTTAAGAGCTTAAAAAAATTAAAAAATAATATTCAAAAAACTAAAAAAAAATTAAGAAAAATTTTAAAATACTAACAATGCTTCAAAGTGCTTAAAAAATATGAACAAAATATTATAAAAAAATAAAAAATGTTTGGCTTAAAAAACTATAAAAAAAAACTATAAAAAAATTGTTAAAATTCTAACAACATTTTGAAGAGCTTGGAAAATAAAAAATATGACTTAAAATTAAATATGCTTCATATAGCTGAAAACACATCAAAAAATGATTAAAAAAATTAAAATATGCTTCGAATATCTAAAAAAATTTTAAAATTCTAACAATGCTTTGAAGAGTTTAATAAATAATAGAAAAAAGATATTAAAATAAAACTAAAAAATGCTACTAGAGTTAAAAAAAAAATTAATTAAAACATGTTGAAATTCTAATAATGCTCTGAAGAGCTTGAAAAATAATAAAAAAAATTACTAAAAATAAAAAAAACATAAATTGGCTTGAAATAGAATAAAATATAAAAAAAGGATAAAAAAAAATAAAAAATGCTTAAAATAATTATTAAAAAAAATCGTTAAAATTCTAATAATGCTTCGAATATCTAGAAAAGAAAATTATAAAAAATTATTTTGTTCAATATGAAAACTTTCACACGTGCTTGTATACATATGTATCTCCCGATAATTTTTCAAGCTTGCCTGCGTGCTATATTGCCTGTTTAAAAACAAAACCGTTTCTGGAACATTGTCCTATCACATTTTATATATAAACATACCTATGTATTTATATAATTTAAATTAAAAATATATTATATTACATAATCTGTAAATTATAGCTATGTCAATAAAAATAAATCAGTTTAATTGCAAATGTCTTCTGATTCGTGTGTGTCAATGTGTGTGTGCATAATTAATGTAGGCGTTTTTTTCAATGCAAAACAAAACAAACTTCCATAAAAAATACAAAAAATATATAAGAACAAAAAAAAAACAATAACAAACAGCGTCCACTAAATTGAAATGACACGCATTTCATATCAGGAAATGGAAAATAAAATGAATAAACATCAACAAAAACACAATGAATTTGTACACATTGATTTTAATGCGATTTTAATTGCCAATAAAAATATTATTACACAATTGCCAATTACGTTAAATAATGCGACAGTACAAAAACAAAAATAGAGAAAAAATGCCAATAAATTAAAAATAAATATTTGTGTGAGAATTTGTTGTTCCTCTTTTGTTTTTTCTGCTGTCTTGTGACACACGTAAACGCCTACAAAATTTATTATTTAAATTATCTTTGCCTATTGCTGATTTTTTGCGCCTTCTTTCAGTACATGCCAATATAATGCACACATATGTATGCATTTTAATAGTAAAATTTGTTACAAAAAAAAAAAATGAAAAATAATCATTTGCCATAGTGTGGTGCTTAATTCCTAAGTAAATACAATATTAAATTAAGATTTAAAATGAGAATTATAATTTTGTTTTTTTTAGTTGAATATTTTTCCAATAATTGCTGGTGATTGTATTGACACTTTCATAGTTTTGTGGGCTTATTTGCTTGCTGAGATTATAGTGTCGGCGATGCCAAGTGAATATATGCATATACTTCCATACATATAAATAAAAATCACAAATAGAGGGTCCCATAAGCTTTAAGCTTTAATAAGACATATTCTTGACGTTTCAACATAGTGCGCCGAAAAGGCTTAAGACTATGCCTGTACCACAGCTAACGACCAGTGAGTGATAGTTAGGAATATAATACATGTTGTTGTTGTTGCTGTTGTAACGGGTACCTAAACCCAGTTTCGATAGTAAAGAATAGATAAGTTGTCGTCGACATCTATCCAACGGTAGGCCCAGGAAACTTGCTGTTTCGACAGGGTCGGGTCAATAGGAGAATGCTGTCAGATAAGTAGGATTAGCAAGGCTATGCGAAGAGATGGCCATGTGTCATGCGGGGACTCATTGCACGCTGGACATACATATATTAGATATGTCAGGGTCTATTCTCGATAAGTAGGAGTTTAACCTGCTACAGCATCCAGAACGAAGCTGCGCAAGGGTCACTCTCGCAGTATTGCATATTGGAACTACTTTTTTTTTGAAGATAAGTTAGCTCTAAACCTTGGTCTTACAACAGATTTTGCTAAATATCGTAATAGTAGCGTATATTATTAGAAAAGTTAACTCAGGTATGAGAATTGGTAAAGCCAAGCAGTGCAAGTCTGGTGCCTGACTTTGCTAAACACACCATATGGTTAATGTTTAAACACTGACGATATGTAATATTATAATCTTATATTGAGTTCTTTGAAAACTCTATCACTTTCAATACTTTAAAGGTCTCAGCAGCACAGGATATTAGAGAATATTTAAGAAAATTTCATTCAGGTATGTGAATTGGCTAAGCAAAGCAGTGCAAGTCTGGTGCCTGACTTTGCTAAATATACCAAGTGGTTATTTTTAAAATATTTACGATGTGTAATAGCATGATTTTATTTTGAATTCTTTGAAAGACCCAACAGCTGTTACACTTTAAGGATCTCAGCAACTCAACACTCAACCTACCTATAATTCTTTTAAAAGCTATTAACCCTCAAAACTAAATAAAGAATGTCATACCCACCGAAGCAGTTTAAGCTTAAACTTGACTAAGTTTCTTAACTACAACAACATATGTAATTCAGTTTCCAAAAGCCTGCGCCCACCGCTGAGAATCATGAGCAGCACCTTCTAACACTTAATCTCGCTTTATTTCCTACATTAACGCCATCCGCCCGCCATCTATGCCATAGACGAGTGCGACGTACTTGAGATGTGACTCAAACTGGTCGCTTCCGAGCTGGGCACCGTTCGATAATGATTTTTTAGTCTCTCGCTACGTGATGGCATACAAAATTTCCACACCGCCAGCGCGCATATGACCGTGAAAGCGACAAATACTGTTGCGCCTATATAACGAACCTCGGGACGTGTGAAGAATTGTCGTACACTAGGCTGATAGACGGTGGGTTGTGGTATGGGCGGTGAGGGTGCCGACGTTGAGAATGTGTACCAAGAAATGACAGTTGAAACGGTTTGCGTGGCTGCGGTGCTGGAATATGGTGAACTTGTGGTAAAAGTGGTGGATGTCTGTGGACTTGCGGTGCTGGGAAGAGGTGAGCTGGTTGAGGGACTGTAAAGATCTGTAGAGCTCGTCTCCAAAGACACCAAAGGGGTCGTTGAGATGGTTGTAGTTGAATCAGTTGAAGTGGTACTAGAAATTCCGATTGTGGAACTAGTGGAATCCAGTTCTGTAGTCGTCGATTCAGTTGGCTTGAAGTTGGTGGTAGTTGTAGACTCAGCGTTACCAAAGGCGAGTGGTGTTTCTTGTGAAGTTTCCGTGGATGTTGTAACTTCTTTATAAGTAGCAGCAATCGTAGTCCGAGCGTTGTCAGCCATTGAAGCGCTTGTTGTCGTACTGAACTCCTTGCTATACTCTGTACTGCTTGACGCTTCGATTGTAGACGTTTCAGTAGAAACTGTTTTACTAGTGCTGCTCACAAATGCAGGCATCGATGTTGGTTCGACAGTGGATGTCGAGTCCGAATTTGAGGAAGTAGTAGACGTAGAAATATCAGCCTGTGGTTCCAATATAGACTGCGTTGTATTTTCACCACTTTGGTTTGAGATATTAATCTCATGCGTCGAAGTACTACTCTTCTCGGTAGATGTGTGGAACACAGGACCGAAGTAAGACTCGGATGCAATATCATCAATGCTTCTAGTGGTGGTTGTAGACTCAGTGGTACTCGCCGAGACATCTGTGCTAGTCGTAGATACGTCAGTGGTTGTACTTGTAGCGTATGCAAGCTCCGTTTTTTCTTCATTACTGGCTGACTGATTTCCGACAGCAATATGCACTGTTGAAGATTCCGAGGACGTCTCTAAGGAACTTAAAGTGGAAGTGTCTACGGTAGAAGTTTTCGGAAAGCCGGTAGTTGTACTGTTATCAAGTATTGCGGCTACAGTTGTTGTGGTTGTAGATTCACTTTGCAGTTCTTTATCAGCTTGGCTAGATTTACTTATGTCTGTTGAGTTCTCGTGGGCAATCAATACATTTTCCACGCCCACTGGACACTGTGGACAACATTGTCCCGGTATTTTTACGGGGTTACTGCAAGTGGTAGGCATACACAAACTTCCCACACATTCACGCTCACCATTTTCACAATGACATTTGGTGCACCAATTGTTCTCATACCAATCGCTGCCATGCAACATGAGCTCATTCGAATCGGAAGCGTAACAACTGCGCTGTGTCTCAATCTCGCCCATCTCATTCATGGGGCACTCATTGTGGCAAAGTTCAGGTCCATTTTCACCATGGCAACTGCAACGTGTGCATGCATCACGCCAATAGGGTTGGACATCAGCATCGCTACATTCCCTTTTCGGCGCGCAGACGTAAGTTGGACAACAGTCACCTGGTACACCTTTAGCCTCGTGCACTCTTACGGCCACCTCACCGTTCGCACATTGCGGTAGTGACCCACAGGGCTTGCACTTACAATCTTCTACACTGGAATAGCGTCGTCTCCGACGGCGTTGTAGGCTCTCAAGTGTCATGGTTGGACAACATATTTGTAACATGCGTTCATGCTCATCTATGGCTTCGGTAGGACCATTGTCAAAGTATAGCTGACGCTTCACCAGCACCAATTCAGGTCCTTTTTCAGTCTCCAAGTCTTTTGTGGCTGTACCATTGGACACCTGACTCAAAGTCGAATTTGCTGCAACTGGCAATGCTGTAACATCACTTAATTCCACTGGTAGTTCATCAAAGTGTTGCTCCACCGCAACGCCGAGATCTTCCACCTCATCGTAGAAGTCATGCGGTGGCATAAGCTCCTCGGGTCCATACAGCACATCGAATGCAGGCGCTGGCTCACTTTCTATGCTGTCTGGCGGACAGCTGTCAGTATCCGTTGTGCATTCTACCTGACTGCAGTCGTAGTCGAAAGTAACTGGCAGAGAAGAGGAAGAGAAAAAAAAAAAAATTTTTATTAGAATATATTTTCATTTGTGAAAAGTCTTGTTAAGTTATTGTGACAAAATTTTGGTAATTCATTATAAAATTTTATCCATTTGGAGGTTCCCAACTTTGTTTTTAAAGAAAAAACACAGAAATTTCAAATTTTGTGGGGTATGTTTATTATCATTCGAAAGAACTTTCTTTGACATTCATGTTTTGAAGATTATCTCTTTCAAGTGTTGGTCGCGGCTATGTTTCAGATGGTCCATCCGTTGAATCGAATTTTCGATGACTCGTTCGAGGATTTCGACTGATAATTGGCCAATGACACATGTGATGCTTTGTTTCAAAGCCTGAATCGAAGGAGGAAATATGGACCGATGATTCCACAGGCCCCCAAACCACATCAAACCGTTGTTTTTTCTGGATAAAATGGACGCTCTTGAGTCTCTGTAGAAATTAGCCTCATCGCTGAACAAAATTTGGCGCGAAAATATCGGATCTTCTTGGAACTTTTTAAGAGCGATCTGTCAAAGAAAGGCTATTGAGAAAAGTACCTCGTCTGGAATCACCCCTTATGATAGTTCTAAGGAAATTTGGTGCATTTTTGAAAATATTTTCCAAAAAAAAATTGAAAATTGCTGGTCTCCGCTCAAAATATTCTAGAGCTATGAATCAGAACCGGGCTTAAAGGTATATTCTTCATACTTTCTTCTCAGTTTTCTTTGCATTTTTCAACCGCTCAATAGCCTACAAACACATCACACACCGTTATACAACTACATTCTAATAAGAACAACTATCATTGAATTTTGCAAGTAGCATGTGGCATGCGGCAAGTGACATTTGTTTACCATAGCCGACCAAGGAGTCATATGAGTAATCTCCTGTCGCATGTTTGCTATTTGTTCGGCAACAGAAGCATTCTTTGCCGAGTAACTATTGTTTTAAGCGCTTCTTCTTCTGCCATGCATGCGCTGGCTTTGCTGTTGTTCTCTTGACAGCAAATTGACATTTCAGCTTTGTTGCATGCTGCGGTTGCAAGCGTAAATGTAAACAAACGTGGGAGAGAGAGACCTGTATTTACGCAACTTCTTTGATTTTCGCATTTGTTTAGCCACATTATGGATACGTATGTGTGCGTAGGCGTATGTGTGTGTGTTTCTGTTTGTGACCCGACTGCATGCAGCTGATATGCAGATTTGGCTTTGTATGTGTTTACACTGTTATATGTACATATTTGCAACACGGCTCGCATACAATTTCCGTGCTGTAGCATTGATTAAAGCGCCACAATGCTTTCAAGTACGTTTTGTGGCAAACTAAAAATACATGCAAACGCAAAGTAATCATTGCGTTGCATACCTTGTATCTTCGTTTAGCCTCTCTCTTGTATTTTTCCGCTTTCAATGCTTACATATTTCCCTCGGTTATTTGCTGTTTTAAAACCTCACTCTCGCTTGTTGCAATGTGGGTGGTTTTAAAGTTGCATAGCTTGCACTTAGGCATACTTGCTGCCTGCTTACTTTATACCCCCACTCAACCTGTGCCGTCTACACCCTGTGCCCTCATTTGCTATAGTAAATTTTTCATTGTTTCTTAATGTGTCTAACTCAAGTGCGTAGTATTGATTTTCCTTATCACAACCCCACATTCATAGTCGTAAGTAACCTTAAAACGTTAGACAAACAGAGTAAATTTGTTTTTCATTATTGCCTCACATATCTTGCAACAACTATTCGGTTTATTTCAAATCTAATTACATTTGAAACTTCTCTATTTTCTTTGCTCTTTTGGAAAATTGTGCAAATTTACAGTTAACAATTGCTTTGATTAATTATAGACAAAGTGATATTGTATAGTATTTGTGCTTGGTTTGTTTATTTGGAGATTGAGGTTAGGTTGAATTAGAATAGATGTTATTTAAGGCTATTACTTGCAGTTTATTTGCGACACAAGAAGACTTTTGATTTTCATGTGCCAATTAGCAATTTAATGGGCATATAAAACTAAGCTGGAGAAGACACATTGAGAGCAGCTCTTCGAAAATCCTTCAAATATGGAACTCTTGCAGAAGAGTCATTGCCCCCAAAATGAAGCTTATGATCTCATATGGTCTTCTGGCTCTACACAAGAGTCATCCGTCCCATACTAACATATGGTGCGTTGGTATAGTGGATGGTAACGGGCAGATGCAACGGGCCTGCTCTCTGGAGATTACGTTCCGAATGCAAACTACGTCAACTAAGGCTCTAGAGGTTATCCCTGACAAATATACATACATTCCAATAGCGTAATCTACATATTCACCGACGGATCAAAAGGTGAAATAGGAACAGTAGCGGGCTTATTCTATAGTAATCCGTATACAGAAGTTAGCATCAAACTAAAGGACTACAATTTAGTCTTTCAAGCCGATATTGTAAGTTGAAAGTGGGCCTCTGACCTCACCAGCAAGTCCATAACTCTTCTAGTAGATAGACAAGTGACAATAAAGGCTATAAGTAGCGCAAATATTAAGTGTCATTGCGTTAGGTTATGCAAGCAGACAATAATAAGACTCTCAGTAGGTAACTTAGTTAACTTCATCTGGGTACTCGGGAATATAGGAGTGGAGGAAAATGAAAAGGCAGACGAGCTGGCTTGCTTAGAGGCAGCTGAGATACGATTTAACTTAGTAGCTGCTTCGGCCAGTCAGTTCCTTAAAGAGTTGCTTGAAGCAATGGAACCTATAGAAATACCTCAGGTCTTGGAACACAAGCAACACATCGCCACAAAGTTACTTTGAGGTTGTGCTGATGGTGGGCAGACCAAAAAGCTCCTACTTTTAGACAAAAGGGAGCTTAGTAACATTGTAGGGGTCATCATAGGGCATCTTTACTTTAGATCCTACCTTGTGAAAATTGGAAAAGTGGAGTCGGTGGATTGCAGAGCGCGTACGGATGATAATAAGATCCTGGAATATTATCTCTGCGAACATCTAGCCTTCAGTCGTTTGAAACGGACATATTCCACGACTTCCCTTGCTCTAACTTACGAGAAATTGGGCAGTTGGGGTGGAAAAGAATACGGTTTTTACCAAATCCCCTGAGTTCCTGATTAAGACTTACTCGTACATTACTATTAAATGTGAGCACGCTCTGTCAGCCAATTTAGTTTGAGTTTAAGAGTTACTATAAAGATCTCATTAAGAAATTTTTATTCCTCTGAAAACACCGAGCGTTTTGGAAAACTGACAAATCATGAGCATATCATACAATGACTTAAATTTTTCAAGGAATTTATGATAATTTTATTTTGTAGAGATGACTTAGTTCTATTTAGAGTATTGTAGTATCTTCCATTTTAAAGGCTTGTGTGGCTCTAACAGCTTTAAGCTTGACTTTTAGTTCCTTTTCGAAATTGTGGATTAAAGTCTATTTTAAAATATGTCGAAATCGAAGCATGCTCAATAATTTATAAAATTTTCGCATATTTTAGACAACTTGAGCCCGTAAAAAAGTGTCCAGGTTTATATTTTATAACAGGTGGCAACTCTCAATTAGTGTCCTGTTTTGTGTATTTAATTAATTGTTGATTGTTTTCTTAATTTCTGCAAGTAGTAAACGCATATTATATATTTTTTGGTTTTAAAACAGGTGGCAACTCTAATTTAATTTTTGAATTTTACTTATTTAATTATTTGTTGACTTTTCGGCATATTCTTAAAAATTTCATCACGTAATTTCATCACGTATATTTTTTAAGTTTCATTATAGGTGGCAACTCTAATTTATTTTTTGCTTATTTTACTTAATTAATTAATTAATTGTTGAATATTTCCGTGTTTTTGAGAATTTCACGGTATAAAATATTATATATTATTTTTTGGTTCTTGTAACAGGTGGCAGCTCTAATTTAATTTTTTACTTTACTTATCTTAAATAAAAATGTTGATTTTATTTTTTTTTAATTTCTGCATTAAAATATTTTATATACTCAGTGTATATATTTTTTAGTTTTTATAACAGGTGGCAACACTAATTTAATTTTTAATTTTACGTTTTAAGTAATTGTTTTGTTGTGTTCTTGATAATTTCACTACATAAAATACTATATATGCTCAGTTATATATTTTTTGTTGTGTGGCAACCCTGTTTCAGTTTAGAGTACGTATTTTCAAAGTTTACCCAAATTATTAGCGTAATACTCTCTCATGTGCCTTTTATGTTGCAAATATTTATTTTTAGATTTTTCCTTAATTTTTTTTATTTCGGTGGCAACCCTTTATTATAAGAGTTTTAGTGAAAGAGTTCACTCTTTACACTTACATATATTTGCAATTCTAAATAAAAAAATTCTTAACTCGATATCAAATCTTTATTATATTTTTGCCAAACCAAATTTCACCTACAACAACAAGCACATAACTGTCTATTCATTATCCTGATTTGTTTTGCCTACTCCATGCCATTATCCAAATGCAAATTTCGCGTAGACTTCGAGCTGACCAGTGACAACCACAAAACAGTGACATACCAAGTAATTGGAACAAAAGACATAGACGCTGGCAGTGACGTTCCAACAGTGGGGTTGGAGAGACATTCAGACAGCAACTCACATATTTACACAAACAAAGGTATATTGTGGCATATGCATATGGATAGGTATGTACCACACATGCAAGCGCGCATTTATGCCCACCGCTGAGTTTGACGGCGCGGAACAAAAAGCCGCCGACAGATCACACTGAGTGATGTGACCAGCAAATTGAGGTCAAGCGGCTGAATTATGATGATGTCACATTGAGACAAGTTGCCGCATATACCACTCAGTCTCTGTACAATGGGCAGCAACAGCAGATAGGGGGAAGAATGTGATTGCGCGAAGGCATATATATTTATGTGTATGTATGTATGCGCAGGAAGGAGCAAAGTGTATGAACATACAAAAGTCATTATGGTGGGTTTTATTCATGTAAGAAAATACGAGTGTTGACGTGGATATAGGTTAATAAGTATGCACCGTCTAAAGAGGGGAGGCGCATGCATAAATGTATACATATATGAATAACTATAATGACAAATGCTGGTACTTGTATATCAGATTTTATATAGTGAGGTCGGGGAAGTGATATTTTGCTTTACATTTTCTGCGATTTTCTTTATGCCATTTTTGTCTCTCCTTCTTAAGCATGAATGCCATGAGAATAAGCTAATATTCGTTATCATATAAATGTGAACTAGTTTTAGACTGGACGTGGTCTTTCTCGAGAATCTATAGTTATATTTCGTAATAATATATGGTGTATACATTCGGTATTAACTCGATTCCCCTTACAAACTAAGAGTTAGATCATAATTGATACACTATAGGAATGGCTGAATCAATCCTTGGTTTTACGCCTATCTCCGTTTTGTGGGAAGTGTGAGGATATCTGAACCAACATCACACCAAGCCAAGATTTCGTGCTGATGGCTGAATGACCAGCGGGCGGTAATTGAGTAACTGATCGCTAATGGTACGATCCGATGCCCGGCCGCGGTCGAGGCCAACAATAGCCCTTTTTACGCATACCGGCTTTGCGGACGAGTGACAATCTGCGGATGACTCGGGGGACCAAATATAAATGCATATATGAACTACAACTGTCCCTATGACGACTGTCACTACGTCTACAGGATAAAGGGCAAACATTAATACTAAACTGAATTCGGATGAAGACAACCATGTCGTCCCAAGTCAGGAGACGATAAAGAGCACTATAGAGTTTGACAGTTCTAGTACGCCAGTAGTGAAAAAGCAAAACAGAGGGTACCAACCAAAGTATCCCGGACTCAGCTATGGAACCGTCTATCTCCAAAGCAGCCAGGAGTGCCAACCAGAATACCCTGGCAGCTAGAGGGAAGGTACAGCGCAAACAGAGGAAGAAATCTTAAAATCAACTAAGGAAAAGCTTGTAACAGAGGGCAGTCTTTGTACTCGGAAAGATAACCAAGGAACAGTCTGATGACACCTCTGTTGACGAAAAGCAGATAAAGTGATAAACACAGATTCTGGTGGAGTACGAGTTTACTGAAAAGAAGAACAAAACTCTTCCTCACCTAACACCATTCAGGAGAGATGATGGGTAAATTTTGACTACAGATTGTCGAGTCTAGTGTTAAACTACGTTCTCGACAATCCGGCTGGTCGCCATCCATAGTTTGACTCTTGTGAAACCCTTAGGCGACACTGGGTAGCACGCGTTCCAGACCTCTTCGGATTTCCTCGCGGCTAGTATTGCTAAATTAGCTACGCTTAAACCGGGGCTAATAACTGCCACGTATAACTCAAAGAAATTAGTGTTCGCATTTGATTGTTCCCACCATAGGATCAGGCTTCTTTGGATTTCATCGCGGACAACATTGCTAAAATTAACTACACCTTTTAAGACCTCAAATTGAGGCTCACAATTGCCAAAGATATCCCAAAGATTGCGCTCGCATTTGAATATCCCCTCTATAAAATCCAAGCGAAAAACTCCTGAGGTTTATTAAGCGATTAGGCCAGTTTATACTTTTAAATAAATAAGGCTTCTCCATAGATAGGTATTGGTATATCTCGTATTTCTTTCTATAAAAGGTTACCATAAAAGCCATTAGTCCTTAAAAGTCGTCTTAAAGATTAATTTTTCCAATGTATGTAGATTAGGACCGATTCAGACTTTTCTCGAACTCTCATATTTCCAATATAATGACTTCTATATCTCTGGATGAGTTTATAACACATTTATTGATCAGTATGAGATATATTTCAATAAAGTGAGGTTAAACATGTTTTGATACAAAAAAATAGGCGTTCCACCTAGAGGAATATATAGTCAAGCAGTACACAAAAAATGTTCCGTTAGAAGAAGCCTAGGTGGCGATGGCAGACAATGACAAACCATGTATTTCCACGAGAAAAAACTTGCCATAAGGGTTTCCTCGGACTAAAAACGGCCTTTTTTCAATAATTTTTTTACATATAAAAAATGAAATATTTTAATGATTTTTTTTTTTAAGACTCATATTTATTAACATTTCGTAAAATTTCAAAAAAAAAACGCCATTTCCGGCAGTCCCTCGGAAAAAAGGTGCATCCGCGTTGTCAGCAGAACTTCTTTCAGGATCATCAGAAATAAAAATAAAAAATACGTGTTTTAGTAAAGACAATAAACTAGGTATTGGACGAAGGAAAAAAAATGAAAATTGGATTTTTGGCAGTTTTTATAAAAAAATGCAAATTTCGATGAAAATTTCTCGACATTTTTTTTTTAAATACTTGTAATTAGAAAACAAATCCTTCGTTCAAGACCTGTGTAAAATTTCATCAAGATCGGTTGAGTAGTTTGCGAGAAATCTTGACAACCGACTTTGAAAACATAGTTTGCGAAAAACGCGTTTAAAGACGGCGCCACCCAGCCTAGTTAGCCTCGAGCGCACAGGTTCTCAAGGCTGTATCTCCGAAACCATTAGTCGGATCAACTTGAAAATTTAGGACAATATTCTAGAGATGTTATAGAATTTAATAAGACAAACAAATTTTTTTTGAAACTGTGAAACCCATGTAACCCCTTAAAATCGATAAGTCTTCCAGAGATGGCGTAAAATTTGTAGGTCCCACTATTTGTCGGAATATTTCAAGGTGCTTGCTGCTAATGAAAGAAATCGTTCGACCCAACATTCTATACTTATATACTATATATCTACATACTATCCAAATGTTTTAATTGCACATTTCTTTTCCAAATTGCAATCCAGTTTGAGCTTAGAGTTAAAGCGCAATAAAACTCAGCAGGTGATGAGCTTCTTTCTTAACGTACACGCATGTCTGCACATATAATGCCAGGTCCTTAATGTTTATGAGCGTGCGTGTCATTTGTGGCAGCGACCTGTGACGTTACACTGCATATTTTCACTGTGCTAAGACAAAGTTAGCGTGTTATTATACAGTTTCAGTTAGTCATATAAGGTCACATACCTAAAAATATATGCAAGTGTGGGCATATGCAATGATAATGTCAGCTTTTATGCACCTTTCATTTTACAGTTCGTCGCCTTTATGCATTTTGCCGGTTCGTTAAGGTGTTTTCCGAAAATTTTTATAAAGTTTTTGTTGTTGCAATGTTACTTATTTAATGAGTTTTGAAGTTTCTAAGTGACTTTAGCGTTTGTTGCAACTTCTGCCCTTAGAAACTGGTAACATTTTTGTTTTTACTATCATTTCTTATAGGTACCACTACTTTCGAAGACCACTGTCAACTCTGTTACTATTTTCCGTATAATTTTTACTCTATAAGCGCCATTAATAGCAGTATTACTAGTAAATTTACTTCCCATCGCTTCCCACTCCACCAAACCGCCTACTCACCCATTTGTTACCAACTTCCTTTGCTTATTTGACCTGCTCGTCTGGACCTAGTTGCTCGAAAGCGACTTGCCTGCGTAAGCAAAAACGGAGGGCAAAAAAAAAAAAACATACAGAACAAAAGCAGAGTAATTTTTCCTAGTAATAAATACACCTGTCAGTTCGGAGTCTAGAGCTGAGTTGTTCATTCAAACTGACTGTGGTCGGAAACCAACAAATACAAATTTACCAAACAACAACCCAAAGGGAAAGCGTAATGGCGTACAAATTTTGTATATACCTGCTAATACATAAAGCTGTGTACATTATATACACATATAAATCAAGACGTGGCTGCCTGCTTTGCAAACAATGGCGCATGTGTGAAAAGCAGAAACAGCTTAGCCAGGCAGGTGACAGTGGCTAAGGAAGTCTCATCGGATATCGCAGCGGAAACGGATGGATTTTGATGAATGTGTATGCGGATGCCAAGCGATTTGGAATTGTTAAAGCACACGAGCTTTGTGGTAGCAAATGATTGCACAAAAGAATGTGAATAATGATTGCTATAAAGGAAGTGAAGTAATATGAAATTCTAGTGCTAAGTTACCCGCATTTTTTGGCAAATTTTGTACTAAAGTTATAATAGTGCGCCAATGCTTGTAGCCTGAATATGTTAATATAAAATATTTATTTGTTAGTTAACACTTATTGTGTTATTTAAGCTGATTTATTATGAAGCTTTGCATAAATAGATAATTCGTCAACGAAATATATGAAAAACAAGTAAGGAAGGGCTAAGTACAGAGAAATGAAAGTGTTTATGGTTTTAATTTTTAACGATGCTCGGATATACTTGGGAAATTTTTTTCAAGCAATTTTGTAAATTTATAAATATGTACACATATGTACATAAATGTACATAAATGGTGTAAAGTTAGCCGAACAAGTTGCTGAATATTCTAAATAAGGAATAAGGCAAGTTTTCGCCCGATTTTGCATATTTTAGGCACAAAGAGATACTGTTATTAGCAAAACACACTCTCAGTTTCAGGAAATCCATGTAACCAATTAAAAGAAGGCTGGGGCAAGTTTTCGCTCAATTGTATCCATTTAAGGTCCAAATATATACTTTTATTAGCGAAACACCCTCTCAGTTTCTTTTAAATAACTTCCACATTGGCCGATATACATAGGTGGTATAAAGTCTATTGGATGTTCGAATTTTCTCATATTAGGTATGTGGGGGCTATGGGAAGTATTTATCCGATTCCTATTATCAGGAAAGGTTTCTCTCTGAATTTCATTCATACATCTCACACATTGCGATAAATTTTCGGTCAAAAATCGTATATAGGTACTGAGTCCACATATTCGATATCTAGGGGCTGGAATAGTTTTGATTCGATTTGAACAATTTTTTGACCTAAGGTGGAAAACATCAAAGACACTACTCGTGCGAAGTTTTATCTCGTAATATTAATTACCTCTTGATTTGTATTCTGGAAAATGTAAGAATTAAATGAAATTTTTAATTGTGCTATATGGGAAGTAGGCGTGATTGTAGCCCGATTTCGTTCATTTTCATACCGCAACATAGGATTGTGAGAATGTCATATACCGAATTTAGTTCGAGAAAGTCGCGAGATATGTGATTTCACCTAAAGACGGGCGGTGCTCTTCCCATTCCCAGATTTGAATATCGGGGTTGGTTTTAAGAGGGATGATTCCTTGGCAATTCCCCTTTTTATCACTAGAACGATTTCGTTGCGATTTAGTTGCAAGTTGCGGAAGAAAATGGGGTTTTCTGCGTTAACTCATGTGACATCTGTATATCATACCTCCTTTTTGTTTCCGGTCTTATTGAAATTGTTTCAAGCGGTTTTTAGCTCAAAGCTTAAGGGGGTATTCTACTCTAGAAATCAAATTTTGGGCAGTTTTTTGAATTTTATTAAAAAAAAACCAAAACTATTTTTACTATCCATTTTTTTATGGTATTTTTATTGATATCTTATGAATACAAAAAAAATTTTACAAAAAAATATTAAAAATTAAATTAATTAGAGGGAGGGGAGAGACAGGTGTAAAAAAAATGGCGCTTCCTGGTGACATTGATCCTGACACTCCTGGTGGTCTGAAAAAAAAAATCAAAAGAAATTCTTAATCAGTAAGGATGCTGTTATAATCCGGGAACACGAAAAAAAAAATTTTGAAAAATGGCGACTGCCTGAAAATAAAAATAATTTTGTACGCTCTTTTTGAAATTCCTGAATTTTTTTAAAATATTAAAAACAAAAATTTTCACACGACGCTGGTATGAACGATAAAGGATTATATAAAGAAGGTTCACACAAAATTTCAAGTAAATCGGTTGTATAGAACTTGAGATAATGCCGGTACCGTGTGAAAAAAGTAGTTTGGAGAAAAACGCGTTTAAAGTTTAGGAGACAATTCTAGTGAACACGGACGCCACCTCACAAAATCGGCCGTATCACCGAAAATAAGTCGAATTTTGAAAAACCCTTCCAAGGTCATATTTTTTAAAGTCTAAACTTGAAATATAATATATGAAAAAAAAAATCGAATTTTTCAAAATTCTAGAGTAGAATACCCCCTTAAAAATATTTTTTTTTGTGTTGGTGTTTGCTATTTGTATATCTGAAACTTTTAAATATTAAAGAAAAAAAATTGCATTTTTTGTGTTCAATTATCTAAGGCTTAAAATTTTTGTTTTCTAGTTTTTGCAATAATTAATTCTTTTTATATTTTTTTATATTTTTTTGAATTTTTTTTTGTTGTATTTACATACCTGAAAGCTTTTAAGTATAAAAAAATTTTTATTTTTTTTTTGATTTATATTGGTTTGTATTTTTTCGAATTTTTGTAAACATATTTTTTAGTATATTGTTTAAATATGTTTTTGTCTTGTTTTTGTTATTTACATAACTGAAAATTTTCAAATATTAAAAAAAAATTATAAGTATTTTGTATTCACTTATCTGAAGCTTAATTATTTTTTTGGAATAATTTAAATATTTTTTATAAATATATTTTAATTTTTTGTGTAATTTTTTATAAATATATTTTAAATTTTTTGTGTAATTTGTTTTGTATTGTTTTTATTTTTTCTGTATTTTGTTTTTTTTTTTGCATTCATTTACCTGAAATTTAAAAAATTGCTGCCTTTATGGCAAAAATAACTGTAAATTTGCGTATGTAATTCATCTGCAACAAATACGAAGATTCTTCTACATCAATTGCTTGGTTTGGGCTGACTGCTCGAGCAATTAAAAGCGCATGAAGTGGCATGGAAAAGAGCAATTACACGTACATATTTTCTTTCATAAAAAATAAAGCCATTTTTATTACATATGCATGCTCTTTCAGCCCGTACTTGAGTGAGCACGAAGCTTAAATTAATAAAAGGGGTGCACTGTAAAAGTACAAAAAATGCAGTAAAATATAAAATAAAAATAAAATATATGATACTTGTAAATGTGCAACAAAATATATATTTTAATTGCTTACTAGCGTAATATGGCAACCATAAACGAAAATAAATACCGCACTTTCTTTGTAATGGCGGAAGCAACATTTTTTATTTAATAATAAATATGGTGGAAGAGGAAATGTGAGTATTTAGTGGCTATGCCATAAAGAAGCGGAAGGTTTGATACAAGTTTACATGCATATACTTGTGTACATATTTACATGCACATATACATTTTTACATACATACATATATGCAACGTTTTGCTTTGGTCTGATTACTTCGACACATAAATTTCGCTTGAAAGCCATGTACACATATGCACATATAACCCTATCTGCATGCAGATATGGCAATTATAAATTGTAACTGCATATAAAATAAACATTTGAGCGCTTCCACAACATTTCATTTAATTGCTTTCGTTTATAATAAATATAAATATATAAATTTGCCAGCAACAAAGCAGACAATTGTAATGCACGAAATTGTGTTAGTTATGTGCATTTGCTTCTATTTGAATGATTTCATTTGTAAAATGGCTGCTATTATTATAATATATATTTTTATAAATTTCCTGCAAGCTTTATTAAGCAGAAAAGCGCTTGCAACATGTAGCTAGCAATACATAGCTAGCAGAGAAAGCTACACACACTCAACTACTTTACATTACAACAATTATTTCTACCTCATATAACGGTAAAAACGGCGTGCCAACTCATTTGCAGCACATTTGTCTGTATTTGCACGCCAATACGTTTTATTTAATGATTTAATAATAAATTAATTAATTGGTCAACGTGACGTATACGCAACATGCTCATTATTGCGCCATACACAAATATATCTGCTTCATATAGTTGTAATAAGCAGACTGCTGAGTGTCGGTGTATAAATATTTATATAGAGTCATACATTTTTGTTGTATTCGCAAACGGAAATTCGTATTTATACACGCACGTGCTGGCAAAATGGTGCTGATGCGCAATGCATACAACTCGGGCTGCGTAAACTTACATATACTTATACTTATATACAAACATGTCAATAGATATATATGTGTATTTATGCGTGTGTGCGTCTGCATATTTCACTGTTGTTGATTTAATGAATGAATAAGCGAGTCAATAATGCAGCTCATCCTTATTAGCTGGAGCAATGCATGACTCTCACTTGTGTTTGGCGTTGTTGGCGTTTGTTATGATTGCTAAGTGCGCATGTACATACATATTAACTTTATGTATATGTTATTTTATATGTGTTAAAGTGTGCGTTTACTTTGTACTTAATGTATTTCGAATATGTTTGTAAGCACTTGTTACAGTGTTATAAATAAAAGTGGCAGTTAAACAAGAGAAACATACATTTCTGCTGAACTGCAGCTTTAATTCATTTAACAGTTGCATTTCTTACAGCAACTTATACATAGGTAAATCTGAAATTTATTGTATTCAACGGAAAATATTTTGTTAGTGCTTTCTTCTCGTTGTTTGTTATAAACAACCGTCAAGTTCAAGGCGTCTTATGTTTACTTTGTAAGTCAAAGGTTAGTATGAATGCTATATGCTATAGTTGTTCGATCTCAATAATATGTTCAGATATTGTAGTGCTGCCTTGAGTAGTTATCTGTGTCGAATTTCATGCAGATGTCATGTAAAATAAATAAGTGTTTCATACAAGAACTACTTTTGAGAGTTCAGTTTGTATGGTAGCCATATGCAATAGTGATCTGATATGCACAATTTCTTTGAAGATTATAGCATTGCCTTGAAAAATAATCCATGCGGAATTTTTCATCAAGATATCTTGTGAAATAAATAAGTTTTTCATACAAAAGCTCGATTTTGATGGTTCAGTTTGTAGGACAGCTATATAATATAGTGGTCTGATCTGTAGAATTTCTTTGGAAATTGTAGCGTTGCCTTAAACAATTTTTCATGCAGAATTTTATCATGATATCATGTACAATAAATAAATTTTCCATATAAGAACTTGATTTTGAACGTTCAGTTTGTAGTGATCCGATATCGGTTGTTCAGAAAAATAAGCAGCTTCTTATAGATTTTATAGTAAACATATTTTAATTTTTTTTATGAAATATAATAATATTATATATATTATATATTTTTTATTAAATATTGATTTTAATAAAAATTTTTTTTAGTGGTTTTCAGATTAAAATTTCTACTAATATAGAAAAATATCTTTTTATATTTGCAGCATACCTTGTTTTGCCAAGATGCCATATTGAAAAGCAATTGGTATTATGCAACTTAGCAATAATACCGTTATTACACATGGTGTTTGGGTATCACATATGCCGCAATATTTGGCCATTTTTCGCGAAGGTGAGTTTTTACCTGAAAAAAAAAAACAGAAAAATATATTAAATTTTAAATATTAAATAAACATAAAAATATTTATAAATTAATTAAATATAAATTTTATATTGGGTAGTCCAAAAATTTTGTATTCCAACATTATATGGTGTGACACAATGTCGTTGGTAGCA
The DNA here is from genome assembly GCA_037783105.1 of Bactrocera zonata. NCBI lineage: Eukaryota > Metazoa > Arthropoda > Insecta > Diptera > Tephritidae > Bactrocera > Bactrocera zonata. The sequence goes on along the minus strand of JBAWJQ010001806.1, from coordinate 44,778 downwards.
CTAGAGAATACGACTGCAACGATATCTATTGACAAAATGCGCAAATACTTTTTCGAATATACACAATATACCCAATTGTATGCTTTAAATCTGCCAAATAAAAACCTCCAGAATAATATGATTTTTTATCTCTTTTCTATTTTTATTAAACCCTTAAAATTTTTGTACATTTTGAAGCGAAAAATATAATTTTAAAACACTTTGCTTGACACTACAGAGCACTTTTATAATTCAAAACTTTTTAAAAATTTAATGCCCAAAAATGTTTGGCAAAATGCACAAAATGCCAAGTGGTGAAAACCCTTAAAATGAAAACTGCAAAAAATTATGAGAATGACACTACCAACACCTTGCGGTTTGGCAAACTGTGTCAAATTTTGCAGCCGCTTTGGTTGAGTTAGAAGTGGAGAAAAACCGCGAAGCAGAAGTTATGCACAAAAAAAAAATTAAAAAATAATAATAAAAGTTACATTTTCGCACACTTACGCGCAAAGCACCATTAGGATAGGGTATTATGAATTTTTGACGAGCGAGAACTGTTGTGGAAAAGCAATGGATTCAATTTATAAAGTATATGTTATTATATACTAAAGGTTCTGGGAGAGACCAGACCACTTTCTCTATCTATAGAAGATAATCGACAAAGAATCGTAGTATGTTAGGTATAGCGGATTACAGGTCCGCCCTCGAGCTTTCGATGCTTTCTTCTACTATAAAACCTAAGGACCAACCTTTCTAAAATCTTGAACAACATAATTATGGAAAGCTGGATTTTTTGCTTAATGAGTCCAATTTAAGGGCAAGACTTAGCGATTAGATGTGATGAAATTATGAAATTTACTCTAGAACTTCAGTTGAAATGCAATTTTATATGAAATGGCTTTTAGTTTATAAGTAATTTGACAAAACTTTTTTTTAAGCATTTTTTGTTAGTAAAACAGTAAGTTCAGTAGTTTTCGTTAGTTGATTAAAATTACTATTAATTATTATATTAATAATTAATTTATTATTATTAACTATCAAACAATTTTAATGAGTTCTCGATCAATCGTAGTAGTCCGTAAATCACTATAGAGTAAGAGCGACCTCTTGCGGGATAGATATTGTTTATGATTTTGAATAATCTCACAGTAGTGAACAAGTGTCGATGGGTTTACTTCAGCTAGCATAACTGGTACTTTAACTTTTCTTTCGCAAGAATTAATCGGAACTTTTAAGTTCTTTGTTGCAGCTTTTTAAAACTTTACCGTTAGTTAAACATTTAAGTTCGTCGTTCAATAATCAGCAAAGACAGTCACCCGCCGAAAATCATCAGCGAATTAAGAAAATTTTTTTTTCGTTTCCTGACCAATCGCAGTACACTGTAATTCAATATTGAGCAAGAGCGCCCTCTAGTGGGAAGAATAGTTTTTTTTTTTATTAATTCGACCATTCTCTCAATAGAAAAAATTTTCCGATGGGTCATATGTCTGCCTGAGTTAGTATAGCTTTTTAAAGCTTTTCCGTTAGTTAAACAGTTTAGTTCGTTGAAATTATATAATAAGCGTATACAGTCACCCGCTGAGGATCATCAGTGAATTAATAAACATTTTCTTCATTTCTTGACCAATCGCAGGACACTGGAACTCGCTTTAGTATAATAGCGCCCTCTAGTGGAAAGTATATTTTCAATAACTGGACTAATCACTCAATAGAAATCAATTGCTGATGGATCATATGACTGTTTCGGATAGTATAACTGGTATTTTAACACTTCTTTTGGAGCGCCCTCTATCGGAAAACCTATTTTCTATTATTTAATTTTCAATTAATCTCTCAGTAGAAATCAATTGTCGATGTTTCATGTGTCTGTCACTGATAGTATAACTGGTACTTTAATATTTCTTTTATATAAAACTGATTAAGAATGGATCTCAGTGTATATATTATACAGTATAACCGGTTCTTTCAGGCCTCTAGAAACACACTTTACATTTGCAAGATTCCTTCACTTGTCGAGCAGTTTCAATATAGCGTAAACAGCGCTCTACTATCACATTACCAATCCTAAAAAACATGCGTTGGGTAAATAAACTTGACTTCCACACAAGAGTAGACACCCCTCACAAACATGTTTTGTTTTATTGCTACTTTTAGTTAGCAGTTCCACTTTTTGAATATTTTCAACGCCACCATTTTGCGGCACATGTGTTGTATGCCACAGCTGGCGCACAGCATGCGCCACTAAAAAACTTAGTAGTGCATAAAACTGAAGCGCATCCAAAGTATGAATAGAGAAGGGTGTGTAGAGCCCAAACAAAGAAGCTGGAAAAAAATCATGCCAGCTTTAAAGTAGAAGATAAAGTGGTGTAGGATGAGTTAGTTATGGTGAGTGAAGTGCGCATAAACCAAAAAGTAGCAAATTAAATGTGGAAGGTCGCGCAAGACCGCGCGTCACACACAACGCGCCGCAAAGACGGCGTGAATTGCAATGAGTGAACTAACGGTGTAACAAATATGCTGCCATACTAAGACGACCAACGACAATATTTCGCTGGCAACATGTTGCACAAAAGTTGTTGCTTTTATTTGCGTTGCGCCACGCAGGCACTCAAAGTTGGGTGTGGCAAAAAATATTAAAAAGAAAAAAAGCATAAAATAAAATAAGAAAATAACGACAAAATTAGAAAAATAAATAAATTTGTGTTTGTGTGTGTTGCGCAGCAAGGCACGCAAGCTTTTTTGCCCGCCCTGCCATTGTTATTGTAGTTTTATAAGCGCTTTTAGAGCATTTTTCACTATTGTTGCCCCATACCTTTTCATTGCAAACATTGCTCATGCACTTCAGCCATTGTTTGTTATCGTTTTATTGCCTGACACACCAGCGCGCCGCCCCAGCATTTATGCAGCACGAGCTGCTCGAGCCCGTTGGCTGTGTTTGTGTGTGAGTGTGTCCTGTGCAGTCGTGCGTGTCAGCCAACATTTTTTCACTGCCACAAATGCAAAAGTTCAAACTACTTCACACACATTTATGGCAGCTTGCATACCTATACTATATACATACATATGTATGCATATATACCGTATATGTTTGTATCATACATGCATTTGTGTGCTGGCAGCGTTGCATTAGCAGCATTTATTGCCACGCGTTTGGCAAGTTGAAAAGCAGTCAACCAATATATGTAGTAGCGTTATTGTTGTTGCTTTTGCTGTTGCGTTTTTTTTGTTGTTCTAGTAGCACTAGCAGTAGTTCATGCTGCCACTTCATATAAGTGAGTGCATAAATTTCTTTTGTTTTCGTGCTTGTTTTTGTTTGGCAAGTGAAAAAATGAAAAAACAAAAATTCTGAAGATTGCTTAGTTTTGTTGTTTTTGTCACGTTCACTATGTGCTTTTTTTTGAATTGTTTGCATTTATTTATATAAGTCTATGTTTACATGTTATTTTCGGCGTGTCATGCTTCAACCGCCGTACTTGGGTAATAAAAAGTTGCTCATACGCAGTGGTGTCCGAGAGGTTGTTGCACTGTTATGGCAATATTAAGCTTGTATGTAATGAGTTTTCATAATTTTTTTAATTTTACAAATTAGCTAATGCTTCTTGACTTATATTATCAAGAGAAAATTATGTGGCCTCGGGGCATATTTGAAAATTTTGTCATAACTACTTTCATAAAGGTGAGCTGATTGCGAGAAAAAATTATAAAAATATAAATAAAAAGAATTAAAAATATATATTTTCAAAGCTTTGTATAAAAATATTTTGCTTAACATTAATGTTTAGCTAAATTTTGCTTGAGTATAAGAAATTACGAAACATTTCTTTGAGCAATCGTCCTTTCTCTAAAGGCAAAGTAATAACTTAATTTGTATTTTCGAAAAAAAAAAATATAAGAAAACAAGAAAAACGTTAAATTCGACTGCACTCAACCTATAATACCCTACAGAGGTGCATTTCTTATAACAAAAGTTTATAAAAACATTTTTATATTGATTTTTATTGTTCACTTTGTATGGCTGCTATATGCTATAGTGGACCGATCTTTACAATATCTTCGTAAAATGTAGCACTGTCTTTAGAAATAGACCATACATAATTTCGTGAATAAATCGTGTCAATTAAAAAAGTTTTCCATACCAGGAGTTAATTTTGATCGATCAGTTTCTATGGCAGCTATATGCTGTAGTTGTCCGATCTGAACAATTTCTTTGGAGATTGAAGAGCTATTTTATATAATAATCTGTGCCAAATTTCGTGATGATATCTTGTCAAATAATAAATTTTTTCATATAAGGAAAAATCAACTCCTTATGCTCTCGATCAATCTACTGCCATGAAAATAATAAAAACAATGCAACATTATTAGAAACGATAGTGCAGAGATTGTGAAACAAAATGTTTAAACCATGTTTTATACCATACTCCTCACGCAAGCATAAAAAACAATAAATTGTATGTGCAAAATTGAAAATACAAAATTTCTACCATCATCAGATATACATATAAATTTGTACACTGCGAACGGTACATTTAAATTGCATTCACCTGCAAAACTATTTTTCTGCGGCATACTAGTCCAATACACACTATGCACTATGCACTCCCACTAAATAAACTTCCTTCTATTTTTACTCCCTCTATTTCTGTTGACAAATGTTTGCAGTTATAAAGTATGCAAACGAGCATAAAAAATGCACTACCAGCACAAAGCACATAAAGCAAGGGCAAATGGTCGGGAAATAGAAAAACGGAAAACAACAATTGCTTTACATACTCACTGTGCATTCTGTGATGAGAGCAAAAACCGCTTGCCACAAAAAGCCGTGTGTCGCACTGCATTAGAAATGCCATAAATATGCACCGACTGTCATAACTCAAAGCGACAAATTATGTGTGTGTATGTGGAAGGTGTACTGTATGGGCGTGGGTATGAGATAGTGGCTGTATTGTATGGAGAACAATAGCTAAACTGAAAGTGAAAGATATGCGCTCATACTATTTACCTTATCTATTTTGAGCGAAATATTTACTTTAGCAGTAAATCGATATTTTTAATTTTCTGTTGCTCTTTAACCCAATCAATATTGCAAAATCTAGTTTCTTATTTTGCTTGTATTTTTTATAATAGATATGTAGTTTACATTATGTTTGCATATACATTTGCATTCTGTGTATAGTTTTTCAGGCGCTTCCAATTATACTCATTTCAATCAAATAAACAAATGTTGCGTATACGCCACGATGTACACTCATTGCCCAAAATGAAGGTTTAATGACTTTAATATGAAAATATGGGCATGCATTTGAGAAAGAAAATAAAAATTGTGATTTGTGAAAGTTAAAATATTGATACAAATTTATAACTTTTTGGAAAGGGTAGCATGATTAATAATATGGCAATATTTATACATATGTACATATGTACATAGACACTTTTTTAATATATTGAAAATTGAATCTTAGATGGCACCATATACAATTCTGTCAGGAAACATGACTTAACATAACGTAACGTGATATAACTTAACATAGCGTAGCGTGACATAACTGAACGTAACGTAACGTAACTTAACTTAACGTAACGTAACATAACTGAACGTAATTTAACGTGTCATAACTCAACGTAACATAACATAACGTAATTTAACATAACCTATTGTAATGTAACATAACTAATCGTAACGTAGCATAACACACATTATAGGAACCTACAATTCTGTCAAAAAAATTAACATTATTTCACATGACGTAGAATAACATAACGTAACGTAACACAACTTAACGATGCATAACGTTACTTAACGTAACATAACACAGCTCAATGTAACGTATTATAACGTGCATCATTCCATCAAACGAAACAACAATTCTGTGAAAAATATAACATTACATCGTACAACGTTACATAATTCACTTAAAGTAACATAACAAAACATATCATACCATTGCATTGAACTTAAAATTTCGAATGTTACAAGTTATAAGATTATAGAGCTGATGAAACATGACATAACATGTACCAACATGACATATCAAGACAGAACATGACATAACATGTCATAACGCGACATAACATGTCATAACATGACATAACATGACATGACAAAACATAACATGTCAAAACATAACATAACATGTGATAAAATGTCAAAACATGACATATGTAACATGTCAAAACATGACATAACATGTCATAAAATGTCAAACATGACATAACATGTCATAACGCGACATAAAATGTCATAACATGACATAACATGACATGACATAACATACCATGTCATGATATAACATAACTATGGAAAAGTTGCTCATAGCATCTTTCATCTAATAGGAGGTCTTAAAAGTCTTTCGGAAGCCTTTATTTTTGCATAACAGCAATAATCTGCGCTTAACATACATATGTACTTATAACGGGTGATTTTTTTGAGGTTAGGATTTTCATGCAGTAGTATTTGACAGATCACGTGGGATGTCAGACATGGTGTCAAAGAGAAAGATGCTCAGTATGCTTTGACATTTCATCATGAATAGACTTACTAACGAGCAACGCTTGCAAATCATTGAATTTTATTACCAAAATCAGTGTTCGGTTCGAAATGTGTTTCGCGTCCGTGTCCGATGAGCGATGAGGCTCATTTCTGGTTGAATGGCTACGTAAATAAGCAAAATTGCCGCATTTGGGGTGAAGAGCAACCAGAAGCCGTTCAAGAACTGCCCATGCATCCCGAAAAATGCACTGTTTGGTGTGGTTTGTACGCTGGTGGAATCATTGGACCGTATTTTTTCAAAGATGCTGTTGGACGCAACGTTACGGTGAATGGCGATCGCTATCGTTCGATGCTAACAAACTTTTTGTTGCCAAAAATGGAAGAACTGAACTTGGTTGACATGTGGTTTCAACAAGATGGCGCTACATGCCACACAGCTCGCGATTCTATGGCCATTTTGAGGGAAAACTTCGGACAACAATTCATCTCAAGAAATGGACCCGTAAGTTGGCCACCAAGATCATGCGATTTAACGCCTTTAGACTATTTTTTGTGGGGCTACGTCAAGTCTAAAGTCTACAGAAATAAGCCAGCAACTATTCCAGCTTTGGAAGACAACATTTCCGAAGAAATTCGGGCTATTCCGGCCGAAATGCTCGAAAAAGTTGCCCAAAATTGGACTTTCCGAATGGACCACCTAAGACGCAGCCGCGGTCAACATTTAAATGAAATTATCTTCAAAAAGTAAATGTCATGAACCAATCTAACGTTTCAAATAAAGAACCGATGAGATTTTGCAAATTTTATGCGTTTTTTTTTTTAAAAAAGTTATCAAGCTCTTAAAAAATCACCCTATATAACTTCAAAGTTCATTGCAGAGGCATAACATAATGTAGTATATGTATAATAGGCTACCATAATATTCCTTGACAAAGCATAGTGTATCATAACATAGTATTTCTTGGTAAAGCATAGCTTGGCATAAGTTGGCATAGCATAACATAAAATTGTTAGTTAACATCAGTATACATAGCATAGTATAACATAACATTGTTGAATAACATCAGTATGCATAGAATAATAAATAATAAAGCTTTGGTTTTAATTGCATGAGGCATAACATAGGGTAGCATAGCATAGCAAAGAAAAGAAAAACAAGCTTAGAATTTCATTACATAAGAGATAACGGAGGACAGCATAGCATAGCATAGAATAGCATAACATAGTATGGCACAACATAGCATAGCAAAGGATAACATAGCATTTGACATTTCTTATGACAACTGAATTACTTTACAAATTTGAAAAAATTACTTTTACCCAAAATATATTATTCCCCTAAGCTGCTTATAATTGCAACACCCTGTATAATCGCTCCTGCTGTCTCAACAACAAAACAAATACGTGTAATTTGCATAACTGCTTCCAGTAATAGAGATCTAGATACCAAACACACTCACATGTGGCCCATTTTGATATTGTTATGCATGTGTATGTGTGTGTGCACACTGCTATATTTCACTAAATGCAAGCCAAACAGTTATCAGCAAAGCCTTGCGTCCACTTATACATATGACATACACACGCATACGCGCATAGCTAGACACACATCTCACAGCCTGTATGCAAATACGCAAATAAAATGTTTGCCATTGCAATAATACAATGCCAGCAGGAGTGGCAGCAACAATAATAAAAACTATTAAAATAGTTGCGCATGAAATGCAAAACACAAATATATATTTACAACAAGCAACAAATGCATACTCTCAAATACATACATATATAAAATATTTGCTGTATTTGCTTTTACTTGCAACTATCCATGCAGCAGCAACAGCAGTGGCAGCGGCAGCCGGGTGTCATCGTGTGCGCATATTGTTGTGCTTTGGCATTGCCAAAATATTTATTTATTTGCCAACAGCAGCAGCTGCCACACTGCAAAAGCGAATGCAACAGCAAAAATAAAAACAAAAACCAAACAAGAAAAGGCATAAAAAGTTGCAAATATTGAAAAGCTTTTATTGCAATGTTGGCCTGGCTGTTAGTGAGCTGAATAAAATGTGTTGCATGCAATGTGGCACAGCTGTTGAATCGCTGCTGCAAATGTCAGCAAATAGATAGACACATAGACACAGCGCAGCATAATAGCGGGCGAGCGGACAGACGTTAGGAGAGACAAGCGCTGTGCAAAAGTGCTTTGGCGAGTTTTCGTTGCATGCTGCCAACAGTTGTTGTTGCTGCTGTGTTGACTTCTCTCTTGTGAGCCTGTGAGGTTAGCGCACCGCATGTGTGTGCGGCGAGAAGTTGTTGGCAATTGGTTTGCAGGTGAAAGCGTCGTGCGCTTTCTATGCCCCTGTGCATATGCTTCATATAGTTTGCTGCTTGTTTATATTGTTGTATTGTTGCTTCCTGCTGAACTTAAATTGCTTGGCGCTGTCTGTCTGTTTGCTGGTTATTTGTTTGATGTGTTAGCGGTTTTATATGTCTGTAAAATTTGGTTTTGGCAACTTTCACGCACTAAAACTTTATGTGGTTATATTTTTTTAAATGCCACCGGAAATTAATTAGAAATGCATAGCATTGTGTTTTGTTTTTTTGTTTTTTTTTTGCAGAATATTTCTAATATTGAATGCTGATTAAATAAATTTTCTTAGGTTGCGCAAAGCCCGTAGATCCAGAGGCTGAATGCACGAAGACAGTGGAACCCCAGGTCACTCCCACAGTTTGTGACGATTCCACTGTGGCCAGGCTGCCGTACAAGTTTAATATGGAGGTAGATTTATGGTGCATCTACTGTAGTCATGTACTTGTGTTGCACTGCTAGTGAGCTCAAGGCCGGTATAGCAGCTTTGCTATCGGAGTAGATGCATAACACTCTAAAAGAAGCCGGACTTCGAAGAAATACATCTGCTGATACTTTGATGGTTGTCACTTCAGCTTGAAAGATGCAAAAGATAACGCCTGCTACGATTTAAATTGATGCTAGAAATTCGATTTTAGCGTAAATTTTTCGAAGTTTTTAATCACTGCCTCCGAACGCACATAGTTGAAGGCACTCTCGATGTCAAGAACGGTGTGTACCGCAAATCGTTTGTGCATAAGGTCTCTCTCCAGCCATGAGACTACATAGTGTAAAGCGTATCGTCCGATCTGCCTTCACTGTAAGTATCGTAGGTCCAGAACATTTTACCTCTTGGCATTCTGCAAATACTGTAATTTGTTAAGAGCTGTAAGAGCTCTTTTCTTTATTCGATAAAAAACGCCACTTAAACCAGTCTCCAGGCCTTTGAAACATAGCCTAATTTAACGCCGTCCGCCAGTGACCATCCGTTGCAGTTACGTCAATAAGATGCCATCACGGCTTGGGGATTTAAGCGCTTTCAATTAATTCAGCTCTTAGATAAGAAAACGTTCTCTAAAAGGACCAAGAAAGATGTACCGGCCTCTCGAAGCCCTGCCTTATACTGTGTACATTCGTCACTAAAGCCACTTCTTCGTGCTTTGTTGAAGGGTCTTTTGCAAGAAAATCGAAAATTCGTTAGCTCTGTTATCCATTGAAGGGGATTCCCTTTACTTCTCTGAATTTTCAATGGACAGGGGCTTCAAAGAGTACTTCTACACACAGAGCTTAAGACATCGATAACTCGTCGCATCGGATAGTATCAAGTCCATATCAGACGCTGCTGAAAGAACCGATCGAAGCTACGCAGGTTCTAATTTTTATTGCTGAAATTTTAATAAGTAGGTTCTCTTTGGGCTAAAAGGGTCCAAGTTGAAGTTAATGAAGGTGTGATTGCAGAAAGAATGATCGCCCAGAACTCTCCGCTCCGATGTCAAGAGTGAACTATCCCTCATGAACCTCCGTCCTGCTAGCAAACATAAATGTGGATAAGTTCTCCCTTTTGTAAATAGAAAGGTTTTAACTGCTATTTCGTTTGGCCTCTGTCGGAGCTATACTGAGCAGATCCGGATCTGCATTCATCTCGTCATTATGCGGTATCTAGGCCGAGACAAGTCAGAGTCCTCCGGCATTGTCTTCTAGCTTGGCAGTGAGGACATCTTCGTTGCTGAAATTTGAGTTTGCTAAAGATATGCCTTATTTTTAGGGCAATAACTAAAACTTCACGTGGCGTTTGTCAAAAAACAGTGAGCTGAGAGACCACTATGTAGAACAGGAAATTTCCTACAAAACTATGATTATAATTATTATTTTTCATTGAGTTAGAAAATTCATAAGAAAAAAAAAAACAGTATCCTAACATAATCAAACTTCATTTGTTAATAACTTTTAAATGATGAGATTAACAAAAAATGCAGAACTACAAAAAATTCCTATTGCCTCGAACATGATGAAAGTAATAACTGGTCACTGTCTGGTGCCACACGCTGGCAGTATGGGTCTGACAGATCGAGAAGACTGTAGGAAATGTCTAAAGCAGGGCACCAAGGAAATAATGGAGTATCCCTTGTGCACTTGTCTCGCATTGGCAAGACTACGTAATAGGTATCTGAGGACCCCATAGTATGATAAACTGGAGGAGGTATCGATAGTAAGGCCGCACAGTCTGTTAAAATTCGCGATGACTACTCCTCTTGGACTCAAGTGAACAAGTGAACTTCATCTAGTATGGCAAAAGACCAAACTGCTCTATGCGTGGCTTATTGGCCTACCTAACTTAACATAACCAATGAAATCAGATATTTTTTTCAAGAAGTTGGAAGTGAGATTCGAATTTTCCATCTGATAATATGAAATGAAATTGAGAAGTGTAATGCGGCGGTCCTTTCCTTTACAATTAAGAGCTCACACTTGACTGACTTCTTTAGAGATATCAAGGAACCCATTTTTCAGCGAATCAAGCGAAAAAAATATTCATTTTTTTAGCCACCCCACTTTACGTAATTTCCAATCCTATTGTTATGTTAGGAAAAACCCATTTTCTCTTTAAAGTAAATATATTTGTTGTAGCAAATAATAAATAAAATAAAAATTCTGAAAAAAATATTGAATACAATATTTGCTGGTATTCCATAATTTGCCACGAATATACACTACACAAATATACTATTAAAATTATTGACAGAACAAAAATATTGGCAAATATTACTCTTGTCCAAATATTGCTGCAACTACAAAGTTTCAGTATTTTTTCAAACACACACAAGCATATACATATGCATAAATGTAGGTATTTTTCATAAGCTTGAGTTGCCACTAATTGGGAAATGCCGAATTCATGCTCGTTTCATGGTCTGAGCAAACAGTATTTTTGAATATTTACATATGCGATACTCCGGCAAATAAAGACAAAATATGATACATTTATTTATTTTTATTTTCACATGCACAAACCAATGCAATACATGCTTGTATTCAAATAAAACTATTACAGTTAACCACAAAACTATTTTTGAGTATTTATAGGTTTTTAAAGTTAGCCAAACATGCATTGGTATGCGTAATTGTAGTAAAAGGAAATGTGTGTGGGCAGTTTAGCCGGATAATGTTGCAAATATGAAGCGGAGTGCCTTAATGCACTTACAACAACACTTTGCCACTAAATGCACACAAGTGCAATGAGTAAAGCTGCAATGCTGAAGCGTTGCCATGCGCCATAAACACGCGTTTGGGCAGCTGTGTGTTGATGTGAGTGTGTGTATGTGTGCTTATATCTTGCGTATGGTCAAAGCCATGGCCGTAGGCACATATTTAACGGTTAGTCGGCAAAGCTTTGATGCAACTAAGTAAGCTGGAATGCCAGCGCACACATACATGCATACACATACGAGTATCCTTCGCTATATATGTGTTCTCTATATATGTATTCTCTATATATGTATATATGGTATGTATTCTCTTTATATATATGTATGTGTGTGTGCTGCATCCACACACTTTGTTTGCAACAATTTTAAATAAAAGTGAATTTTGCATCGATTTCGGCACACTTAAGCAAATACTCACACGCGCGGCAAACACTCTTACACCAATACATACATACATTTGCACATCTGCATAAAATGTTGCATGCGCTCAAAGCACACGCCAGTGTTCGATGTTTGCAAATATGTTCATATAAGCTACACTTAAGCCTTGCAGTTGAATTTTATTTTTATTTTTATACCCTAAACAGGGTTTTGCCATAAAGCTTGTAACGCACAGAAGAAAACGTCGGATACCCTTTTATTATATGGAATCTAATCCTTCAATGTTTGGCATGTCGTTCCGAAATCTTGTACACATTCGTTCCTATCCAAGAAGCTGCTCATTTGTCGTAATTGGCAATATCGGACTACTATAGCATATAGCTGCCGTACAAATTGAACGATCAAAATCAAGTCCTTGTATGGAAAACTTTTTTATTTGACAAGATATCTTCATGAAATTTTGCAGAAATTATTTTTGAAATCAGTCCTATAGTCTCCAAACGAATCATTTTAATTGAACCACTATAGCATATAGCTGCCATATAAACTGAACGATCAAAAACAAGTTCTTGTATGGGAAACTCTTTTATTTGCTAATATATCTTAATGAAATTTTACACAGTTTAGCGTTCAATATAACCCTACAATCTCTGTACAAATTGTTCAGATCGGACCACTATAAGATATAGCTGCCGTATAAACTGAACTATCAAAATCGAGTCCTTGCATAAAAACCTGCTTTATTTGTAGAGCTATCTTTACCAAATTTGTCATGTATTATTGCTCAATACAACGCTATAATCTCTGTATAAATTGTTCAGATCGGACCACTATAGCATATAGCTGCCATACAAACCGAACGATCAAAATTAAGTACTTGTATGAAAAACTTTTTTATTTGCCAATATTTTTCAACGAAATTTGGCACAAATTGTTTTCCAAAACAACGCTACAATTTCTCTACAAATCGCTCAGATCAGATAACTATAGCATATAGCTGCCATACAAACTGATCGCTCAAAATCAAGCTGAAGCGCCTTTTATACCCTTTTATGCTATAAGCAATGCCCCAGTGAAGGGTATTTAGCGAAGCTATGCCCAAGTTGACGTTTTTCGTGTTTTTTTTTGTTGTATATTCTTTTGATTTGCTACGCAAATACTTTCACCCTTTGAGTGCGTGGAATTTCACTCGGTCTGTTTGGCTCGAATTGCAATTTATTTCAAGTTTACTGGTCAAATAAAAATTTACTTTTCCACATTTCACGCTGAAATTCGGTATGTGCATGTGTGTATTTGCTGTGGATTTTTTTGGTGTTAGTTTTCTCTTGCGAAACGCATTTCGGCATTTTATGTAGGCTAACTGGCGATTGCCTGCATTTTTGGTTTTACTTTGTTACAGCACACGATTTTTCTTTAGTTCTTTTGATTTGGTTAACTCAGTTACATATTTACAGTTTTATTTGCATATATGTTTAACTGGTATGTTTTTGATGTGAAATCAAGTGTTATGTGTGTGGCAAATTATTATATTACTTATTTCAGGTTTTGGATATAAAAATTGCAATATTTTTCAAGGTTGTTCGAGCAAAGTGCCTTTCTGTGCGGTTCGGTAAGTTCTAAATTAAAGACTTTAATATAGTCTGAAGTCTTCAAAAAGGTTGTACTTGACCTTCAATCGAAGAAGTCACCAGCTGTTAGAAAAAGTTCTGCCCCATTTGCAAATCACTTCTTTCTTCACAATATTACTTGTTTCAAAATTTTCCTTTTCGGCGTTATGCTCACTACGCAGTCGGCTACAAACTTACATATACTATATATTGAATTTACAACCTCACATATATATACATATATGACATTGACGACGTCGCACACTTCAGTCGCTTGCAAAAATTTGCCACACCATAACTTATAAGGTCAACGAAAAGCTAAAATTGACGGTAAAAAAATATATGCAATTTGTTACATAAAAGTTGGCGACTCTAGCGTAGTGTGTGCATACAGATTTTATTTTTTGTGAAATTACATACATCTATGTATATGTATTTATGTGCACGTCCGATTGATATTTGCCCAGCGCCATTTCACCTGCAAGTGCCAGCCATTACTCATACGCCACGTACGACCGTCAAAAATATCAACGCACGTACAAATGCAACGAACTCACTGGGTACCAGGGTAGTTCTGCGTTTTTATTTAAAATAACATGACAGCGTTGAATGGCCGTGCCTGCATAAATGACCTTAAGGAGTTATGTGCCAAAAATTTTGCTTGTATTTTTAACAAGGGTTAGTGTTGGCAATGCATGTAGACTGATATATTGCATAAATATTTCTTTTGATATAAAATATATGTTGTGATATTAAGTATATGCAGAATTGTGGGAATAGTGGACTAATGTTTTTCCAAATATATTTTTTTTATTGTTAATTTTTTTCGAATATTTTTTTAGTTAAAAAAATTTTGGAAATTTTTCTTGAAAAATTTTTTACTTACATTTTATTTTGATCAAAGATGTTTATAAATCACCTTTTCCTATTGATTTTATTAGATTTTTTTATAAATAATGTTTTAAAGGAACTCTCTTTAGTATGCTTGTAATTAAAAAAAAAAAAAAAAATTGTATGTCCTTACAAATGAACTGAATTTGTTTACATAAAAAAGAATTTGTGATAATTTATCTGCTAAAATTAAGCTTTTGAAATTAATCTTTTTTAATTTTTTCTTTTATAAATTTTTGGTATTACTTTTTGTTAAATTTTCTTTTGTTGAATAAATAATTTATGAGCGAGAAATTTATGCAGTAAAATTTTGCAATTTCTTTAATTAAAATGTTCCTATTGTTTAAAAACTTGTTTTTCCCTAGTTTAAAAAAAGGAATATTTGTATAAGAATATTTATGAAATTAAAAAAAAAAATTTTTTTTGTAAAATAATTTTTTTGAAGTCTTGAAAACAGTGAAATTTTGTAATTTCTTTGTGAAAAATTTTCTTATAGTTTAAAAAATCGCTCTTTTTTCCAATTTTACTTAAAAAAAAATATTTTTGTATATTTGGATATTTATGAAACTTTTTATATTTTTTTTAAATGTTTTAATCTTATTTGTTTTGATTTTTTTTTCAGAGAAATATAAAAAATAAATTACTTATTAATACTTAAGTATTGATTTATGAAAAAATAAATTTAAGTAAAATTTTTAGAAAATAATTTTTGAAAATTTTTTTTAAAAAGAGTTTGTATATTTTTACAAGTTTTTTTTTTGTTATTTAAAAAAGTTGTTTCTATATAAATTTTGTTTCAAAATGTATAATTTATATGAGGAGATTTACACTATTTGTAAACATATATTTTTCTAATTTTTTTGTTGATGATTTTTTATGTTTATAAAACTATTTTTTTATTGTACAATTTTAGTGTAAAACTAAAAATTTATGTGAAGGGACTTTTTTAAATTTTAATTTTTTTTTTAATTTTTGTTTTTTCTTTTTAAATACCTGAATTTGAAAATTAGTAATAAAAATATTACAAAGATTTTTGTTTGTAGATTTTTTATGTTTATAAAACTATTTTTTTTTTTTTTAAATAAATGATCTTTTGCTTAATTTTACTGTAAAACTAATAATTTGTATGGAGGGACTTCTTTAAATTTTGATTTATTACATTTTAGTTTTTTTAAATTTCAATATTTTTTTTAATATCTTTTTTGAAAATAAAAAAATTATTAGTGGATTTATGCAACTTATTCTAACTTCAAAAATTCCGAAGTTAAAATTGTTTTTTTTATTAAATTCTAACCCTACTTATTGTTAGTGCTCTTGCTTCTAGTCACGATAATAAAAGGGTTACAACTAATTTCTCTTCGAAAAAAACAAAAAACAATCTAACACAACACTCTTCATCAACAAACTGAAGTCGTCATTAGCTGCGTTTTGTAACGACTAACCCAAAGCAAACCGAAATCCGTAGCTCAGTGATGTCACTCATACGCCACGGTGGCTTGGTGCAGCAGCAGCTACCTATAGTAATTTCGGAAGTCGTTCTTACAGTCATTCGCGCAGTTATTCAAGCAGTCATACCGCACACTACACTACAGTTAGTTAGTGCAGTTGTTGTTTTTGTTGTTGTCGTTTTCTGTTTTTTTCCTTACACAGCAACAAAATTCAGTTGCATGGAATCGAAATGAGGCGATTCAGCAAAAACAGAAGCTCATAAATGTGTAAGCACCAGCAGAAGTAACTGTAACAGCAGCTAGCCAGTTACAGCGCTACACAGCTAACCAGTTGGCAAGCTATCGCGGCGGGCGTCCAGCGTGCAACCAGCCAGTCATTGAGGCAACTTTGGCAACATGCGCTTGAATTGAAATCGAACGAAGCGTACTGACCTGGAAAATATGGAAACGTGATCGAAATAAATTTATAATAGCAACAACAACAACAGCTACATTGAGTGGCCGTTCGGTAAGGGAAAGTGTGAGGAAAACTATGAAAAATGCGAGATTCAGGCGAACATGTGAAAAAGTCGGACTCGGGGTGAAGAAAAGGGTAGCGTGTTGTATTTTCGGTTGGACAGGTGCGCGGTATTTGCTTGTTATGTGACTGTTGCACTGCACGTCGGCGATTTTGCGGCAATGGCCACGCCATTGAATCTGGCGCATGTTGAACGTTGGTAAATTACTGTAAATGGCTGGGCTAATGGCAAAAATACTTTTTCTTTCGCAAATCATTTTGGAGTGGTGAAATGCAGGTGATTGTTGAAGAGTGGCGTTGAGTGTAAATTTATAAACCAGAAAGCATATTTGGAGATGGTGTTGATTTTTTCAAATTAATTTTATTTTATATTTTTATATTGTGTATTGTTTTACTTAGAAAATTTTTCGTTATTTTTATTTTATCTAGTTGGCACCTCTATGTGGGAAAGTTATTTTACTATCACAATTTCCAAGTTATGATTTCCAATTTACCGCATTTATTTTATTTTCTAATTCAGAAAAGTTTTCGCAATATTTATCTTATGTAGATGGCAACCCTATGAAAAATTTTTGTCTTGAAATTACATTTACCAATTCCACAATGTTTTGTTATAATATTTTCTGTAATTTAAAAATTTTTTCGTTTTTTTTAATTTTATGTATGTAGATGGCAACCCTATTAAAAATATGATTTCTTGAAATTATATATGGCCATACAAAAAATGTTTGTTATTTTTACAAATATATATTTTTTTAATTTTGAATAGTTTTCCTTATATTTATTTTATCTAGTTGGCAATTTATGCTAAATAATTGTTTTATTGTCGCAATTTCTGCAACTTTCTGTTATCGATTTGCCGAATTTTGTTTATTTATTTAATTAAGAAAAGATCGAAAAGATCCGTTGTATTTATTTTAAGTAGTTGCCAACCCTGTACTAAATACATATTTTAGTGTCATGATTTCCTGAATTATATCTCTCAATTAGTGCCTATTATTTGCTTTTTTGTACTGTGTACCGATAAATTACATTTTTATTTATTTTTAGTAGTTGGCAACCCTATGCAAAAAAAATGCAATTATTTTTATTTACATATGCATAAATTATAACTTAAATGAACTAATATGTAATTTTTTAGCAGACATTTAGAAAATGCATGTTTTTTACAATGCTATACGGCAACCCTATTAAGTTGTAATATTGTATTTTTTTGCGTAGCAAACGAGTTGTTTCTATTAATACTTTGCATATAAATTTACAGCTATGCTGCCAAGTGTCAATACTATTATTGCAAAAGTCAAGGCTGGCAACCCTGTTTAAAAATACTGTAATAAAAGGAAATTTGCTAACATTTTATTAGGCGGTTTTGTATTTTATTAGTTGTAAACTTCAACGAATAAGTAATGTAAACGCTTTGGAATTTATATAAAATAGGTGGCAACTCTATTAAATAAAATCCTTTATTGAGTCATCTATTTGTTATTTGCTTTTCTTCAATCTTATTTATTCAAATATTTAACATAACGTGAAAAATAGTTTAAATGCTTTAGAAGTTATAAAAAATAGGTGGCAACTCTAATAAATAAAATGCGTTATTTGACTTATTCTTATGTTTTTTGGTTGTATTGAATCTTATTAATTGAAATATACTAAATAACGTGAGAAAGTAGTGTCAAAGCTTTAGCATTTATAAAAAATAGGTGGCAACTCTATGAATTAAAATGCGTTATTTGATAGATCTTTTTGTTTTTTTTTTTCAATATTATTAATTGAAATATAACATGAAAAAATAGTGTAAATGCTTTGGTAATTTTAAAAAATATGTGGCAACTCCACTATTTTTATTTTTTTCAAATTTAAAATTATAATTGTAGCTTATGTTAAAAGTTCACAATTTTTTCTTGCTTTTACTTAATATTTGGAATGAATTGCAATCATATGGCAACCCTGTTTGAAATAATTTAATTTAAGAAGAATAATCTAATTTCTTTAATATGAGCTAATTCTTATTATTTACATATATTATTGGCGGTAGCTTCTTGGCCATAAAAAGAAAATTGGAAATTTGTTCGAAACCATCATTGTTAGCTAGTTAGTTCGAGTAATTTGAGAGTGTGGGCAATAGAAAGCTATTTGAGTGCAGGAAAATTTAATAAATATTATCAATTTTCAAATTTCGTGCTTATTATATTTATATGTTTATATGTATGTACAAATATATTTGGGCAAGCTGGGCACACGAGTGGTTTCGGCGAGCACTTTCGAACAGACAAGTCAGCGACTGCGGTCAGGCGGCTCATTTGGAGGGGTAGAGGCAGAAAGCTTTGGTGGCACTCAGCAATTTAAGTTTGTAAGCATTTCACCACTGATGTTGTACTTGTTGTCTGCTATTGGCAAATCGTTGAAGGGCTTAAAGCACGCACACACACACCAGCCAAAGTATGACTAAAGCTGCTTGTAGTTGCTGTAATGGGACAGCCATTCAATAGTTGTTGGAAATATGGTTTCACCTCGCTTTAAATCCAGTCACGCCGCGCCATTGAAGGCACAAAAGCATGAATTGAAGGCAGACCAGTATAAAAAAAAAACACGTTTAACGGTTTGCGTGTATGCGCTTGCGTAAGTGTGTATGAGTGAAGATGCTTACGCCTTTATAACCGTTTAATGGCTATAGTGCAACATGTGGGCAGGTACAGCAGGGATTAAGGCAAACGATGAGATTGAATTTTCAAATGATGATGCCACAATGAGGGGCAAGGCAACTGCACCACACACTTGGTTCATGGCTGTATGTGTGCATGTCTGCATGTGATGTGATGCCAAAGTATGACAAAGAAGCAGCTTAAGAGGTTTCAGTCAGATGCGGCTTTGAAAATTTCAAAGAAGCTGCATGAACTTATACACCTCCATACACATATATAAACATACACTCATATACACACACATACAAAAATATACATACAAAAATATAGAACCACATCTACACACATACATATAATATTTATGTAGTTATTTTAAGTTGGCCCATAAAATGCGGGAGAAAACGAATAAAAGCACTTTCTATGTGGCGCTGACTGCCACAAGAAATTCAATTGAAAGCACATTAAAATAACATTAGTTCGAGAAGGAAATGTATAAAGACAGGATGCGCATGTGAACCTTGTCGTCAATGGACGGGATTTTGAACGTGCTGCGAGGGAAAGTTTATATTTCATAGTGTGGCTTATACAAAGCAGCCGAAGACAGTGTTTGTAAAAAACTAGCCATGATAAGCGTTTATAATAAGGAATAGTAATGGAAATGGATGCAAAAAAGAGAAAGTACTTTGAAATATATGCGAAAAATGAGGGTAATTTAGAAACGCATTGGGGTGCTGATACAGTGAAGTGAAGATTAATATAGTTGGTGGCATGTTTCATGGCTAAAGCTTTAAAAATATTGCATAGATAAAAATTTTCGAGACCTTTTCTTTGTTTTTGTGCCATAAATTTCAATTTAGACTTATGCAGTAACGACTTTTTTTTAACTTTTTTAAATTAGCTGGTTCAAAAAAACCCTTAAAGTTATACTATCATGTCACTATGAAGGAAAAATAATAATTTGAATTTTCTCTTGGAAACCGAACTCTGTTTTTCCCGCTGTAAGGTTATTTTGAATTATACAGGGTAGGCCATTTAAAGTTGACCCATTTGTTTGTTTGCCAAAATTGAGGCGTCGCGGATAATCAGCTGGGTTTAGTTTTTGTGCCATTTGAATTTTATATGGAAACATCTTCAAATCTTTATGAATTATGCGTCGGAGAGTGGTGCGAGAGATGTCTAATTCCTGAGAGCGGCGATAACTCGATGTCGATGGAGTCTCCTCAATACTGGCTCGTACAGCTTCGATATTTTCATCAGAACGTCTTGTGCGTTGTCTGGATGCATGACTGGCATTACTGAGATTACTGGTGTTCACAAATTTTGCGTATAAAGACTTAATTGTGTTCTTAACTGGAGCACTTTTCACTTTATTTTTTTTGCGAAACGCACGTTGAGTTAACACAATTGAAAAGTTATTTTGAATATAAAGCTGAACAATTTCAGCGCGTTCTTTTGGAGTGTACTGTTCCATGGTATAAATTGTCTTCGAATGACGCTTCTAACGCGGTATGACATTAGCCGATTTGTCAGCGCTGTTAAAAGTTACAGCGTTGCCAGATGGGTCAACTTTAAATGGCCTACATATTAACATATTTGCCGCGCTTGGGTTTTTTATATGTGGTGTAACTGTAAAAGTATGCTTAGGTAACTGTAGCACAGCTTCAGTGAAAATTTTTGAACATATTTTGCTGTAATTATTTTTTTGTTATTTTTTTGTTATTTTTTGTTTATATTTTTAATAATTTATAATTCAAAAAACTTTTTTATAATAATTCTTAGTTGTTTATAGATATTTTGTTCTAATTGTTTTGTTTTGTTATTTTTTTATATTTTTAATACTATTATTTAAATATTTTTTAAATATTTTTAAAAATTCTTTTTATTTTGTTGTAATTGTTTTTTTTGTCATTTTTTGTATATATTTTTAATATTTTCTTTCTTACATTTTTTTTAAATATTTTTATATATTCGTTTTTATATTTAATGTATATTTTTTTATACATATTCTGTTGTAATTATTTTTTTCGTTATTTTTATATTTTTATAATTTTTATTTTTAATATTTTATTTATTATAATTTTTAAATTTTTGTTATATGTATATTCGTTTTATATTTTTATATATGTTTCTATATTATTTATATGTTTTTATATACAGTTGTTTTCCTAACTCGAATCTGCATAATCCACAAAAAAACTTCGATTTAGCGATACTATGGAAATTTTTATGAAATGTGACTATCATTGCCATTTCAAGAGTTCGAGTTATGGTAGTTCAATTGTATTTAAATTGTTTGGATTATGAAAATTGTTTTGTGTTATGTTTTTTAAATTTTTTGCCATATTATATTTTATTTTTATTTTTAATTTTTCTTTTCAATTTGAAAAATATTTTGCATTATTTTTTTAAATTTTTTTTTTTAAATTTTTCTTTTGAAAAATATTTTGTGTTAGTTTTTACATTTACTGTTATTTTTTATATTTGATTTCTAATTTTTTTATAAATTTTTGATTTTATTTTTTAATAATCTTTTTTTTAATTGTGCAAAACGTTTTTTATTATGTTTTTAACATTTTTTGTTATTTTTTATACATTATTTAAATTTTTTTTTTATTTTTTTTTAATTGCTATTTTTTTTTGAAAAAATGTTTTTTGTTATGTTTTTTAGAATTTTTGTTTATATTTTTTTTATTTTTTGTATTTTATATTTTATATTCCATATTTTATATTTTTTATTTTTAATTATTTATTTTTTTTAATTTTGAAAAATGTTTCGTTTTATGTACATATGTATGTATATACAACTGCATATCTCATTAATATAATATACCTAGAAAAGTTTGTAAAATATCTCAAAATACCTCACATTACTTACTTCCTAAAAATCTACCCAAAAAAAGTCCATAAAATGTTTTTGCTGTTCTTGCTAATTAATTCAAAGACAGCTTAATTCTGATGTACACCGCTATACGGCTTCAGCTGTCCATTTTTCTTTAATTCTGTCGAAATAGTACTGTTTTCAACTCTTCAACAGAAGAATTAGGTTTATTATAAATACGCCTAAAAGTATGCTTCACTTTTGAAATTAAAACTTAACTTTAAATCGGTTTTCGTTGAAATAAAAAAAGTATTAGCATAATATACATTATGAGTTTGAAAAAACTGAGTCAGCTTCGTTTTGTTTAACCTAATGCCTAACCTCACAAAAATTTTAAAAAATCCATACTAGTGAGTCGAGAGTTAACTTGGACTGCTATGTATGCTTTTGTTCAACGCTACATATCAACTACAACATGACATTCGTTCAAGTTTCCAGGCTTCTCTGCAAATTTTACTTATGATAGCACATCAGCAAAATAAAAATCTATGGAAACTCCTAAAGTTATGCTACTCCTTTTTACTTATATTTAATTTTAACATAGTGCTACTAATTTTTACTTATACTTAATTTTTAATTATTACTTAATTTTACTTATTACTTAATTTTACTTATTAAAGCAATCAAAAAAAGATGTTTTTCTAAAGGAAGCGCCTAAGGTTATGCTACTCCTTTTGTTTGAATTTAAAGTTTTGCGTCTTTTGTCATAATTTTTGACATGACTATGTTAAACTACATTGTATATCTTGCGCACAAATTGTTAGAAAAGTTTCTATTCCCTCATTTTTCTATAGCTATAGGACATAGAAAGGCTTAGGGAACTAAGTTTTTACTCGTTAAATGATTTCATAACGGATTTATGAAGAAAAATTAGTTTTTCAGTAGCATATAGTTAGAAAACTCGTCATATTCATTACAAATAATTCAATTTTAATTTTGCTTTGATTCAAAAAACTTTGAGTATTAAAGTCTAAGTCATAAAATTGCTGCTGTTTTGATCTCTGAAGAGTAGGAGCTGCAGCTAACTTCCGGTTACTTGACTATAAGCACATCTCATTGAATAAATACCTACATAATGTCATTTTAGTACATGCAAGTACATAGCAACTATCATGCAATAAATGTCATGCCTTATGTTTTTCTTATATAAATGTAATAAGCATACTAAGCTCTTCTTGGAAAATTATATTAGTAATATGGAATTTCGTAGAAATTAAACTGGTTTATATAGTTTTAAACATGAGAAATTCAACAGCTGCTCATATTTCAATTTATTTTAGCAGCAATTGCTTTAATTTATGCTCATATTAAATGTGCCACTATATTATTCTGCTCACTTTAATTAAATCAGTTCACTTTTCAATTACCAAAAACAGGTGAAAACTCTATTTCATTTACTAAAAATACTACAATTGCATTGTAATTTGATTTCTTTATTCTGTTATTACTGTATTATAGTTGTCTTATGTAGAATTTCACTACTTTACCTTGTTTTGCTAAATAAATTTTCTATTCAATTTTATAGTCACGTGCATAACCACTTATTTGCTGCTTTAAACCAATACACAAACACTTGCATAAGCATAAATAAGTGTATTTACATTAATACCGCTATGTATGAATATGTGTGTGCATGTGTGTGTTTGAGCAAATATTAGCACGACACATATAAACAAATGTTTCTTTCGCCGGTTGTGTTCTACATGGCGTATGCGTGACATGACTGCCATGACTTAAGTATGCTTGTTGTTCCATAACTACACACGGACAAGTCAGTACACTAATACACGCGTATACATAAATATATTTACATAAATTACGCAAAGCATTGCTATGCATACAAAACACACACATTTCTATACTATTTTCATTTGGCTCTCGAGGCAGCTAGCTGCTGGCATGATAATAAAGCATGCATTAAGCCGAACATGTGTTAAAATATGAAAAGTTTATTATTTTACGAAAATTATTGAATTTACGTAAGCTTTAGCATATTTAATAAAACAAAAGTGCAGTGTGTGCATTGAGTTCAAGAAGAAGCTTACAGTTTTCTATTTTTGATATTTTATTTAATTTGTATTTTATAAATTGTAATTCGTTTTTAACATTGCTTTTAGTTTAAAAGTGTTTTTTGTTGCTTTTTGTGTGCATGTTGTTCGTCAAAATAATGTAATCATCTAAATGGAGGGCTTATTTTTATTGAAAATGACAAATAAACAATAAATAACGCTGTGTCGCGTACGAATTTAGCGATTATACAAATTTTTAAATAAACAAAACAAAATTATTTATAAAAAAATTACAAAATTAATTTTGGACTCGATGCACTAATAATATCAATATTATTAACAAAAAATAAAAAAAAAAAAAAATAAAAAATAAATTATAGGATTGATAACACTTGTCTATGGAGCAAATAGGTTATAGTCAAGTCTTGAAAAATTAGAAAAAAAAATCGAAAAAAATTGAATAGTTATTATTTGTAAGCTAAGGACTTGTGTCCTTAATTACTATGCCAAATATGAGCGCGATTTGTTAATCAGTTTGTTTATAGCAGCTGCCTAAGTCGGTACACCTCAGTAGTGCGTTGCGATTTTTGAAATGGATAAAAATATTGAACAAAGAATTTCTCTCAATTTTTGTATTTCTAACCAAATTTTGTGTTCGGAATTGTTGCGAATGTTGGAAAAGTCTTACGGTGATTCAAAAACACTAGCCTGAGAGCGGTACAAAGCCTCTATCAGGCAAGTTTGGGTGCCAGGTCATAGTGGATTCACTAGTAACTTCAAAGCCAATGAGCTAGCCAGAGAGGGTATCCCGATCATATCGGAATTGGACCGAGTGGATCGACATTGCCATCTAGCCTTCTAGCTTTGGATCAACTCCATTTTTAAAGTTCAGAAACTTTCAAGGGAAAATCTTTAGATATCTCTAAAGTCTTTGGAACCTAGGTGTTGACAGCGACAGAAAAGGCAATGCCAGCAGCCGGTTTAAATAAAATGGCATTATGGCGATGTGTAGTTGTCTTGATCCAATGCGAAACTACTGCCAACTAAGGAGACTTATCAACGTCTTAGCACTTTTTTCTTATTGTTCAATAACTAAGTATGTCGACTTTTAAAGCTTCAATTCGTTTAAACACAGAAAATCTAGTACAAAACTTACAAACTTAAATAGAATTGAAGCCAGTCACTTAACGATGGTCACATGCTCATAGCACTCAACTAAAGATTTGACGCATTTGCACCTCCCTTGACGCAAAGCTTTCAAATGGAAAGACAAAAGGACCGTCTGTAAGCCGAAAAACTCTTCTTAAACTTTACGCGTTCGCTGTATATGCCAACGAACCTAGGACACACCAAAGGCCAGCACGCACTCAAGGTTGCCAAATGTACATTACAGGCAAAATACCTCAACTTCCTGGCTTCAACAACCTAGTGGCATGCCTTTGCAAATTTGTTAATATGAGCACGCACATGAGACCCATTTAAGGGAGAGTAAAGGGGAACAGCACTCGAACGGCAGCGCAAATGAAGCAAGACGGCTATGAAAGTGCGTCGTAGAAAGGAAGATGTGCGTAGATGTGTGTGAATAGTACAAAACAAGAGTGTTTCTTTGACTACTAGAAATTAGTAAGTAATAAAAAGGCAACTAGCACGAAATTTCGTATGTCAGTCACGTCGTATTTAATTTAACGAGCTCAAATGCGCATTAGGCCTTTTTGTGGGTGGGTGAGAACTTCAAGAGACTGCGTAGCTTAAAATATGTAAAAAAGTATCGAGGTTGTATGCGTTTGATCGTGGTACATATTGCGGAGGTATGTGTGGATGGAGGTTTGTTAAAAAACAGTTGGTCTGAGGTGGCAAATTTTGTATACATTTTGGGTTTCAAAAAAAAAAAAAATAAATGTAAAAAGAGTTTTAGTGGGTTTAGAAAAGTTAAAATTTTACATTTTTTTTTATTAAAAAAGTTTTTAATTATTTTTTCGTTTTTTTTAATTAACTTTTGTTTTAATTTTTAATTTTAAATAAAAATTAAAATTATAAATTTTTTTTATTAAAAAAGTTATTAATTATTTTTTCGTTTGTTTAATTAACTTTTTTTTAATTTTTAATTTTAATTAAAAATGCAATTTTTATTTTAATTTTGTTTGATAAAAAATTTTAATTATAGAAAATAAAAAAATTAAAACTAATTAAATTAAATTATAAAACTAATAAGTAAAAAAATTATTAATAAATATAAAAAAATTAAAACTATATTCATAATTAAAACTAATTAAATTAAATTTAATAATGAAAACTAAAATTATATATATTTTTAAAATAATTTTTTGTTTAATTTTTTAGTTTTTTTGCATAGCTCTTATAATTAAAATTAAAATTTTTTAATATTTTTTTTAATTATTATTTTTTTTTAAATGTAGTTTTTTATTTTAATTTTGTTTTATTAAAATTTTCAATTATAAAAAATTACAAAGAAATAATATTATAATTAAAATTGCAATATTTTTCGTTGAAACACTTTTTAATTATTTTTTTTCTTCGTTGTTTGCTTAATTTTTCTTTAATTCTTATTTTAGTCAAAAAAAATTAGAAAAATATTTATTTTTAGAATTAGAAAATAATTTTTTTGTTTTATTAATTATTAATTATTTATATTTCTATTTTGTATATTTTTTCAGTTCTTATCTTAAATTAAAAAAAAAATTATTTATAAAAAAATTTTAATTATGTATTTTAATTTCATTTAAAAACATTTTAATTAATTTTTTTAAATTCTTATATTTAATGTAAAAAAATTTATTATAAAAAAATTAAAATTATATATTTTTGTTTAAAATCCATTGTTCGTTTTTTCTATATTTTTTATTTTTTTGTATATTTTTTTTAATTCTTATTTTTTTTAATTGAAAATTAATTTGTTATTTTAATTTGGTTTTATAAAAAGAAATTAGTTATAAAAAAATTATAAGAAAATTGTTTTGTTTTCATATTTTTTTAATTTTTATTTTATTTCAAAAATTTAAATATGAATTTTTTAATTTTGTTTATAAAAAAATGTAATTATTAAAAATTTCAAAAAGGGTATAATTATAATTAAAAAAATAAAACTAAAATAATAATTGAAATTTTTTTTCATTTAAATTTTTTTAAATTATTTGTTGTTTAATTTTTTGTTTTATTTTTTTTAAACACTTATTTTTATTAAAAAAAAAGAAAATGCATTTTTATTTTAATTTTATTCTATTAGGAAAATTTTAATTATAAAAATATATAAAAATATATATAAATTATAGTATAACTAAAATTATAACTTTTTTTAATTCAATTTTTTTTAAAATTATTTTGTTTAATTTTTTTTGTTAAATTTTTTAATAAATTGATTTTTTGTATTTTATTTAGACGCTTGTCTCTTCAGACAGCATCTCATTGACTTCTGAGTCCACTCTCGCAATTTCATCTTAGTAAAATTCTCTTATAGTAAACTTCCTACTGGGTCAAGTGACATACACTCTTGTACATATAAGCGCATTAAATCGTCGTCAAATGCATGAATTTCAGTTATATAATTCTTCTTTTGTGTCATTATCCTTAGCCAGCAAATTGTCGGGTATGTGTTAAGCTGCAAAGCTAAAGCGAGGCACGTGCTGGTCACGTATTTCTCAAGCAGACATGTTTATATAGTTTTTTGTTCCTTTTTATGCATTTTTGCTTTTCAATCCCATTTCTATTGCTCAGCCACAAAAGAGCGGAAGCCCTTAAAAGCATTAATGCGTTGGAATTTTTACCATTGAAAAATTGAATAATCGAAAAGTGGTGTTTATCGCACAAAAGAATTGCTAGTTATTCCGAGTAGAATATAAAATAATGTTTAGGATGAGGCTGAAAATGGCGGCAAAAAGTTAACTTTGGTTTACAAAATTTCTGGCTTAAAGCGC
Source organism: Bactrocera zonata (assembly GCA_037783105.1). Classification (NCBI taxonomy): domain Eukaryota; kingdom Metazoa; phylum Arthropoda; class Insecta; order Diptera; family Tephritidae; genus Bactrocera; species Bactrocera zonata. The sequence goes on along the minus strand of JBAWJQ010001806.1, from coordinate 16,448 downwards.
TAAATAATTTATAGTTAAATATGTGAAGAAAATTTGTGTTTTTTTTGAAATGTATATCGTCAAAATGTACTCTATATTAATATATATATCCGTAAGTTCTTAACCTATAAAACAGACCATTAGAACAATTCAGGTTTCGAAAAGTGAATATCCAGAAAGCTGTGATTATAGCTGTAGAAATAGCGAAGCTCTTATTAAACTATTTTCAGCTTATTAAAGATCTGGTTTGTAACCGTTAATTTACTCATATTTTCATACCATCAGAATATTATTTAAATTCAAACCAATATGCTGATATTTTAAAGCAAAGAACAACAGAAATGTCTGAAAAACTGCGATAGCACATGTAGTACACTCAAAAAACACTCAATCCACCGTATTTGAGAAAATGAAAATTGCGAATGAAGAATCGAAGTGCATTAAAAGAATATTGCAATTAAAGAGCGTAATTGAATTACAATACAGTCACGCTTATGTAATTATTTACATACTTCTTTTCCATAATATATTCACATTGCTACGAACACAAGTATCCACTTTAAATAGTGAACGCAAGCGCCTACTTTTTTCATTTTTCTGCTTTCATGCAACAAAAGAATTATCAGTAAGAAACATCACTGTTCGCATTTTTTAAAGTAAATCAATAATTAGCTGTGTAAACCGCAATGCTGCAAGCCGACCCGTACACACATATGCATTCGTCATTGCTCAGCCGGCCTGTCAATCACTGAAAATGTCAATCATTTCCTTAATACTTCAACTTAAACCAATTAACTCACTCGCACAACACGGATGGACCACTTTTTGTCTGCTGCTCTGTTCGCAAATTAATGACCTTGCAGTGTGAAAGCGGCGGAAAGGGAATGAGAAAAGTTGACTTTCATGCTGACAAACCGCAAACAAATGTGTAATGCATGTAAATACATGTACAGACATGTGTTGTGGATATATTGATGCGTGTGTGCGTAATTAACTCCTTCGAATGATTGATGATTGATTGCATAAGAATTGAGTAAATAAGCGACTGAAAAGTTTAAAGCAGAAATGCAAGAAAAATTAAAGAAAAATTTGCATTATAAACTCGTGTTTAAATTTTGGAGTTTAATGTGTAATTTTAATAGAGTGGAGGGTTTAAGAAACTCTAAGTATGCTTCGAAGAGCTTATTTCATATTTATTTATTATCATTTTTTTTTTATAATTCATTGCTTGTATGAACTTTTTTATAGCTTATTAAACTCTATGCTTTCTTTGAAGAATTTTAGAGTTCGGAGAGGGGTTAATGAAGCGCCGAGTTTACTTTACAGTTCCGCATTATGGCATTATGTTTGTCAAACTTAGTTTTTTCTATGAAGAGCTTACATTATATATAGTATCTATAGAAATGTTCATAAAACATTGAGTCTTCCTTGAAACGTTTTCTGTAAGGTGTTTGAAAAGCTCAATAGTATTCTTTGAAGAATTTACTGTATAGTTCCATAGGAATATATATGAAACTCTGACTTTCCCTGAAGAGTTTACTGTAAAGCTCCACAGCTTTATTTCTGAAGGTCTGACTTTTCTTGAATAGTTAACATTAAAGTTACAAAGAATTATTTATGAAACTCAGATTTTATTTTGAAGCCACAAAGTTCCACAAAAGTATTTTTGAAACATTGACTTTATTTGAGTTTACTGTAAAGTTTTAAAGAATTGTTTATGAAGTTATGGTTTGGAGCGTTTACTGTAAAGTTCCACAAAAGTATTTCTGAAACACTGACTTTATTTGAAGAGTTTACTGTAAACTTCCATAGAAATGTTTATGAAACTCAAATTTTTTTTCTGTTTAATTCCAAAGGAGTATTTATGCTACTCCGACTTTTTTGAAGAGCTCTATGTATAGTTCCGTAGAAGGGTTTATGAAAATGTAAAGCTTTTTTGTTTTGTTTTACGAAAAGTTTATTGAATACTTCCAAAAGAGTGTTTATGAAGCATAGAGTCTTCTTTGAAAAGTTTATTGCATATTTCCAAAAGAGTGTTTATGAAGCATAGAGTCTTCTTTGAAATGTTTACTGTATAATTCATATAAAAGTGTTTAAGCAAGTCTATAGTTTTCTTTGAAAAATTTACTGTATAGTTTTTTTAGTGTTTATAAAACTCTAACTTTTTTGTAGAGTTTACTTCATTACTTTTGTAGACGTTTTAGGAAACATTTTTATGAAGAGTTTATTGTATATTTTCATTATATGAATCTCTGAGCTTTATTTGAAGAGTTTGTCATATATGTTAGCTCCATAGAAGAGTTTATAAGACTCTATAGCGTTTTTTGTTACTGCATAGTGCCATTAGACCTATTTCTTAAACTATGAGTTTTCTTTAATGAGTTTACTAGCGTACTACTTATAGTACAAATAAAGTATATTTTATATGTGTTAAAGAAACTCTGAAATTTTTTTTGAAGATTTTATTGTTACATAGTAGTGTTTACGAAAATATGGGTTTATTGGAACCCAACAGTATATGGTGTATATGAAACTCATGAGTTTGTTATGTAACTTCTTCTTTGTATAGGTTTGGGTTTCAGGTTTTAATGCAAAACAGGGTTATATCCAATAAACTCCAAACAGAAAGTGGTGTTTAAGAAACTCTGTGCTAATTTTTAAACTGTTTTCTATGTATAGATTTGGGTACTTGGTTCTAATGCAAGACAGGGTGATATACAGTAAACACCCGAAAGAAAATAGTGTTTAAGAAACTCTGAGTTAATTTTAATTTTCTTTTTCTATGTATATATTTGGGAACCTGGTTTTAATGCAAAACAAGCTAATGTCCAATTAACAACAAAAAAATTGTGTTTAAGAAACTCTGAGTTTATTTTGTGCCTTTTTTCTATGCAAAGATTTGGGGACCTGCTTTAAAACCCGTATTTTCTGCGATAAACAGACAAAAAATAGCTTAAAATTATTTTTGTTATGAAAACTAAATTTTTGTGAGTGGTGTTTAATATTAAAATTGACAATAAACTCACCATATACAACTCTAACCCGCACTGTCCCTTAAGGTAAAAAATCAGAGAGCAGAAATGTTATTTCACCTCGGGAGCTTGGCGTTAAGGTCTATCGCCAAAAAACAAAAAAAAAATTTAAGTAGAGTTAAAGGAAATTTTATAGACTCTCTCTCTGTGACTAGAGTTTACGGTGGAAGTTGTCTAAAAACTCGAGAGGCTTAACATGATCAATACATCATTCTTACGACACATTCTTACAAAAAACCAAAAGTGGCGACGCAGAAGTGGTGTAACAAGTCTACCGTTCAAGGTAACCAATATTAGTCCGTAAGCTATAACTTCAGCATGTATATATGTCTTATATAAATATACATACATATATATAAGTAAATACCCGGAGTTTGGAAGACTTAGAGCCATATTGATAGTGATAATGGAGGCTCTGATTGTCCTCCAGGTGATTTACTTGGTTTCATGACTTTAACTAACACCTTCACGTGGTATAAATATGTATATGGGGTCATCCACTACAAAGTATGGATCTATTATATAAATTTGTTGGTCGGTTTAACCAAGTATTCAAGCTGTATCTGGACCGGAAAGGCTCGCTGGCCATTTCTAGGCATACAGTTGCTTTAGTATATTTTTTTCGATACCTAACCTATCTAAGCACTCCAAGTGCTTAACATTTTTACGTTGCCAGAATTACTGATTCATGTAGTTGCTTTTTCATTATATAAAAGTACGATTCATAGCTAAAATGCTGATACTTCCAACTTTTCAACTTGCATTACATAAGTTACAAGTGATCGCAGTCAGCTATTAAATTTCGCCTAGCTTAAGGCGTACGCAGAAATAAATTATAATACAAGCATCCACAACGTATATACCTCTCTGAACAATTATAAATGCAGAACAAACAGAAAATCGAATGCACGCACAGATAGAAAAAAGAAGCATGCATACAAAATAAAGGATGCAAAGGGCTGAGCAAACAGGATATGCCTCGCATGCATGCGAAATTAAAGGATAAGCAACTCGAACGCATGCAATAAATGTAGACTGACAGCTTCTACAAGCAATAAGACGACGTTGCAAGCGGCAAGCAAGCAAGTAGTGAGGCATAATTTATGTAGGCAACGTTATTTATTTAACAACCGCCGCAGCAAAAATATCAAGCAACGCAAGCAAAGCGGCAGAACAATATGAAACGTGCAGCGGGAGAAAGAAAATGAAAAAAGATAAAGGAATATGAAAAATGCAAATATTATAGGCGCGCCGACAGAATGTTGACTTGCAGAGCATGCCAATGTGATGCAACAAAAGAAATGCCACAAAAAGTCAATGCCCAGAGCGACAGAACGGCGAAACTAACGACGACGCAATCGACAGTCACATTAAGTAGTCAAGCGCTTATAAGGCAACAAAGAAGCAGAATTTGAGCGAGCGCGCTGAACCAACGCATGCCACAACGACGGTGTATGCAACACGACATGCAACGGCAGCGTAAAACATGCTGAGGCAGCAACGTGGCGAGCAGCGCAGTTATTATGAACGGCGGCAATCAAGCAGCAAATGAAACAAACAGCTCGATGCGCATATTATAAGTACAACAACAACGTTTGCGAAAGCAACAAAGCAGAATGGAAGGAAACCGGATGTAGGCAAGCAGGATATGAGAAGAATATGCGCAAAATAAATAAAGTGCAGCGCACATCCTTATTTATATACATATACACACAAACAAATGCAGCCAGGCGTATTTACTCTTTATTTTGCGCGCATATATATACAAGCATATATAGTCGAGATACGAGTATATGAGCATAAGCACATAAGAATATAATGCTATAACGGTATAATGGTATATATGCAACACTATTTAAGCAGCTGCTTAAAAAAATTTAATTCGACCTTCTGGAAAAACAGCAACATTGTGGCATATGTGTGTGTATCCTGTGTGCTAGAATGTGTTTAATAAATGCACAGCAAGCAACGCCATTGAAATTTCCGCCGTAAGATGCTTTAAGAGTTAAGCATAGTATTTTAATCGAAATATTATACAAGTTTGTAGCGTTTTAAGTATAACAAGCATAAATGTTAACTTCGGCTGCGCTGAAGCTGTAATACCCTGCACAAATACAAAATATTTAATATAAGTACTTGATTTCCGAACGTTCAGTTTGTATGGCAGCTATATGATATAGTGGTCCGATCTGAACAATTTCTTCAGAGATTGTAGCGATGGCTTAGATAATAATCTCATGCCAAATTTCGTGACGATATCTTGTCAAATGAAAAAGTTTTTCATACAAGGACTGAAGTTCAATCGATAATCTTGCATGGCAACTATATGCTATAATGGTGCGATCTGAACAATTTCTTCGGAGATTGTAGCGATGGCTTAGTATAATAATCTATGCCAAATTTCGTGCAGATATCTTGTCAAATGAAAAAGCGTTTCATATAAGCGCTTGATTCAGTACGCTCAGTTTGTATGGCAGCTATATGCTATAGTGATCCGATCTGAACAATTTCTTAAGAGATTAAAGTGATGCCAACGGTATTGTTCCTAGCGAATTTTCGTGCATATATCTTGGTAACTAAAAAAGTTTTCCATACAAGGACTTGATTTCGATCTTTCAGTTTATATGACAGCTATAGGCTATAGTGGTCCGATGTGAACAATTTCTTTGGAGATTAAAGTGATGCCTGAAGTATTGCTCCCAGCGAATTTTCGTGCATATATCTCGGTAACTAAAAAAGTTTTCCATACAATCACTTGACTCCGAACGTTCAGTTTGTATGGCAGCTATATGCTATAATTAGGCGATATCAGTGGTTCCAACAAATGAACAGCTTCTTGTCGAAAAAATGACATGTGCTGAATTTCAGATCAATATCTCCGAAACTGAGGCCTTAGTTTGCATATATAAGGACATGCGGACATGGCTGAAAGAACTCAGCTCGTCACTGTGATAATTTATATATATACTTTATAGCAGCTCTGCCATTTTCTTCTGGTTGCTACAAGACTCGTGACAAACTCAATTTTTGTTTATACTCTGTTTAGGGTATAAAAACACTGCATGCGAAGAAACATAAGACAGAGTAGCGAAGGATAGGTTACTCATACGCCTTGTAGCACACTAGTGAATTTAATTTGTAGTGCATATGATTTACGTAAAAAAGTATAAATAAAGCAGATAATAAGTTTCGTTGCTCCACACATAGAAATATCTTTGAAGAATAGTGAATTAATTTCTTTCAAATTGTGAGGCTTAATTTTCCCCTTAAATTAATTAAGTTAAATTTGTAGGAAAATTATTGAAAAACTCACTTTTTTGCTATAAAATCATGGCTCTTTAGATAAAAACCTTGCAACTGCTACTAATTGCAATATACACGAGTAGAATGATAAGTTAGAAGCAGCTCACACTTTATCCAGTTATATCAAGTACACCAAAGAGCCAGCTGCCACCAGCTCAACTCGGAAACCTTTGAGATTTTGTAAGCTCTTACCAATAGTAAATTAATCTTAGCTTCAAAGTTCTATTACTATGAGTATATTTTATATTGATTAAACTTTTCATATTGCAAAAAAAAGTCCAGACAATAGTGAGGAATTCCCTTAGAATATTCCTTTCTTCAGCAAAGAATCGACCTACTATCAAGTGGATACATCTATTTGCAAGTCAGGAAAAATAACTCTTTTGTTAAAATTTTTATATATCCATTAAGATCCTGTAACTCTTTCAAGTCTATCGATCCAGCCGTTTTGGAGAAATTTTCCTCATCTGATTCTGAAATGTGCAGCTGAATTGCTATATAAAAAATAAAATCCAATGAAAATGTGTATAAAGCCTTGATATATAAGATTATAACATTAAAAATCGGATTAGAAGACTGTTGGAATACTGGAAGTCAATTGGAAGATACTTCTACTAGGCTTTAGTTATCAATCTGATACAAATTGACCTCGAATACTCCAACTATCTTTTAATCCGATTTTTAAGCATGTTATCTTTTATATCAAGGCTTTATACTCATTCTCATATGAATCTGATGTTACTTTAAGCAGAAAGCCTCGAGAATGAACCCTGACATGCCTCTTTTCCGTGTATTCTGTTCTATGGTCTTCGCTTTGCGAGGAATGCGTTTTAGTAGTTGAGAAGAAATAATGGAAAAATCGAAGTTAGCACAAATGACCGCACTTTGGAGTATAGAAAATTTCAAAACATTTAAACTAGTCTTAACATAAGTGTGTTTCAGTCGGTGAGAGAGTACTTTGAAGAAGAAAAATTTATTTGAATCAATAAATCTTGAATTTTTTTGAACAGGATGATATATCACGTTTATAATATTATTTGTTGGTGTTTCCAATCGAGTAGATGTTTATTAAGGCCTTTAGATCATGTTGAGCAAGAGTTTAGAATACATTGGATATTCGAAAAAAATTTTGATAATGAAGTTATAAAAAATTTAGTTAGCGATTGTAATTTGTTCTGTGAGTATGTGATCATCAGCTAATTTATCAAACATCATTTGATTATTCCAAAAATCACTATCTGATCCAATAATCAACGATCAGACAATCATCAAGTGAACGATCGTCATCTGGCTGATCAGGCGATCATTTTCTGACTGATCAAGTGAACATCTTTTATCTGATAAAGTGATCACTAACTGATTAAGTGAACATAATCTAACAGACCAAACAATCATTTCCGATTGATCAAACGACCATTTTCTGACTAATCAAGTGAACATCGTCTGACTAATCAACCGATCATTTTCTGACTGATCAATTGATCCTCATCTAACTAATCAAATGATCATCATCTAACTAATCAAATGATCATTATCCGACTCATCAAATAGACATCATCTAGCCGATCAAATGATCATCATTTGTCTCCTTATCTAACTGATCAGAAAATCATCATGTGACTGATCAAACGATCATCATATGGCTGATCAAACGATCATTTTCTGACTGATCAAATGAAAATCTCTTGTCTGATAAAGTGATCAGCTGACTGGTCAAGTGGACGTAATCTAGTAGATCAAACACCGATCGTCATCTGGCTGATCAACCGATCGTTTTCTGACTGCCAAGTGAACATCATCTGACTGATCAGGCAATCATTATCTGACTAATCAAAACGAATATCATCTGACTACGCAAACTATGGTTACCAGATTTCTGATTGATTACATACATATGTATATGGTCACGACTTCTGATGTGCAGCTACTTCACCTCTTACTTCGCACCAAAATAATAAACAAAAGCTGCACATCATTGCATTTAGCCATAATAAATGATGAAACTCATTCGATTCATTTAATTGTTCAACCGCTCTCGATATCTTGGACTTTGTACGCTCATAAATTTGCCCCAAATTCATAAAATCATAGCTTCAGCACTTTTTCAAGCATTTTTGTTTTTAGTTTCTGAATTTTCAGTCCAACAAACATTTAATTTACTAATATAATTAAGCGCATATACTTTCTTTTTTAAATAAATTAGCAATTTGTGGCACTCACTTTAATGGACTACATTGACTGCTCTACATTTCCAACGCATGCGAGGCCGTTGCTATCAATTGCAGTCAGTCGCAAAAAAACACTTAATAGCGAAATGAAAGCGCCCAATAAGCAGCACAGTTCAATTATTTGTCGAATGAACATTTTTTGCCAACAATTCCAAACAGGCTAGTTAAAAAACTATAACAATTTGTGTGGAGCGCGGTCAGTCAATTGGTGGCGTGCAAATAGGGTACAAGGTACTCGCAACAGCTGACAAAATAAACCGAAAAAAAAAATTAAAAAAAACTAAAAAAAAAAATAAAAAATAGTAATAAATAACCGAAATTTATTGAATATCAATAAGCGCAAAAGCACGTCAAGAATTTTGTGTTAAAAACGAATTTTTCTTCATTGCCGCGCAAGCAGCGGCGCTTGAACGACACTGCTGTTTAAGTTAATCAAGTTTATTGAATTTTTTATTATTGAAAATATGTTTCTACACATATCACTGCGCACACTTGCATTCACACAACAATTTTCGACTACTTTTTCGATGCGGTCATCGCTATTTTTAAATGTCACTTCACTTCGATACGCGCCGGAAAATTGAGAAATTGATGTAGGGCATGGCATGGCAGTAGGCAATAATAACTCGACAAAGTAAATATTTGTTGATGATGATGGATATTTCTGGGTCAAATTGCATATGATAAATGCATAACAGTGTACTCATAATAATTTTTGTTTTCACATTTCGCTTGAGTGCTTTTAAATGTGCAACATTTGAACTTAAGAGTGAAAAATTATATTTAAATTGAGTAACGAAAATCAATAAATTTAATGATATTTGTTTGTTATTTCGAAACGAATTTTGTTTAAGAGCTTGGCTGGTTGATAAGGGCGCCACATGAGCACGAACAGTAGGCCCATTGTGCTCCCATGTGGTTACAAGGTTAGGTCTTTCCCATCAACTCAGTGAAATTGGCAAGAATTCTGTTTATTTTTAAAACCTGCTGCTCAATGTCTCTTAAGTTGTTAAGTTTTCAGACATGGAATATGTCCAATCTTATCCGGCTGAGGACTAAGCATTCATAGATAATGCTCCAGCGTACTCACCAATTCACTTCCAATTTCCTGGGGATGGGACCTTAAAGCTAGGTGCTTTGTGATATAGAGGCTTATCACGCTTTGCTCGTTTGTTCCATTTTCCTAGAGTGTTTTTTAATTTTTCCATTATCATCCCAAAGCAACTTTGTGGTGTGCTTTGGGTGGCTAGTTTCCATGACCAGAGGTGTTACTTGCTTCAAACAACCCTTGAAGAAGCTGAAGCAAGAAAAGAAGTAGAATAGTACAATAGGGCAATAGAGATACGAGAACGATCTGATAATAATTCGTTTACAAAAGAAAAACGTTCATTTGCAAAGTAAATCTCGGTAGCAGCACTGCCTTAATATTCGATTGAAATTTCTGCACAGCGCTCGACTTTTTCATCTGGGGAATACGGTTAAGCTTCCATACTCGACTACTTAAACTGTGACCGGTTTTCTCTTCTCCAAGTAGTCGAATAGTCATCATCTTCCATTTCCTTCCTTCTTCTTCACTGTTTGGAACATGTTCGTCTGATGAAATCCACTGCTCCGACTATTACGTAGAGATTGCATTAAAAAAAAAAGAATCGAATCGTCGACCAATATCTTTCATTGTTTTGAAATCCGCAGACACGTCCGCTGCACTAGACACTAGGTGCCCGATTCAGCTTTTAACAGTAGTCAAATGATTTCGAATTCATCGACTCGTTAAGTTATCCCGCAAGTAACATGACTCACTATCAAACCTAATGAAAATGCATCCACTATGAAGAATGTCGTACTTTTCTTCCCACTTTCAAAGTGAAGTCTGTTGAATAAAGCTATAAGGGAGTTGAGGCCGTTCTTCGAAGTGCTCATGAACAACCAACTAATTTAGGAACAAATCAGTTTTGACGATCTTTTCACGATCGCATTCTAAAATTAAAAATCTTTGCAAAGAATACTTGTTGTAATGATGGACATTCACATACAAGAAGGCTGATACCTGCGGCTTTGTCTTCAGCTGCCCTCGAGCATGCCGGCTCGTCTGCTTTTTCATTTTCCAGATGTTACCTACTGAGAGTTTATTTATCCTGCTTACTGCTTGCTTACATAACCTAATGCAATGAGACTTAGTATTGGCTCCACAGATAACCTTAATTGCCGCTTAGCTATCCACTTGAGTGTTTATGAACTTGCTGGTTAGAGCAGATGTTCACTAGGCACCTTCTGTTCGACTTGAAAGACTGAAATGCAGTAATTTACTTTGAAGCTGTCGTCTGTGTATGGGTTACCATAGCAAAAGACCGCTCCTCTTCCTATTTCACCCTTTGATCCGTCAGTGAATATGGAGATTCCGCCATTGGAGCTGTCTATTACAGAATTACTAATTCAATCTTCTCTACTTGGGAATGAAAATGATGTATTAAATTCTACGAGAGTCTCCTTTTATCGGTCCCGTTGCCACCTTAGCCTGAGTTCATTAACAAGAGTCGATTAAGGCACCATGTCTCGTAGTGACGTAGTGACTGGTCCCAGTGCCCTAAAATCATGAGCCAGTTGGCAGTTAGCATTCCCTCTTGTATGTGTAATGGCCGGATGTCAAGGATAACCTTCAGAATACTTGTTGCGTCTGCTGCTGGATTTTGTAACGGCACTTTTTTGATAGTGTCACCCACCATAGCACCCCACCATAGCACCGCTCCATAAATTAGGGAGGATGACACTTGTATAGAGCTGATAGATCATGTGGGATTGTAAAATTCACTTGTGTTAGGGGTTATTTTCTCAGTGAATTTTAAAAACTCGATATATATTTTAGCATAGTATATGTACTATATATTATATATATTTGAAAATATTCTCAGTAACTTGGATAGTTTCTGAGATATGGCAAATATTTTCCGAAATATGAGTGTATTTAAAAAAAAAAAACTCTAAATGGGCTTTTCTACAACTATTTACAATGTTAGTAGAGAAAATCTCTACGTAACGGCTTGAAATTCTTTTACCTCCTTTTTAGATATATTTGTCAGATAATGATCGAAGGAAAAAAATTTTTGGAAAAATGTCAGGGTTTTCCGCCACTTTGAAGTGAAGATGTTTTCACAAAAATCAAAATTTTTACTAGTCCTTCCATCATTACCTGCATACATCTATTCTGATAATAAACTTTTTGGTTCTGGGACTTGAAAAAATTTTAATCTTCTCACCACTAGAGGTCTCTCTTTGTTTGGAGGTCCTTCTGGAGATTGACTACGGGTCAAGGGGATCCAAAATTTCCTAAAATATATCGCTGTATATTAAAATACATTAAATCTCTGTAAATGTATATTATTTCTAATTTTTTTTTAAATTAAAATATGTCTTAGAAAAAAATTAAAAACAGACACAATTCTTTACATAAAAAAAATATATATTAAAATAATAAAATCATCTGTCAACCACAATATTTTCTTAATTTTAATTTCTTTTTTTTCTATTTTCTGGCTTTTTCTGCAAATAATATCAATATCCAAATCTTCCTCAACTACGACGACTTGCATTAACCCACCCTAATCCTTCCTTTTGTGCTAAATTATTATCTGCAGCACACATAAATTTCCTTACAGCCTTTTGAAATTTAACAGTCACGCTTTTAAATGCCACGCTACATACGCTCGGGCGTGTCCCTGGCCCTGGCGGAAATGGCCTGTTACAGTCGTAACTCTTCGATTTCGAGTGTGCCACGCCATTTCTCCAAATGACAGTAATTCAATTGCAATATTCTTGAACTGCTGCAGTTGCGCTTGCAGTTGCCGTTTGTTGCAATTGTTGTTGCGTTAATTGTCTCCTCCGACGTTTAATGGCCACTTCTGTTGGTAGGATTGTAATTATAGGAGTAAATAACCGTTGTTGTTCTTGTGCATACTTGGTTGTTGTAAGTTTATAGGTACTGTTATTGTTGTTGGTTTTTATGCGTTCTTTTATTGTTTTTGGCTTATAAGTGTTTTTGTTGTTTTTCGCTTATAAAGTGTTTTTGTTGTTCTTCACTTATAAGTATTTTGTCTGTTGTTGTTGTGCGCGCCTGGCTCTCCTTTTGTACGACTGTGGTCATTCATTTTCATTATAAGCGCATAAGGCGTAAAGCGTGGCGTTCGCCGTTCTGGGTCAGCGCAAAGGCTGCAAGTGACACTGCACCCAGCGCTGCATGTGCGTGTGTTCAAGTGTGTATGTGTGCGTGCGTTATGTTGTAAACTTTTCGGGCAATTTAGTTTCAATATACAAAATTTTTTTGTACTCATATGAGTATGTTAGGGTGTGTCAATAGGAAATAAATTTTTTTTCGCTTGGTTCAATGAAAAATTGATTCGAGCTAATGTTTTTAAATTTTTCATCCTAAAAGATCATTTTATAGAGCATTTAATTTAGTACAAAATCTATAAAACGAGTTATTTTTTCAGGTAGTTGAAAGCGATGTATGAAATTTTTTAGATTCTTATTTATAATTAGAAAAAAGAATGGAAATTTGTAAGGAGGACCTTTCGATTATAATTAAGAGCTCATATGTACTTAGCGAAATTTTTTAGAGGTGTCTAAGAACCTAATTTTCAGAATACAAAACGAAAAAAAAAATAATAAAGGGTGATCCATTTCAGAGGTTCTCTACTCTCTACTCTCTACAAAAACACAGAAACTCCAAATTTAATTATGAAGCTTTATTATCATTCGTAAGAACATTCATGATGTTTAGTTTTTGAAGATTATCTCTTTCAAATGTTGGCCGTGGCTACGTCTCAGATGGTTCATCCGTCTCTCCACACGAGAAAGTCTAAGAGTGTGAAATCAAATGATTTTGATGGTCAATCAACCGACTCAAAAGGTGAAATTATCTGCTCACCGAAGTGTTCTCTCAAATATCCATTGATTCACGCGATGTGTGCGAAGTGGCGTCATCTTGTTGAAACTAAATGCCGCCGAGATCCCGAGCGTCAATTTCAGGCACCAAAGAATCAGTTATCATGGCGCGTCATTGACGGTTACGATCTCACCGGTAACAATTTTGAAGAAATATGAGACCGATGATTTCACCGGCGCACAAACCGCACCATACCGTGCATTTTTCTGGATGAAATGTCAGCTCTTCAAGCTCTTCAGGTTGCTCTTAGCCTCAAACGCGGCCATTTTACTTGTTTACATACCTATTGAGCTAGAAATGGGTCTAATCGTTGAACAAATTGGGCTCGAAAACGTCGGATCTTTTCTTGAAACTTTTCAAGAGCCTATAGAGCAAAGCGATGTCGCATGGGAAAATCGAGCGTCCTCAGGGCTATAGAAAAAGTTCTCTACCTGGATCACCCTTATAATGTATGAAATCTCAGTTTAGAGTTTGTATATATAGAGGAAAGATTTGCATATTCTCGAAACAAAATACATATTCACCCTTATTGAGCTAAGCCACAGTTAAAACTAAACATTCATTCCAAACTTAGAAAATCTCTGTTGGCAAGCAAATTACTCCAAAATATTTTATATTAATATTTCAACAAAAAATCACATATACATATAAACTAGTGCAAGTAATTGAGCATTATTTCGAACTTTAAAGGCTGCAGGTACTTGCGTTGCTCACCATTGCGCCTTGATTGCTGAAGTCAAGCTGTTGAAAGCAGCCTTAAAGCTAGTTTGGCCTGCAGAACTTTGTAGTTGTTAACTTGCACATTTAAATACAGTTATTTTATGCTTTGAAGCAACTTAGCAATAAGCTAGGGACCATACATATACATACATGCATTCAAATATACATATATGTATGTATATTTATATGTGGCAGGTTTTACATACATACATATATGCACACTTGTAGGCACTCATCAATTTAAATCTACAAAGTCTGAGTGGATTTTCTCACATTCAACACTTAATTGTGTAAGCAACTTTCTAATAAAGCTGCAGGATCAGCAACTGACCAAGTAAAATGTAGGCAACCAACTGCCCATATACATATACGCACAAACTTATACAAACACATATTCACACAAATTCAACAACAATGTAGTGCTTGCCTGCATTGCACAAACTTCAGTCGATTGTATCAACCCTGCCTCCACCAAGCGTCGCGCCACTTTCATTTCCTTTATGTCAGTTTGCACTCTTGCCATGAACTATTCCTCGGAACTGAGTATTGAATATTGACTCAGCTGGTAAAATCGAAAAATATCTAATTGCTATTTGCATATTAAGAAAACTTATTGCACCAGCTATTACTATTACGGAGAATTTCTAATACAATTTGAGTGGGCAGCGCATGGCGCAGAGTTTATTCAGGAAATGGTGCGAAAGTAAAGTTTGATCAGAAAGCAATTTTCTAATATTATTTGAAATAAAAAAATCTTTCTAATTGCAAGTCATAAAGAAGTTTTTGATTAACTAATAGACTTTCCTGGTAATTGGGCTTGTTAGGAAAGATAATTTGAATAAAAATTTTTGTTTGGAATTTGTGAGTACTTTGAAGTGAGCAAAAAATATGATTTTTTCTGTCAATAAATATTGAAAAATACCAAGAAAAAATGAAAAATGCTAAAGCTATAATACGCTTCAAAAATACAAAAGATTTCTTATAAGAACTTGATTGAGGATATCTTGTCAAATGAAAGAGTTTTCCATTCAAGGACTTGAGTTCGTTCGTTCAGTTTGTATGACAGCTATATGTTATATTGACTCGATCTGAACAATTTCTTCGGGGATTGCGCTACTGAAACAGACAATTATCCGAGCCAAATTTCTTGAAGATATCTCGTCAAATGAAAAAGTTTTCCATACAAGCACTTGAGTGCGATTATACAGTTTGTATGACAGCTATACGCAATATTGACTCGATCTGAACAATTTCTTCGGAGATTATGCCCCTGCAACAGACAATCGTCCGAGCCAAATTTCTTGAAGATATCTCGTCAAATGAAAAAGTTTTCCATACAAGAACTTGAGACTCGACTGTTCACTTTGTATGAGGACCACCTACATTGTTAGTTCTACATTGTCCCGAACTGAACTATTTCTTCCGAGATTCCGCCATTTCTTTAGACAATAGTCCACGACAAGTTTCTTGAAGATATCTCGTCAAATGGAAAAGTTTTCCATTCAAGGACTTTAGTTCGTTCGTTCAGTTTGTATGACAGTTATATGCTATAGTGGTCCGACATGAACGCTTCGGACAAATGAGCCAGTTTCTTGGAGAGAAAATGAGGTGTGTAAAATTTCAGATCGATATCTCAAAACTTGAGTGGACAAGTCGTGTATATACAGGCAGATAGACTTGGCTAAATGAATCCAGCTCGTCAAGCTGATTATTTACATATGCATACCACATACATTATAGGGTCTTCGTATACCCTCTTTAGAGTGTTTTCATATTTTGACAGTAATTTGGCATCCACATTTCGATAGTCTCTATGGTGAAGCTTGTACAAGATCTGTTAAACAAAATTTGGTAGCACTAAAGAGAGAGGTTATAGCACTTTAATGAGTTAACTGTATACTCTCTTGTATCTAATACAACTCGCTAGCCTTGCTGTTGCTTTAACATGTACATTTCTTGACTAGAGAGCAGCGTACAAGTATAGCGAGCAGAAAAATGTCGAATCGAACACACTCTCTTGTATCAAACTCAACTCGTTAGCTTTGTTGATGCTTTTAGATGCATACTTTATTGAGAAGAGCGCAGCGTGCACGGATAGCTGAGCAGAGGAATGCTGAATCGAACACAACAATCAACTATAAAATCATAATTACCCCACATTTTCCTTTAAACTCGCCCAATTCTGTAAAGTGGGCTTCCCTTTAGCTACTTAAAAGAAAGTTGCAATTAAATCTTCCCCTTTTCGGG